>SJYQ01013757.1:98574-176944 GCA_006410935.1 Redunca redunca | reverse complement strand
GGTCCTCGAAAGGTTGTCACGCCTCAACCTGCTCAGGGATCCGCCAGTCCCAGGGGTCCCAGGAGGTTGTCACGCCTTGACCTGCCCAGGGACCCAATTCTCGGGAGGCCGTCACGGCTCGGCCTGCCTGGGGATCTGCACCCTGACCCAGGGACGCCTGGCTCTCAGGTTGCAACAGTTCTGGGTAGGATAAGCTTCAGAAAGACTCACCCCTAAGGAAGTCCACCCATGGAAACAGAAGGAAGCCTATTACTTGTGGGACTGTGCCCAGTCTCAGCAATAACTCAGGAGCCCAATGACTCAGGAACCCCATTGCCTTTCTGGAAAGGCTAAAAGAGGCACTCCAAAAGTTTACCAATCTAGACTTAGACTCTTACGAGGGACAGGTGATTTTAAAGGACAAATTCCTGTCCCAATGTGCATCAGATATCAGAATTAAGTTACAACAGCAGGACCCTGCTGCCTCTTTAGATGAGATAGTCCAGACAGCCACCAATACCTTTTATAACAGAACAGGAAAAGGAGGCCAAGGCCCAGGAGAAGGAGGAAAAAAAAAAGACAAGGCATGCCCAGATGCTGGCCGCCGTCCAGGGAAGCCCTATGGCAAACCCCAAGTCCTTGAAGGACAAGGCACGAGACAAATGCCTAATCTGTAGGCAGGCAGGGCATTGGGCCAAAGAGTGTCCAAACCGTAACAAGTCTAGAAAGGCTTGCCACAAATGCCATCAACTGGGACATTGGGCAGCACTCTGCCCTTGGGACCCAAGAGCCTCAAGGTCAAGCGCCAAGCCTACCCTCACAATGGTGCAAGAGGACTGAAGCGGCCCGCTCCAGCCAGCCCGCCTGTCTCAGATGACCATCACAGGGCTGGAGCCAAGGGTGCGACTGGATGTGGCAGGTAGGTCAGAGAATTTCTTGGTTGACACGGGGGCTACCTACTCTGACTTGATCTCCTACTCAGGAGCCTTCTCCTCCCAAACCTGTACCATTTTGGGTGCTACAGGAAAAGCAACTACTAAAAGATTCACCCGAGCACTTCTTTGTTGCTGGGATGGACAAATATTTTCCCACCAGTTTCTAGTGGTCCCTGACTGTCCTACTCCCTTATTGGGAAGAGGTATACTCACTAAACTGGGAACCACCCTTGTGATGGGAAGTTTTTCAGCCCCTAGAGCCCTGCAGCTCCTGGTTACTACTGAAGAACCCATTGCACGTTCAATAGAGAGGGACCAAAAACTATGGGAGGACAAAATTAACCCCCAGGTGTGGGACCAGGGGATTCCTGGAAGAGCCCACCAAGCTGAACCATTCATCATTGTCCTCCGAGATCCCACTCGGTTTCCTAACCGGAAACAATACCCTCTCAAAAGAGAGGCTTGAGAGAGACTACAGCCTTTAATAAATAAATTCCTTGCTTGTGGGCTATTGATCCCCACCAGTTCACCATGTAACACCCCAATCCTCTCAGTAAAGAAAAAAGACGGAACCTGGCGAATGGTTCAAGATCTCTGGATCATAAATGAAGCTGTAGTCCCCCTCCATCCCACAGCACCCAATCCCTATGTAATCTTGGGAAAAATCCCACCCAGTGCCAAGTGGTTTACAGTCTTGGATCTCAAAGATGCATTTTTTTGCATACCACTAGCTAAAGAATCCCAATATCTTTTTGCCTTTGAGTGGGAGGCCCCAGGAGGAAAAACACCAACAGATGACTTGGACAGTATTACCTCAGGGGCTCAGAGATGGCCCCCACCTGTTTGGACAGGCCCTTAGCCAGGATCTCCTAGATCTGGACCTGGGACCTAATGGGAAAATATTTCAATATGTAGATGACCTACTAATCTGCTCTCCAGACGAGAAAAGTGCCCAACGACATGCAATTCAGGTTCTAAACTTCCTAGCAGAAAGAGGATATAAGGTCTCCCGTGCTAAGGCACAGATGGTCGAGACAAAGGTTACTTACCTGGGAGTTCAGATTACACATGGGTCCAGGAGGCTGTCCTCTGATCGGGTACAAGGAATCCTCCAGTTGCCCTCCCCCAAGACTCGAAAACAATTGCAAGCTTTCCTGGGGCTAACTGGATATTGTAGAATCTGGATACCCAACTATGGTCTAATTGCCTTATATGAAAGCTTAAAGAGACGAGATGATTCAATCCCACTGATGTGGGGAACTCCTCAAAAGAAGGCAGAGGCTACACTAGAACAGGCCTTAATTCAGGCACCTGCTTTGAGGTTGCCAGACCCAGAAAAAGCATTCCAACTTTATGTCCATGAAAGAGAGGGAATAGCCTTGGGGGTATTAAATCAAAGGTTGGGATCTGAGCCCCAGCCTGTAGCTTGCTTATCCAAAAAGCTTGATCCCACTACCCGAGACTGGCCCCCCTGCCTTCGAAATCTTGCAGCTATTGCAATCATGGTAGAAGATGCTTTAAAACTCTCTTTTGGGGGCAAACTAACTATTTTTACCAGCCACCAAGTAAAACAACTCCTAAATGGGAGAGGCCATTTATGGATGTCTGATCAAAGAATCCTTAGATATCAAGTAATGCTGATGAAAAACCCAGGCCTCACTATATCCCCTTGTGAGGTTCTTAACCCAGCCACCCTCCTGCCTACCCCCGAGGGCTCTCTCCACTTTCACTCTTGTCTAGAAACCTTGGACCACTGGACAAAACCACGATAAGGATTGTCAGAAGATCCTCTGACCAACCCTGAGGAAATCTGGTACACTGATGGAAGCAGCTTTCTCTTGGATGGAAAAAGAAGAGCCGGGTATGCAGTAGTCTCCAATTTTGACACCATAGAGGCTAAGCCTCTGCCACCAGGTACTTCAGCCCAATTAGCTGAGCTCATAGCCCTGACTCGAGCTTTAGAGCTGGGAAAAGGAAAAAGAATAGCCATTTACACTGATTCCAAGTATGCCTTTCTGGTGCTACATGCATATGCGGCTATTTGGAAAGAAAGGGGCCACTTGACCACCCGAGAGTCCCCAGTCAAATATGGTGATCAAATTCTTAGACTCTTGGAGGCAGTCCATTTGCCCACTGAGGTTTCAGTCTCTCACTGTAAAGGACACCAAAAAGGGAGCACAGAACCAAGCAGCTGATCAGGCAGCTAGGAGAGCAGCATTACAGAACCATGACCTAATAGGGGTTGCCACCTTAGTTCCACAAACTAATTTGCCAAAAACTCCTTCATATACTGAAGGTGAGACTCTTAAAGCTAAGAGCGAGGGCTTTCAAGATCATATGGGGTGGTTCCAAAAGGAGGGACTCCTTTTTCTGCCTGGAAACCTCCAATGGAAGTTGGTTAACTCCTTATATGCCACTACTCATTTAGGAAAAAAGGCCCTTCAAAGATTATTAGAAAGGTCCTTCAGAGGAACAGGCTTCCAAACAACTATAAGACAGGTGGTGTCCTCTTGTCCCACTTGCCAATTAAACAACCCCCAAGGAGCTCGAAAACCCCAGCTGGCCCAGCCCATCCAACGACGTGGGACCTATCCAGGAGAGGACTGGCAGATGGACTTCACCCAGATGCCAGTTTCTCAAGGGTATAAATAGCTATTAGTCATGATAGATACATTCACAGAATGGATTGAAGGCTTTCCCACCCGGAATGAGAAGGCTGGGGAGGTGGTAAAAAAACTGCTCCATGAAATCATTCCAAGATTTGGTCTGCCCAGGTCATTACAAAGTGACAATGGGACATCATTTACTTCTAAGGTCACCCAAGGGGTCTCCAAAGCATTGGGCATTACTTATTATCTCCATTGTGCCTGGAGGCCTCAATCTTCAGGAAAAGTAAAAAGAGCCAATCAATTCTTAAAATCAGCAATAAAAAGATAACCCAGGAGACCTCCCTGGGATGGAAGGAGGCTTTACCAATAGCTCTCCTCTGCACCCGCATTGCCCCTAAGGAACAGCTTGGTCTTAGTCCTTATGAGATGCTATATGGGAGACCTTTTGTTTATGTCAATGACCTCTTCCTAGATCCAGAGGTTCAGACCCTCCAGTCTTATACCATGGCCATTGGGCAATTCCAACAGGATATACGCTTGTGGGGTATAAACCAGGACCCAAAAGATTCTAAGGAGTCACCACTATATGCTCCAGGGACTCAAGTCCTAATTAAAGTCTGGAAAGATGGGTCCCCAAAAGCTCAACTCCAGCCCACATGGAAGGGCCCCTACCCTATAATACTTTCTACCCCCACAGCAGTCAAGGTACCAGGACATGACACCTGGATTCACTACTCACGAGTCAAGCCATGGAAAAAAAACAGAAAAGGACACTCAATACACCTGTGAGCCCCTGGGAGATCTCAGATACCTATTCAGGACTACCAATGAGTGCCATTCTAATAAACACCCCCAAAATCTAGTTTCTGGGGATAAGATTTCTCAAGATAGCTCTAAAGAGCCAAGACAGCTTGACAAAGATTATACTCCAAAACAGACAGGACACAGATCTTCTGAGCCCTGAACAAGGAGGGACTTGAGCCATCCTGGCGATGTAAATTTAAAATTGACTAATGCCCCTACTAGTCCTTGTTATCCTATATTGATGACACTTATGATTATTCCATGTACTGTCAATCGTCTAGCCTGTTTTCTGCCTGCCCAGGGGGACAAGCTACGACATGCAGTGCCAGTTGAACAAAGCTGTAAAACTACAGCCGGCCACAGAAAACATCACCCTTAGACGGACACCGCTGTAAGGACCCTGAGGCTTGAGACTAGCAAGAGGCAGAGGCCCAATACCCCTCGCCGCCCCAGTTCAGCAGGAAGTAGCCAGAAAGACTTCGACGCCCCTATTCCCAAAGAACTGGGCCTCCCATCTCTTGAGGGGGGAATGTTAGGTAGGTAGAACAGGGAAAAGGAGTCCAAAATGGCGGCGGCTACAGACAAGGAAGGGAAAAGCCCGCGAAAATGAAACAGAAGAAGGTCTGAGGACCGGAGTGAGGACCTCAGGTAAAACAAACAACACTCCTGGCTGGCCCAATTTACACAGGACAGGCCCAGGGAGAGATGAACATATAGAGGAGCCAGCGCCAGCTCTCTCCCTCTCTCCCCCGCGCCGGGGCGCTCTTCTCATGTCTTTAGATCGACGTGCCCTCACGCCTCAAAGATGGATTTTCCGGCTATCTTCTAAATAAAATAGAGCTGTAACACTGAACCCTAACACTGATTTGTCTAAGAGCTGTAACAGGTCCACTCGAGACCTGAGAGCTGTGACACGGTCTATCCAAGACCCGAGAGCTGTGACACACCGAGGGGGCTTTAACGTCCATCACTCCAAATCTTTGTTGTGATGAGACAAAGGGTCGAGGAACACACACTCCCGTGACAGAAGGAAAGAGAAATGGGCAGGAGTTCATCCCTGCCCTCCCAGGGTTGAAGCCATGCCTGCCGGGAAACAAACTCACTCAGAAGGACAATGGAGATAGAGGAGCGCAGTTTATTACATTAGGGGAGCCCAGGGCAGTCTCCTCTTAGCCAAGGACCCCGACGTTTTTTTGTGAAAACCTTATATACACTAAATGTACGTGCCCAAACCCACCTCCCCCAAATTCCCTGAAATTAGTCTGAACAAAGGAAAAAGCAAGATACAATCAAAGTTAACCCATGATTCATATGCCTTAAGCCTAGGTACAATTATCAATAGGCTTGTGGTCATACCCCAATAAGCATAATAGAATGTATGATTCTATTCAGTTACACAGATAATTAGGGTATTAATTAGGGCATTCTTTTAGGCATCGGAGAGCCCTGGGGCTCTTCCTTCCTGGGGCCTGGTTTTCCAGTTGGTATGTCGTTTCCATAGATACTGGGCATATAGCGCAAAGTCCACAATCTGGCCCAAGATGGAGTCCTGTTTTCAGGATAGAGCCTGTTCTGTTTCCTCCTCCACCAGGGATCAGTCTGAGCACACACCCCGTGGACTGTACAGCGGGGCTAAGTGTAAATGAGGCCAGAGGAGAAAGGGAGGTGCTTCCCTGATGGTCCAGTGGCTAAAACTTTGCGGTCCCAATGCAGGGTTCCTGGATTCATCCCTGGTCGGGGAACTAGATCCCACATGCTTCAACTAAGACTCAAATGCAGCCAAATAAATGTTGGGGAAAAAAAGGAGGGGGCCAGTGTCATGTATCTGGGGCATCTAGGGAGGCTGCCTGGAGGAAGGAGCAGGCTAGAAAAGCCTTCACTTTTACACCATGCCCCGCCAGCCTCAGTGGTGAAGAATCCACCTGCCAGTGCAGGAGACGCAGGACATGCAGGTTCGATTCCTGGGTCAGGAAGATCCCCTGGAATAGGAAATGGCAACTCATCCCAGTATTCTTGCCTGGAAAGTTCCATGGACAGAGGATGGCAGGCTACCATCCTTGGGGTTGTAAAGAGCTGGACATGACTGAGAAACTGAACAAGCACATACATTGCCACCCCCACAGCACTTTACGTTACAGATTCAAGGGGCAACACAGTGCATTGTGAAAGCCTGATCCTTAAAGCAAGCCCAGGAGGCAGGTTAGGCACCGCTGTCTCTTACTGCTCCAGATGAGGAACCCGGGCCTCCACAACGTGCCCTCGTCCACGGTCAGCAGAGGTAATGTCAGGGCTGATGCTCAGGTATCCCAGCTCCCCCATCCCGGCTCTTCCCCTTGGCCCACTAGGCAGAGGCTGTGGGAAAGGACACGAATGAAGATGAAAGAGTAGTTGAGGAGAGAGAATGGACGGAACTTAGTACTGAGCAGATGTGGGAGGATGGGTGAGCTGGGGACAAGGATGCTTCTCAGAGTCCTGGTTTGGCCAACGGGGTCCTGAGTTGGGAACATGCAAGAGAAAAAGAGTCTTTTGGGCCTAGAAAAGAAAACAACAGTTTCAAAGGCCCTTGCTGAATCATCTAACTTCGGAGAAAACAAAACAGAACTTTAGGTCTCGCCCTGATGCTCCAGGCCGGTTGCATCTAACTGGGACTTATCACCCCCTGTCCAGCAACCTTCCACCCACTACATCTGCCCAGAAGAATTATCACCCCCTGCCCAACTACAAATGCCATCTCAACTAAAGAATACCCAAAACATCCCGCCTGATTAATGTTTCTCTTATCGCTTCCACAAACCTCCCTATAAATATGGAGCCTCCCTGATCCCTCTCCACACTCAGCCTGGTCCTTAGGCCGACTGTCGCCCTTCGTTGCCTGAATAAGGGTGACCTACTTCTCCCTGGGTAGGGAAGGTATGCTGTGATATGTGCTTCACCATCCCAGTACTGTTGCCAACAGGTGGGCAGCACCAGGACCTAACAATAGAAGAGGTGGGAGAAACGCAGCCCGGAAGTCTTAGAAGCGTTTTTCTTCCCTTGATGGACGTGCTTAGCTTCAGGGGGGTCAAAGCAGCCGGAGTGAAGATGGTCTCCACTTACTAAGAAGTGACTCATCAGCAGTCTTTTCAGACACTGTTTCAGTAGACTGGGCAAGGTGCAAGGTAGGTGTCAGGCAACTAAAAAAAAAATAATGGCCAGAAGGAAGGGAATAACAGGGCAGGAAGAAGAGAGGCAGAGTCATGTAAAAGATATGTTTGCTTAGTATTTTTTTTCTTTGAGCCACATCATATTTTAAAAAGGACGGCACCCTGAAGTGTGGTCACTCAGTGACCTGTGTGGCCCCTTGGGGGTATGAAGCAAATCAATGACTAAAATCAGCGCTTAATTCAAGTGCCAATAACCCTTGCTGAGAGGACAAATGAGGACCTTTAAAAAGAATGGTTTTTAATTCTTTGCATGGCCCCTCTTTCTAAGTTGGGGGTGTCTGTTGCCTGATTCGACATTGCGCCTTGAGGTTCTCAGGAGCAGTCCCATGTGAGCCCTCCTTTATACTCACCTTGTTTGTGAGCATCTCATGAAATGTCTGCCTGGGTTGGAAAGACAAGCTATGACTGGAGATGCTCCTGTGAAGTGAAGCCAAGTGAGCCTAGATTCTCACACCCAGCCTCGAAAGTCTTCCGTGATGAGGTAGAAAGAGCATGGGCGTCAGAGGCACAGGGCCTGGATGGCAGCTCCGGTTTCATCTACTGCTTCTGTGTTTTTTAACAAATCAATCTGTTTTCTCTGTGCATATTGTTAAGGCCATTTAAGAACCTACTAAACTGTAACAGATACAAAACTATGATAGATGATTGTTCTTGGCTCTGCCCTTGCCATCAAATACATTGGAATTCTTGAGTTAAATCTTGCCTGGAAAATCCCATGGACAGAGGAACCTGGTAGGCTACAGAGTGACTTTACTTACTTAACATTTTGGACCTGCCAACTGACTGTTGCTTTGTTTTTTTGGCCATACCGTGTGACAGGTGAGATCTTAGTTCCAACCAGGGATGGAACCCACACTGCCTGCAGTAGAAGGGTGGAGTCTTAACCACTGGATTGCCAGATATGTCCCCAGCTGACTGTACTATGCTTTGGCAGTTACCACAAAAACTATTGGACTTCCCAGCTGGCATAGTGATAAGGAATCTGCCTGCCAATGCAGGAGATGTCAGAGATGTGGGTTCAATCCCTGGGCTGGGAAGATCCCCTGGACTAGAAAATGGCAGTCCCCTCCAGTATTCTTACCGGGAAAATTCCATGGGCAGAGGAACCTGGCAGCCAACAGTCCATGCGGTCGCAAAGAATTGGACATGACTCTGAATACTCATTGCACCACGCTTAGCCTTATTAGCACAGTCTAATCATTTTTGCTTGTCTTTGATTCAGTCAACACACCTACTAAGTACCTAGTGTGTGTCAAGAGTCATGTTGGGTTCCAGAGACAGGCACTGAGTCATCAGCTCTAATGCAGGTTACAGGGCACACAGCCCGGGAACAAGTGATCCGTCACAGTGACCCATTGCAACTGCACCCAATGTCATAAAGCAGGGGGCTGTGGGAAGGCACTTCACCACTTTCAATGGGTGAGAAGAAGGGCATACACAGAAGTCTGAAGGCATCATCCTCAAACCAGCAGCATCAGCATCACCTGGAATCTTGTTATACCCACCCCAGACCTACTCATTCAGGCTGTGGAAATGGGGCCCAGTAATCTGAAACAGTTCTCTTGGTGATTCTAGTGCACATTAAAGTTTGAGAGGCCACCAGCCTAGAGGAAATAACATTTAAATTAAGCTCTGTAGTCACACCACTCAATATAGTAACCACTGGCTATGGAGCCCTTGAAACTTGGCTAGTTCAAAGTGAGTTGTGCTTTAAGTATAAAATGCAGATCAGGTTTCAAAGACTTACTAAGAAAAACCACCTCTAATTATTTTATATAGATCATATGTTAGAGTGATAATCCTTTGAAACTAAAGGGTTAAATAAAATGAATGATTAAAATTTCACCTACTTTTTTCTGCTTAATATGACTTTTAGAAAGTTTAAAATTACCGATTTTAAAAAGCCGATTATATGTGGCTCGAATTACATTTTGATTGGACACAGCTGATGACTGGTGGGTCCAAAAAGCAGAGTGGGATTGAAGTGGCAGTGGAGGGGAGGTGATGGCGGGTAAGGGTTCTGTGTAGACTACAGGGTATGCAGAGTTCCTGAGGCCAGAAAGAACGTGGTATGTTAAGGAAATAAAGAAAACCAAAGCCTTACTGGTCACATTAAGGATTTTGAGTTTTGTCCTAAGATCAACAGGAAGTAATTTGAGGTTTTTAAACAGGGTACTCAATTTTCAGGAAGTTTGTAGCTAATACATGAAGCTAAGATAACTACAGCTGAATATTGCACGACTCTCAGAATCAAAGTTCCCTGCTCCTGCTCAGAAGATGGTGGGGGTAGAGGCATTTGGTCAGGTGGTACCATCAAGAGGGAGGGAGCAGGACCCTAACCATCAGCTGCCTCCACCCGAGGATATGAGGCACAAATACCCCTGCTAAAGGGAAAAGCAGACACCTGGGAAAAGACTAATAGAGTTTTGCCAAGAAAATCCACTGGTCATAGCAAACACCCTCTTCCAACAACACAAGAGAAGACTGTACACATGGACATCACCAGATGGTCAACACAGAAATCAGATTGATTATATTCTTTGCAGCCAAAGATGGAGAAGCTCTATACAGTCAACAAGAACAAGACCAGGAGCTGACTGTGGCTNGGAGAAATGTCTATTTAGTTCTTTGGCCCATTTTTTGATTGGGTCATTTATTTTTCTGGGATTGACCTGCAGAAGTTGCTTGTGTATTTCTGAGATTAGTTGTTTGTCAGTTGCTTCATTTGCTATTATTTTCTCCCATTCTGAAGGCTGTCTTTTCACCTTGCTTATAGTTTCCTTTCTTGTGCAGAAGCTTTTAATTTTAATTAGATCCTATTTGTTTATTTTTGCTTTTATTTCCAGTATTCTGGGAGGTGGATCATAGAGGATCCTGCTGTGATTTATGTCGGAGAGTGTTTTGCCTCTGTTCTCCTCTAGGAGTTTTATAGTTTCTGGTCTTATGTTTAGATCTTTAATCCATTTTGAGTTTATTTTTGTGTATGATGTTAGAAAGTGTTCCAGTTTCATTCTTTTACAAGACTCCACCAGAAAATTACTAGAGCTAATCAAGGAATAAAGTTGCAGGACATAAAATCAACACACAGAAATCCCTTGCATTCCTATACACTAATAATGATAAAGTAGAAAAAGAAATTAAAGAAACAATTCCGTTCACCATTGCAATGAAAAGAATAAAATACTTAGGAATACATCTACCTGAAGAAAGTAAAGACCTATATATAGAAAACCATAAAACACTGGTGAAAGAAATCAAAGAGGACACTAATAGATGGAGAAATATACCATGTTCATGGATCGGAAGAATCAATATAGTGAAAATGAGTATACTACACAAAGCTATCTACAGATTCAATGCAATCCCTATCAAGCTACCAGCGGTATTTTTCACAGAGCTAGAACAAATAATTTCACAATTTATATGGAAATACAAAAAACCTCGAATAGCCAAAGCAATCTTGAGAAAGCAGAATGGAACTGGAGGAATCAACCTGCCTGACTTCAGGCTCTACTACAAAGCCACAGTCATCAAGACAGTATGGTACTGGCACAAAGTCAGAAATATAGATCAATGGAACAAAATAGAAAGCCCAGAGATGAATTCAAACACCTATGGACACCTTATCTTTGACAAAGGAGGCAAGAATATACAATGGAATAAAGACAATCTCTTTAACACGTGAAGATATTTTTTGGCAGCTCCTCTGTGTATTCTTACCACCTCATCTCAATATCTTCTGCTTCTATTAGGTCCCTACCATTTCTGTCCTTTATCGAGGCCATCTTTGCATGAAATGTTCCCTTAGTATCTCTAATTTTCTTGAAGCGATCTCTAGTCTTTCCCATTCTATTGTTTTCCTGTATTTCTTTGCATTGATCGCTTAGGAGGGCTTTCTTATCTCTCCTTGCTATTCTTTGGAACTCTGCATTCAAATGGGTATCTTTCCTTTTCTTATTTGCCTTTCACTTCCCTTCTTTTCACAGCTATTTGTAAGGCCTCCTCAGCCATTTTACTTTTTTGCATTTCTTTTCTTGTGGATGGTCTTGATTCATGTCTCCTGTACAATGTCATGAACCTCTGTCTGTAGTTCATTAGGCATTTTGTCTATCAGATCTAGTCCCTTAAATCTATCACTTCCACTGTATAGTCATAAGGGATTTGATTTAGGTCATACCTGAATGGTCTAGCGGTTTTCTCCACTTTCTTCAATTTCAGTCTGAATTTGGCAATAAGGAGTTCATGATCTGAGCCACAATCAGCTCCCAGTCTTGTTTTTTCTGACTATATAGAGCTTCTCCATCTTTGGCTGCAAAGAATATAATCAATCTGATTTCGGTGTTGACCATCTGGTGATGTTCATGTGTAGAGTCTCCTCTTGTGTTGTTGGAAGAGGGTGTTTTCTATGACCAGTGCATTTTCTTGGCAAAACTTTATTAGCCTTTGCCTTGCTTCATTCTGTACTCCAAGGCCAAATTTGCCTGTTACTCCAGGTGTTTCTTGACTTCCTACTTTTGCATTCCAGTACCCTATAATAAAAAGGACATCTTTCTTGGGGTGTTAGTTCTAGAAGGTCTTGTAGGTCTTCATAGAACTGTTCAACTTCAGCTTCTTCAGCATTATTGGTCGGAGCATAGACTTGGATTACTGTGATATTGAATGGTTTGCCTTGGAAATGAACAGAGATCATTCTGTCATTTTTGAGACTGCATCCAAGTACTGCATTTTGGACTCTTCTGTTGATCATGATGGCTACTCCATTTCTTCTAAGGAATTCCTGCTTGCAGTAGTAGATATAATGGTCATCTGAGTTAAATTCACCCATTCCAGTCTATTTTAGTTCTTTGATTCCTAGAATGTCAATGTTCACTCTTGTCATCCCCTGTTTGACCACTTCCAATTTGCCTTGATTCATGGACCTAATGTTCCAGGTTCCTATGCAATATTGCTCTCTACAGCATCGAACCTTGCTTCTGTCACCAGTCCCATCCACAGATGGGTGTTGTTTTTGCTTTGGCTCCATCCCTTCATTCTTTCTGAAGTTATTTCTCCACTGATCTCCAGTAGCATATTGGGCACGTATTGACCTGGGGAGTTCATCTTTCAGTGTCCTATCTTTTTGCCTTGTCATACTGTTCATGGGGTGGTCAAGGCAAAAATACTGAAGTGGTTTGCCATTCCCTTCTCCAGTGGACTGTCAGACCTCTCCACCATGACCCGTCCAGCTTGGCTGGCCCCACATGGCATGATTCAGTTTCACTGAGTTAGACAAGGCTGTGATCTGTGTGATCAGATTGGCTAGCTGTCTGTGATTATAGTTTCAGTCTGTCTGCCCTCTGATGCCCTCTCTCAGTGCCTACTGTCTTACTTGGGTTTCTCTTACCTTGGACATGGGGTATCTCTTCACAGCTGCTCCAGCAAAGCCCAGCCACTGCTCCTTACCTCAGACGTGGGGTACAACAAGCAATCATAATATTTCGAATGCACTGGTTATAGCAAATGCCCTCTTCCAGAAACACAACAGATGACTTTACACATGGCCATCACCAGATGGTCAATACCAAAGTCAGATTGATTATATTCTTTGCAGCCAAAGATGGAGAAGCTCTACCCAGTCAGCAAAAACAAAACTAGGAGCTGACTGTGGCTCAGATCATGAACTCCTTATTGCAAAATTCAGATTGTGAAATTAAATTTAAGAAAGTAGAGAAAACCACTAGACCATTCAGATATGACCTAAATCAAATCCCTTAAGATTATACAGTGGGGGTGACAAATAGATTTAAGGGATTAGATCTGATAGACAGAGTGCCTGAAGAACTATGGACAGAGTCTCATGACACTGTATAGGAGGCAGGGATCAAGACCATCCCCAAGAAAAAGAAATGCAAAAAGGCAAAATGGTTGTCTGAGGAGGTCTTAAAAATAGCTGAGAAAAGAAGAGAAGTGAAAGGCAAAGGAGAAAAGGAAAGCTATACGTATCTGAAGGCAGATTTCCAAGAATAGCAAGGAGAGAAAAGAAAGTGATCAATGCAAAGAAATACAGGAAAACAATAGAATGGGAAAGACTAGAGATCTCTTCAAGAAAATTAGAGATACCAAGGGAACATTTCATGCAAAGATGGGCTCAATAAAGGACAGAAATGGTATGGACCCAACAGAAGCAGAAGATATTGAGAAGAGGTGGCAAAAATACATGGAAGAACTATACAAAAAGATCTTAATGATCCAGATAACCATGATGGTGTGATCACTCACCTAGAGCTGGACATCCTGGAGTGCAAAGTCAAGTGGACCTCAGTCACTAATAACAAAGTTAGTGCAAGTGATGGAATTCCAGCTGAGCTATTTCATGTCCTAAAAGATGATGCTGTGAAAGTGCTGCACTCAATATGCCAGCAAATTTGGAAAATTTAGCAGTGGCCACAGTACTGGAAAAGGTCAGTTTTCATGCCAGTCCCAAAGAAAGGCAATGCCAAAGAATGCTCAAACTACCGCACAATTGCACTCATCCCACATGCTAATAAAGTGATGCTTAAGATTCTCCAAGCCAGGCTTCAGCAATACATGAACTGTGAACTTCCAGATGTTCAAGTGGGATTTCAAAAAGGCAGAGGAACCAGAGATCAAATTGCCAACATCTATTGTATCATCTAAACAGCAAGAGAGTTCCAGAAAAACATCTACTTCTGCTTCATTGACTACGCCAAAGTCTTTGTGTGGATCACAACAAACTGGAAAATTCTTCAAGAGATGGGAATACCAGACCATCTAACCTGCCTCCTGAGAAATCTGTATGCAGGTCAAGAATCAACAGTTAGAATCAGACATGGAACAATGGACTTGTTCCAAATTGGGAAAGAGTATGTCAAGACTGTATGTTGTCATCCTGCTTATTTAACTTCTATGCAGAGTACATCATGGGAAATGCTGGGCTGGATGAAGCACAAACTGGAATCAAGATTGCCAGGAGAAATATCAATAAGCTCAGATATGCAGATGACACCACCCTTATGGTAGAAAGTGAAGAGAAACCGAGGAGCTTCTTGTTGAAAGTGAAAGAAAAGAGTGAAAAATTCAGCTTAAAACTCAACATTCAAAAAATGATCATGGCATCTGATCCCATTACTTCATGGCAAATAGATGGGGAAACAATGGAAACAGTGACAGACTATTTTCTTGGGCTCCAGAATCACTGCAGATGGTGACTGCAGCCATGAAATTAAAAGATGCTTCCTCCTTGGAAGAAAAGCTATGACCAACCTAGACAGCACACTAAAAAGCAGACACATTAAATTGCCAACAAAGGTCTGTCTAGTCAAAGCTGTGGTTTTTCCTGTTGTCATGTATGGATGTGAGACTTGAATCATAAGGAAAGCTGAGCGCTGAAAAATTGGTGCTTTTGAACTGTGGTGTTGGAGAAGACTCTTGAGAATCCCTTAGACAGCAAGGAAATCAAATCAGTCAATCCTAAAGGAAATCAGTCCTGAATATTCATTGGAAGGACTGATGCTGAAGCTGATGCTCCAATATTTTGGCCACCTGATGGGAAGAACTGACTCATTTGAAAATACCTTGATGCTGGGAAAGATTGAAGGTGGAAGGAGAAGGGGATGACAGAGGATGAGATGGTTGGATGGCATCACCGACTAGATGGACATGAGTTTGAGCAGGCTTCTGGAGTCGGTGATGGACAGGGAAGCCTGGCATGCTGCACTCCATGGAGCTGCAAGGAGCAGGACACAGTTGAGTGACTGAACTGAACTGAACTGATTCTTTCAAAAAGAAAGGCCTCTGGATAAAAAGCAGGAATTCTCAGAACGCTTAATAAGCTATGCATTAAGAATTTCCAAAAGAGATCATCATAAGCAGAGAGTACAAAATTTGACTCTAGGACCTTTCCTGGTTCCTCAGACTAAAGAATCCACCTGCAGTGCCAGAGACCTAGGTTCAATCCGTGGGTTGGGAAGATCCCCTGGAGAAGGGAATGGCTACCCACTCCAGTGTGCTTGCCTGGAGAATTCTATGGAGTCTCAAAGAGTCAGACACGACTGAGCAACTAATACAACAACAGGACCACTCTACCAGGGCGCATATCACAGAACCATGTGCTACAGAATTCACTTTGGGAAACATCCCCCTAAAACTCAGCTCAAGTATTTCTGGGGGTTTCTTGAACCCCAAGATCCTGGGTTCCCAGAGGGTGATGGCATTCAGTGTCAGGTGACAGTTACAATGGCAAGAATACTCTCGGAGTTCAGGGAAGGTACAGAGAAGGAGGTAGAAAGGACTGAGGATAGACACCCTCCACCGCCCAAGCCTGGCTCCGAGCCAGTCCCCACCCAAGTGCTGCTTAACATCTTCAGGGTCATAAGCATCATTCAGTTCAAGCAGCCCTGGGAGTCCCCGGGGAAATCTGGGTCCAACACTCAGAAAGCTCATTTCCATCGAAGGAGACAGGAGCCCTGGAGAAGTGCCAGTGTTCAGATGGAGAAGACTGCTTTGTGTTTTCATTTCTTTCTTTCTCTTTTTTTTGAAAGTGACAGAATTGTAAGGAGGTCACTCGATATAAAAGAAACAGCTCAAAACCACAAAACACAGTTCTCTGGATCACAGCTGAGCCTGACCAACTCTTCCCATGTGAGAAATGGGAGAACCCAGAGGGTATTAAACGAAATAAACCACAAAATATAAAACAAAAACTCCAGTAATGATTGAAAGAGAGGTCATGTGACTGGCTGCACATTAAAATCCTGTAGGGACTTCCCTGGTGGTCCAGTGGCTAAGAGTCTGAGCTCCCAAAGCAGGAGGTTAGCGTTCGATCCCTAGTCGGGGAACTAGATCCCACATGCCACAAATCAAAGTTAGCGTGCAGCACACTAACGCCCAAAGCAGCCAAATAAATAAATAAGTTTTAAAAGTAAATAAAATCATCCAAAGGCATGATCCTTTCATGTAGAGAGCATTTGATTGTTCATTATTCCACTTGATCTTCTTGACAGCACATGAAGCATTTTTTCCATTTTACAGGTGAAGAAACTGAAGCTTACTGTGAATTTCCAGAGACCACATAATTAGTAAACATTACTAATTACATTAGTAATTAGTAAAATTACTTTAGTAAATTACATTAGGAATTACATCAGTAATTAGGGTTAATTACATTAGTAAAATTTTTTACTAATTTTACTAAAAATTTTACATTAGTAAAACTCCTGTAAAATTTTTACATTGGTGAAAATCCTGTAAAAATTACAGGATTGAGATCCAAGTGTAGCTCAGCTGAAAAGAAAGGAGCCAGCCAGGGCTAGTCTCTGGCAACGCTGTCAGAAGCATGCCTTATCTACTCCCTTTTCCAAGTCTCTCTTCTCATCATAGCTCCCACCTGCACCATCCCCACCATCAGACCCCTTCCCAGAACTGCCCTTAACCTGGCAGCTCTTTTCTTCCTCTGTGTGTGTGTGGAGTCACATTAGCCTTGCCTGACTCCTTGCAACCCTATGGACTATAGCTCTCCAAGCTCCTATGTCCATGGGATTCTCCAAGCAAGAATACTGAAGTGGGTTGCCATTTCCTTCTTCCAGACTCAGGGACTGAACCCACATCTCTTAAGTCTTGTGCATTGATGGGCGGGTTGGTAAGATACTGACTCTCTCTGCCTCAGTCTCTCTATTCATAAAATGTGATAATGATTTCTTCCATGCCTACCCCATAAGCATCCAAAAAATAAAACCATAGAAAAGTGCTTTAAAACAAAAAATCATGTGTACATTAGACATAATATCCTCTTGTCTCATCCTATATTGATTCCTGCAGAATCAATACTGTAAATAACTGCTTTTCCTCCAAAATGAAAATTGTCCATTTCTCTAATTATAAAATTACTCAAACAGACCTAGACAATACCAAAAGCATAGAGAAGGAAGTGAAACAACCATTTTACACACACACACATACACACTGGAGCAGGTTCAGTATGTATACAGATATACAACTGATATCTGATTGTCATCTTTTTATAGGCTGTGGTCTTTGTGGTGTGGTGTAATATAGCACAGACAAAGAAAAACCTGAATCATAAAACCTTAAGCAACTTTACTGATGCAGGATGATTACCAGTGTCTTAAGAGCAAGGCTATTGGCATCTCACAGTGTAGCCTGGAGAATCCCAGGGACAGAGGAGCCTGGTGGGCTGCCGTCTATGGGGTCGCACAGAGTCGGACACGACTGAAGTGACTTAGCAGCAGTAGCTCCAGAGCTTAGGCTGATCTAAAACACAAATGCCATCTTTGCCCAGCATATCAAGTCTCTCTAACTCCAGGTCATCATCACCATAATAACCCAGAATCCATGAAAATCAGTGCATATCATTTAATAGTGAGGTACATGCAGAATGACTGATGCCTGAGTGTGCTCAGTCACTCAGTCATGTCCAGCTCTTTGAGACCCCATGGATTATAGCCCACCAGCCTCCTCTGTCCATGGAATTTTCCAAGAAAGAATACTGGAGAGGGTGGCCATTTCCTCCTCCAAGGGATATTCCCAGTCTAGTGATCGAACCCACATCTCCTGCATTGCAGTAAGTTCATCTATATTAATATGTCTTCCCCTTTGTTCTCAAAGTTTAGACCCATTTTAACCCATGACTGATGTCTTAAAAGTGTCTAAATTTTGATAAGGATGAGAAAGACATTAACATAGAGGACTTGACTCAGCTTACATAGCAACACTCTATTTTTAAAACACCTTCAAAAGATATTTTTCTTTAAAAAATAAAATCATAAGATTAATATATATATCATTTTAAATGCCACTACTTCCTGTTAATAAATATCATGGAAAACTCCTGTGTCAGTGAGAGTCTATCTATGCATTTGCCTTTTCTGGGCCCTTAAATTAACGGGATCATAGAATATGTGATATTTTGTCACTAGCTTCTTTCACTTAGCACAGTGTTTTCAAGGTTTACCCATGGTACAGCATGTATCAGTACTTCATTCTTTTCCACTGCAGAGTAACATTCCGCTTCTGGATGTACTACACTTTGTTTATCTACTCGTCAGTTTTAATTCACACTGCAAATGGATGAATAATAGATTGCTGTCTGGCTGTGCCCTCACTATTCCATCCTTTGATGAATGGCATGTGGATCTTTTCAAATGTTTACTTTCTATAGATAACAATGCAAATCATAGATGTATAAATATTTCTTTATATGATACAATAATATCCTTACCTCACACCATAAACAAAAATCAATTCCAGATGAATTATAGATCTAAATTATCTAGCTGATAATACAGGAAAATATAAATATGTCCTTTGGAGGAAGAAAAGCTTCTTAAACAAAACACACATACACAAAGATGTAACCACGAAGACAGTTAAAAGATGAGTAAACTGAACATTTTTAAAATTTAAAACTTTAAAAAAATCAAAGTCACCATTGAATAAGATATTTGCAGTACATTTACCCAACAAAGGGCTCATAGCCAAGATTCCTGAACACTCCTCCAAATCAATAAAACCAGGTAACCCAATAGAATATGGTTAAAAAAAGTGAATAAGTACTTCACAGAAAGAATATCAAAACAAACAATAAGCACATGGAAGGCTCCTCCACACCTTCAGTCACAAAGTCACAGTAAGACACAGCTACACACATATCAGAAGAGCTTTTTTAAAAATAATGGATATGTAAAGCAGCTGAAACTCTCACATGGCTGCTGACCTGGGTTTACATTATGACACTTATGTAATATTGTAATATTACAATCACTCTGGAAAACTGCTTGGGAGTACTTACCAAAGCAAACGTGCACCCTAAGACCTGAAAATTCCATGTTGAGGTCTTAGGGTGCACGTTCCATGTTGAGGTATGTATCCAACAAAAATAAACACATCCATGCATCAAAAGACATGTAACAGAACATGTTCAAAGCAACATAATTCACAGTAGCCCAACACTGGACAAAAATATCCAACAACAGCCAAATAAATGGTGACATTTTGCTGTTGTTGAGTCGCTAAGTCAAATCTGACTCTTTTGTGACCCCATGTACTGTAACCCTTCAGGCTCCTCCATCCATGGGTTTTCCTAGGCAAGAATACTGGAGTGGGTTGCCATGCTCTCCTCCAGAGGATCTTCCCAACTCAAAGATCAAACTCATATCTCCTGTACCTCCTGCTTTGGCAGGTAGATTCTTTGCCACTAAGCTACCAGGGAAACCCAAATTGTGACATAGTCTTGTAGTAGTAAATGGTGCACTGATGAAAATGAACCATTGCTACATGCAAAAACATGGATGAAGCTCACAAATATATTGAGCCGAGGAAGATAAACACAAGAGAGCAGATGACAGATGATTTCCTTTGCATAAAGTCAAAAATCAGCAAAGATACTTGACAACGAATGGGGACAACGGGTAACTTTGGGGAGCCAGTAAATGTTTTGTTTGTGAAAATTCACCAAGCTATGCACATGGTTTGTGTACTTTTCTGTGCATATATTATACTTTGATATAAAACTTATATGAAAACGAGGGATACCCAAGAGCACTGGATCACCCTTCATGCCTCACCATTGTAAAAACAAGCCCTTGTGATGGAGTGGTGAGTCTCCCCACTCACAGTGCAGGACTGGTCACCGACCCCCAGAGAAGGAAGAGGTAGAGGAAGCATGGTCTGATGAGTAAGGAGGCTGGGGAGGAGACTGGTCCAGGAGAAGAGACTCTAGGACCTCAACCATCTGTAGACTTGGTGGTTCCCCCTGACACCTGGGCTGAAGAAAACTAGGATTGGACACCCTTTGTTTTCTCAGTCTTCTAACTTTATTGAGGCTTTCAGAGACAAAGATCTCTCTTGGCAAATGTCACATTGCACTTGAAAATATGTGGGTTATTTCCAAATACTTTTTGATATTGATTTCTAGCATAATTCCAGTGATAAAAGAACAGACTCTCCAAGATTTCAATACCTTTAGACCATGAAATTTTTACACCTTGTTTTATATCCCTGGATCTGTTCCAGTGTCTCCTAGTTTATAAATCTATGGAAACTTGAATAGAATTTGTATCCTACTATTGTGTGAAAATTGTACAAATCTTAATTATGTTGAACTGGTTCATGGTGCTTTTTAGGTCTATTAAATCCTTCTTTTTTTATATTCATTCTATTAATTTTCAAGAGCTTGAAAGTTTAAACTCCAACTAAAACTATTAATTTATCTACTTTAAAAAATATAGTAGAACTACGTGTAACTTTGTTCTGCATTTTCCACATCTGTAAATGTGGTATCATACATTCATAACTTTAAAAATAAAAAAGAAAGAGACAAAACAACAACAAAACAAAAGAGAAAACTAGGATTGGAGATGTGGGATCATCTCTGCTTCCCCGGCTAAAGCGGGAGAAGGGCAGGGAAGGTAGCACCTCCTCTCTGCACACCCACCACCAACTGCTGCTGAGTCAAGAGAGACCTGGATCTTCCTCCATCACACGGCCACTGGCATGCAGCCCATCCACCCCTTCCACCCCCGAGAGATGGCTCCCAGTCATCATTAGAAGGATAGCAACAGAAAGGCCAGTTTGATACACAGAAAGCCATTTAGGGATGTCAAGATTGTGATTATTTTAAAAAGAGAACATGAAATTTGAGGACTTGCCTATCACTCAGAGACAAGACAGACCTCAGCCTGTGTGCTGACGGAGCCAGCGCTGGTTCTGTTGAGCTGTTTCTCTATGATCAGTCGTGCTTGACCCACAGAGTGCTAGATCTCCTGAAGGTTGCATGACCATCTTTTTTTCTTTCACTGTATGAAGTTTATGTCCTCCTAAGGACAGCAAGGAGATCCAACCAGTCGATCTTAAAGGAAATCAACGTTGAATACTCACTGGAAGGACTGATGCTAAAGCTGAAGCTCAATACTCTGGCCACCTGATCTGAAAGTCAGCTCATTAGAAAAGACCCTGATGGTGGGAAAGAGTGAGGGCAGGAGGAGAAGGGGGTAACGGAGGATGAGATGGTTGGCTGGCATCACCTACTCAAAACTCCAGGAGGCAGTGAGGGACAGGGAAGCCTGGCGTGCTGCAGTCCATGCGGTCGCAGAGAGACTTGACTTGACGACTGAGCAAGAATCACAAAGGAAGGGAACTCGTGAAAGTCTACCCTACTCCTTCCCCAGAGGGTCCATAATCTCCTCCTGCCCCACAGTGACAGATAAAGAGAATTCCTTTCTTCCTCAGTGAGGAGAACTGGGGGTGGGGGAGGAAAGAAACTGCTCAGAGTGGAGAGAAAGGGGGCCTGAGAGACAGTGAGGGGAAAGCTGGGCTCCACTGATGGCTCAGGTCTCTGAATCAAGCCACACTTTAATCTGAGTCCTCCTAGAGTTTTCTCTTCTGCGAGCCAGGGAATCCCCTTTGTTCTTTTCCTCTTTTAATTTATTTATTTATTTTAATTGGAGCTAGTTACTTTACAATATTGTCCCCTTTGTTCTTAAGCCATTTGAGTATCTTGTCTTGTCTTGATTGCTACACAAGTGTTCATATCAGATATGTCACTTGTCCTAAATAAACCGAAAATCCCTCAAACATAAAAATGAACTTCCTGATGAAACTCTTACCAGGTTACAATAGAGTTTTGCCTTCCTCTCACTAATATAGTTTTGACCTTTAACAAAAGAAAGAAAATTTTCACTCTTGACCACAATCCTAGGCCATCGATTTGACAACAAAAGGCATAGGTCCCGGCAATCCCACTGCTGGGCATACACACTGAGGAAACCAGAACTGAAAGAGACACATGTACCCCAAAGTCCATCACAGCACTGTTTATAATAGCCAGGACATGGAAGCAACCTAGATGTCCATCAGCAGATGAATGGATAAGAAAGCTGTGGTACATATACACAATGGAGTATTACTCAGCCATTAAAAAGAATACATTCAAATCAGTTCTAATGAGGTGGATGAAACTGGAGCCTATTATACAGAGTGAAGCAAGCCAGAAAGAAAAACAGCAATACAGTATACTAACGCATATATATGGAATTTAGAACAGAGAAGGCAGTGGCACCCCACTCCAGTACTCTTATCTGGAAAATCTCAGGGATGGAGGAGCCTGGTAGGCTGCAGTCCATGGGGTCGCTACAGGTCAGACATGACTGCGCAACTTCACTTTCACTTTTCACTTTCACGCATTGGGGAAGGAACTGGCAACCCACTCCAGTGTTCTTGCCTGGAGAGTCCCAGGGACGGGGGAGCCTGGTGGGATGACATCTGTGGGGTCGCACAGAGCTGGACATGACTGAAGCAACTTAGCAGCAGCAGCATGGAATTTAGAAAGATGGTAACGATGACCCTGTGTGCAAGACAACGAAACAGACACAGATGTAAAACACAGACTTTTGGACTCTGTGGGAGAAGGCGAGGGTGGGATTTGAGAGAATGGCATTGAAACATGTATATTATCATATGTGAAACGGATCGCCAGTCCAGGTTCAATGCATGAGGCAGGGTGCTCAGGGCTGGTGCACCGGGATGACCCTGAGGGATGGGATGGGGAGGGAAGTGGAAGGGGGGTTCAGGATGGGGGACACATGTACACCCGTGGATGATTCATGTCAATGTATGGCAACAAACACTACAATATTGTAAAGTAATTAGCTTCCAATTAAAATAAATAAATTAATTTTTTAAAAGGCATAGGTCCAACCTTCTTTTATTTTTCCAAGTTTTCTCTCCAAGTTGGACAAAGGTGGAGAGGTGGGCTGTCCTGCCAAAATCACAAAACGTCCCCCCAAACACGACACCCCCGTCCTTTTATATGAGTACAGTAACACACACATACCAGCAAATGACCAGGGCGGGCTCCACGTCTGCCGACGCGCCCCAGCGGCCACACCCTTCACCCTGCATTTACCATCTGGGGTCCTTTCCAAGGCTGAGCTCTCGCAGAACCCATTTTATGGGAGCGCCAGGACTTGACTCAGCCTCCTGGGCCTTTCACAGCCTGAGCTCCTTCCCTGGCCTTTTCTGACTCCTGCACACAAAGGAAGCGGATGATTCTCTTCTCAGTGGGGCTGCTGGCTCCCTCCTTCCAATCCATTAAGCGTGGCATGGAGCTGTGTAACTCTGCACACGCCATCCTGCTTGGTATAAATAGGGACCATCCATCAGGAATGTCACAGACAGGAAGCCAATGAAGTTTCTACAACCAATTTACAATCAGGATCTGCTGTAAAATGCACATGAAAAATACCTTAACAGATTGAGAGGATGTGAAATACATATTATGCATATGGCCTAGGGAGCTTGGTTAAACTCAGAGGAGGGAGCCCCAAGAAGAAAAAGTGGAAAATGCACAAAAATGAGGGAACAAAGGGTGACAAGGTGGGTCTATATTCACATTTGGAAATAAAAAATAACAGCGTGGCAAATAGAAACAGAGCGACAGTGTCCCATTATTTTTTTCCCATCTTGCAAAGTCAGCAAACCCAGGCACGCCTGCAAATAAATGTTCTTCTTGATGCTGAATTTACTACCACTAGGCTAAAAAGTATAAAAATTGAAGATTTCTATGGAGACAGAAAATAAATTTAGCCAAGTGGGTAGCAGAGCAGGTTCTCTGAGCCTGGGCTGCCAACGTCCTCCAACCTTATCCCAGAAGATTGACTCACATGCATGAAATGTCAGCCTGGGTTCAGGGGTGTCGCTTCATTCCTTAGGAGCTTTAAAACTATCCTTGCAGGACAGGAAGGAGATCTGTCCATCCTTCTCACACTGACATTCTGCATGCTTGGCTTCCAATCGCACTCTCCCCAGGCTCTGTATCCTGACCCCCACTTCACTCCAAGCCCAAGGCACCACCCCAAACCGTAGCCCCATCCACGTGACTTTTGTTGTTGTTTAGTCACCCAGTCCTGTCTGATTCTTTTGCAACACGGACTGTAGCCCGCCAGGCTCTTCTGTCCATGGGATTCTCCAGCAAGAATACTGGAGTGGGTTGCTATTTCCTCCTCCAGGGGATCTTCCTGACCCAGGGACTCAATCCGCGTCTTCCCACATTTCCTACATTACAGGTAGATTCTTAACTGATGAGCCACCAGGGAAGCCCTACGTGACTTTTACCTAAGCTTAAAAGTAAGATGCCCACTGAATTCATAGCTGAATGAGTGAGTGCAATCAGGTTCATGATATAGAATGGAAAATACCACAGAGATATTCCTAGGAGGGTTTGTAGGGTGCTATTACAAAGAAACGTAATGAAATATTTAGGAGCAGAAAAGAGATCCCACCCCCCAGTACTGTGAGTCAAAAACGTAAATGTCCTTAAACTGCAACTATTGGTTTTTTTTTTTATGATAAACTATTAGGAACGACTTTTAGAACACTTCTTTGAAAGCCATCTCAGAGATAATCATTACTCTCCAGTTCTTTACAAGCAAGCAATCTGATTCTCAAAGCTCACATATATGCCCTCAATAGATCTGTGCCCCTCCAAACCAGGGAAGGTGAGCTGGAGTGGTTGGTCACCAAAGACAAGAAGTCAATTTCACATCACAGCAAGAAAATCATTTTCCCAGAAGTTACACAAGTCAGCAAACAATAATATTCAAGCCTCTGGCACTGGCCTTGTCCAGGGAAATAAATCTTGAATTTAAGGAGAGAAACTGCCTGAAGAGATTGGGGTGAAGTCACCTGTCTAGAAATTGACAAGACTGGTAACAAAATGCAGACGCTGAGTTCTCCGGCTCTGCAAGGTTAACAGAAATGTCTGTATAGATTGCAAACTGCAGGCCACCAGCTGCTGTAACTTCTCCAAAATGAATAAAACTCCTGTCAATTATAAACTAGTGAGCTTGACTTCCATCATAAAAACTGTCAGATGAAAATGAGAACCTTCTTTACAAGCCCAGAATTAAATATGACTTGTCAAATCCGCCCTATTCTGAGCTTGCCAGTGGCAATGAGCTCAGGGCCCTGTAGTTGGCCGTGCATATGGTCTAAGACAGGAGTGAAAATCTGGGGGGAGAGAGTTGCAGTGAAACTTATCTAATGATTCCTCCTTCTTTGCATATCTCTTCTAATGAAAAAACCTCTCATTTGAAAGAAGTTTTCCTTTCCCCTTGCCCTTCCCAGACCATGTGGTTCACTCAGGGTTGACCTGCACAGGTTCAGTGGGTGGGTGGTGTGCAGTCTACCAGCCAGAGGAATCAGTAAGCTCTATCCCTCACCATGGTGATTATTTACGTTTGGTTCACATGACTCAAATCCTGTTAGCTCACAAATGAGCCCCCAGTACATGTAGGCCAAAGAGGCTGATGCATACAGTCTAGGTCACTGGTGGCAACTTTAATAAGCAAGGGGACTGACTTAGGACCAGAATTATCTCGAGCTGCAAAATGAGTAGATGTCCACACCCACCCACAGGATTCTTAAAGATGTCCAGAGAGGCCTTAATAGTGTTCAGGCACATATACCATCCAGATGGTCTCTCAAGGCCATGAGAACAGTGGGCAGAGCATACAGTCCAAGGGCAGGGGAGGGGTGAAAAGCCTCCACCTCTCCAGGTCTGGTTCTCAGGTAAACCGGTGGTCACACCTTCTCCATGACCTCCTTCGACAAAATCCACCCAGTGAAGTCAATCCTGTGAAGTCTGCTGGAACTATTGAGAACCGGTCTCTCTCTTATCTCTGGGATAGAAAACTTGCTAGAATGTAGCCTGGAGTTTCTGGAAGGAAGCCAGTACAGGGATGGAAGCTGTATAAGAATAAGGAGAACACAGAAGGAGACAGAGCTGAGTGATGGAACATGAGGAGGTGAGTGCTTGCCCATTGGGCCCCAATCCTCTCTGACTCAGGTGATATCCACTCCTGGCTTCTGCAAAAGCCACTAAATTTTCCTTTTATCCATAAGGCGCTTTGATTAACATCCTGCCTGATATAATCACTGCGCTCTCTGTGCCCTGAACAGCACCTCTCCCGAACTGGAACCATTTAGGTTTATCCTCAACCAGCTCAGGAACAAGCCTGTCCTTGCTTGGACTTAACAGAGGAGCTAGGGAATAGTAATTCAAAAGCTTTGATGGCTTCACTTTACCTTTTGCTGATAGGGGCTTTCCAGGTGGCACAGTGGTAAAGAACCCACCTGCCAATGCAGAAGACACAGGAGGTGAGGGTTCGATCCCTGCATTGGGAAGATTCCCTGGAGGAGGAAATGGCAACCCACTCCAGTATTGTTGCCTGGAGAATCCCATGGACACAGGAGCCTGGCGGGTTACAGTCCATGGGGTTGCAAAGAGTCAGACACGACTGAGCAAGCACGCACGTGCTATCCCTCTCTGGTCCCCAGTGTCAGTAATGCCAGTTCTGTCTTGCTCATATAAACAAGCTCCTCCAAGGTCTCCAGTTGTAGAGCCTGGGTCCTGTTTCATTCTGTGTGCTTTTGACAGTTTGCCTTCAGGAAATTTCCACACAAACACAACTCCATCATCTATGATTCCAAACTGCCTAGAATAGTGCCTGGGATGTAACACAGATCCATCAGATGTTTGATAAAATTAACAGAGACCTCATTGATTATTTATAGCAGATGATGTGGGTGTCCTGCCCAGATCTGTTGCCAAGCGGGCGCATTCATTTGCAGTTGGCGGGGCTGGCTGCTCAGGGCTCAGATCTGCACCTACTCTGAAGGTTTGCCCTTGGCTTACCCATGACAGCACATCTCTGTGCTGTCTAGGGGTTATATCTGCCTAGAGGTTACACCAGCCCCACAGCAGGGAGGAGCTTCTAGACAATGGCTAATTTGATCTAAGCCACCTTTCCTTTGTGCAAGACAACTATTGTGTGCAATTCACCCTCCTGGGCTCCCTGTGGGACCAGGCTGAGGCCAGGCTTTCTCTGATTGCCTAGTTTTGTTTTTTTCCCCCAATTTTCACTGAGGTATAATTGACATGTAACATTGTATAAGTTTAAGATATACAAAATGTTGATTTGATACACCTGTATGTTGCAAAACGCGCTGTAGGGTTACCTAACACCTCCATCATGTCACATAATTACCATTCCTTTTTTGTGGTGAGATTATTCAAGATCTGCTCTCTTGCAACTTTCCAGTATATAACACAGTATTATAACTATAACCACCATGTGATACCTTAGATTCCCAGAACTTGTTCATCTTATAACTCTGACCAACATGTGCACTTCCCCCGACCTGGGACCCCGTAACTGCCATTGTAGTTTCGGCTTCTATGCATTCACGAAACCTAGTTTTCTTTGTCTCACTTCTTTCCTTGACCCATCCTGCTGACCTTGCTACCTCGTGGGTCCCTTTTTTGAGGTGGGAAAGATCCCCTAGAGGAGGAAATAGCAACGCATTCCAGTACTTTTGCTTGAAAAATCCCACAGACAGAGGAGCCTGGCAGGCTACAGTCCGTGGGGTTACAAAGAGTCGGACACGACTGGGCAACTGAGCACACACTTCTGAGCAACCCCTCAATAAATCGCCCTCAGGAGGACTTCTCAGACATGGTTTCCAGGGATCTGGACCCAAAACATCGGTCAAGCGATCCTTATCAATGTTCTGACCACACAGAGCAAGGGAAGGCCACACCACACCGTGCAGAAGAGTTGTCATTTCATGGAGACGCTGAGGCAGGTGGAGGTGAGGAAAAGGCAAAATTGCACAGGGAACTCCGTGAGGACGAGCCCAGAGGCAGGTGGGTGTAGCAGGAGCATTGGACAGACAAGAAAGGAGGGGAGGCCAAGGCGGAAATACTTAATTTCCATCTCCTCTGTTTTACATGGAATACGTCCCCCTGTCCAGTGTCCTGTGCATGTTGTCGCTTCAGCCGTGTCCACACTCTGAAGCTCTATGGACTGTTGTCATAGGTTAATGCTTTGGCAATGCAATAACCCTCCAGGCTCCTCTGTCCATGGGATTCTCTAGGCAGGAACACTGGACTGGGTTGCCATTCCCTCTCCAGGGGATCTCCAAGGGATCGTCAACCCAGGGATTGAACCCACATCTCTAATGTCTCCTGTCATAAACTACAAACTTGAAGGGAGTCCCATTTCCTTCCTGTGGTGCTCTTGCTAGAACTCAGAAGACTCAGCTGGGGGGCCATGTGAATCAGTGCTGTGCTGAGTGCTTGGGATGCGGAAGGATGACAAAGTTTTATACTTGATAGCAAAGAGGAAAATAATGATTCCAATGTGTCTGTACTCACTGGAAAATTTCCCAGGAGAAGGAATTTCAGAGGTTAGTTCCAAGAAGGGAAATTGAGGAGTAAAGGCCTTGTAAAAGGAATAGGAAAGGAGAGAATGCAGTAAATAGCAGATTCATTAAAAGAGAAGAGTCCTGAACAAATTTTAGATAATTGTCACAAGCAACCATTTATTATTCAAGACTATGTGGTTGGCTTCGGATGATCCAGAAGCTGAGAGAAGCAGCTCACGCATGGTCAATATAGTAGTCAGGGTGGCCTAAGCCTTCGCCAATCCCTTAAGGTTATTTCTCTTTTGTTAAATAGTCCATAATGAATATTCCCGGGTAGATGATGTTTTTCATTCACCTGTACAAGTGAGGAAGAGTAGATCCTAAAGGCTACATCGAATAATTCTAGGGAAAGAGAAACTACAGAGAGAATAGCACTTTTTTCAGTGCTCTTGGTAGAAATGGAGCCCAACACCATGAAATTATAAATTTACAGATATCTAAGAGGAGAACCGACCTTAAAGATCCCAGACTTTGCCTCCTGGGAGCTGAAACCTCCAGGCTGTCTCAATATTAAGAAATACAAGGAGATGCTCTATAGATATAGACTAACCAGTGATTGAAACTCAATAAAAGGATTTCCCTGGTGGTCCAGTAGCTGAGACTCCTGAGACCCCAATGCAGGTTGCCTGGGTTCAATTCCTGCTCTGGGAACTAGATCCCACATGCCCCAACAAAGATCCCAGATGCAGCAGCAAACATCCTTCGTGCTACAACTAAGACCCAGCAGAACCAAATAAATAAATATAAATAAATAGTAAAAAAAAAAAAAAATCAATAAACACAAGGGCAGAGAGGGAATGCGTGGTTGCAAGAAAAAGGGATACACAAGAGAAGCCCCAAGTAATTTTTTTTATATATTTGGTATCATCTCACTGTCCATGGCAATACAGTGGAAATTCAGCAAATACTCATTTCATTAAACTGGGGTTATCTTGTTCTACACCTTTCACCTTACTAAGCTTAGGTTTCTTATCCGTAAAATGCCACCAATAATAACCACTGTGCCTTGCTTCCTAGGCTTATGTTAAATGAGATAATTTACATGAATTTTTTTGTAAACTCTCAGGCACCATGCAAACATATTCAACTTCACTGAAAACAAAAACCCCAAAATACTAGCATGCTAATTACTTTTTATTGGTCAAAGATGAACAGAAGGTCAAAATGGCGACTTAGCTATATTGCCAGAAACACAAGAGCTAGGGGGAAAAAAGTGCTTGACATGAGAAAAAGCATTAACCTACGGCAACCTCTTTTTTATTATCTGCTTTTCATGCTCTGTTCCAAGCTTGGGATAGTTAGTTTTCTGAAGAACCAGATGGCTGTTGGTGGATATGTGACCTGCCCACAACAATTACACAACTTTATGGTGCTTTAAATCATCCCAAAGATAACAATCAGAAACAAAGTTTTGGAGCTTGTCAAACTAGTCTAATTAAAGCAGCAAATGTGCTAGTTGGCAACTGTGTTTCTGCAGTGAGATAATTCAGACACTGCAAGGCATGCTGGGATATTGTTAACATGATTGCTGAGAGGAAGGATAAAGAAGGCGTTCAGGAGCACAGCAGACTCGGGCTTGAGTGGTCCTGACTCTAAGATTCAAGAAAGTCCAAGCCTAGGGGGGACAAAGGAAATGGGAGAGCATGGCAATTCACTTGGGTAGGAAACTCTAACCTCCGACTGGCAACATTACAATTCTGTATCTTTGGAGCTGTCCGAGGTCCTGAGAATGCCTGTTAGAATGAAAGTTTCAGTAGCTCAGAAACTAACAGGCTAGTAAAGAGGACAAAAACATAATCCAAACATAGGCAACTTGGCACAATTATAGCAGCATATACCGCTTATTGATCCCCTATTCTGTGCCAGACAGTGTACTAGGCCTTGTGTCATTTTTTGACACCATCAAACAGAAATAGCCTTAAACACAACCTCCTGTACTGACCCCTGCCCACACCTCCTAACTCATTCAAATGAGCATCCTTAGGACAATCTCCACATGCCAAACATATTGCTGGGAATTTTATACAAATTATCTCATGAGCCACATAAATACAAAGCTGGATCCCAGAAGCCATGTTTTACCACCTGGCCTGAACTTCCTGGAAGCAAATTATTGTACTGAATACTTTACTCTAAATGAGCTAATGATAATGCTTTTCCTGGGAATTTGGATCTTAACCTGCTGTTTTTGCTTCACTCTGTGTCTTGAACAAAGGAGACAAAAACTAGAAAATTTTTTGTGGTCTTGAGGACTGAGAAGCAAGTAATTCAGACTGCAGTGAGAATTATTCAAATAAATATGCAGAAAGAAGCAAAGATGAAGGACAGAAAATCTTTCAGATTTCTTATAGTTCCACGAGCTCATACCAGAGGCCTAGCTATATCATTTCCTCCCTTGGGAATCCATCAACTATACCTAAAACTTAAAGACAAATAATCCCATTTGGTTAAACTAGTTTAAGCGAGTCTCTTTTCTTAAAACTAAGAGTCCTAACTAAGGCATCCCTGAAAGACACCTAGATGGTACACAGGGATTCACAGCAGTCTTTAGATGAAGGAAGACTGGACTCTCACCTACCGCACAGTTGAACTCTTTACACTACCTTTCCTGACACTCTCTCTGTACATTCTCACATTGCGCTCCAGCCAAACGGAATGACTGCAAATTATTTAAACTCCTTTCTGCCTTATCTACCTGAATAGCAAATGTTGATCCTTGTGCTTAAAGACCCCTTCCCTCCTTGGTCTGGTACACTTGTATCTATCATGCAAGACTCAGCTCAAAAGCACGTCGCATGGGACTGGTGCTGCAGTGGTTTTGAAAATCCTGACTGCCAAGGCAGGTGACACAGGTTTGACTCCAGGTCAAACCCAGAGCAGAGCAACTGAGCCGGGGCACCTAGAACCTGTGCTGTTTTGTAGCAGAGAAGCCCACACACCACAGTGAAGAGTAGCTCCCAGTCACTGCAACTAGCAAAAGCTCGCACATAGCAACAAAAACCCATTGCAGGCGAAAACATTAAATAAATCAATAAACATTTAAAAGAATAAATAAAAGCACTTCCCAGACTCAAACACAGGTCTTTTGTCTCCCGCTGAGGTTTCCATGCCAGTGCAGCTGGCTGTTCCAGGACACCAGCCTCCTGCCAGGTTGCATAACCTCCACACAGTTTTCTGACTGTTAACATGGGGGTCTCCCCAACCACACTCAGCAGCAGGGACCAAGTCTCTCATCTCTTTATCTCCACTCTCTGGCAGAATGCCTAGCACTTAGCAAGACCAAAAGTAACATTTTCTTTGTTTGAATAAACATTAAAATCAACACGTTTGGCTTTGTACATTTCTTCCAGTACCGTGAAAAATGGTTGAAACCTGGGGCAGTGGAGGGAAAACCACCTGACTGGAAATCCAGATACAAACTGGGTTTATTTGAATTAATCTCATTCCATCGTGGGGTAATTGGATTGAGAAGAATTTCAGGGATTAGCCAGAAACAGGATCTCTACTGCTGGCCAAACTGCCCCCTACCTTATGCCTGCAGCCTCCTTTGTTATAGTTCAGCCTCCACACAGCAACAAGAGTGATCTTTCTGGAAAATGTAAATCAGATTATTTAGCTTCCATTGCCTCCAGAGTAAAAATCCAAATATTTTACAGCAATCTGTCCCAAGTGCATCTCTCTCACTTCATCTTGTGCCATGTCCCCTCACTGTTTTAGGAACATTTACTTTCTTTCCGTTGTAACTTAACCAAGCTGGAACCTGTCGGCTTCCTTTTTTTCCCCTCAAGCCACATTTTCAAATGACTAAATCTCATCCCAAATAGCATCTTTTCAAAAAGTCCATCCTGTCTCTTTGGTCTAAAGTAGTCTGACCCTTCTACCATCTCCCTCTTTTGTTGGCTTTATATCTTTAATCTTCTTAATTATTTTGAGGATTTGTGTGTTTGCACCTAGAGTCACGCTTTCCTTTCTAGAATGTAAACTCTTTGATATCAGAGACCGTATCTCTTGTTCATTGCTGTACACCAGGACCCAGGAAAGTGTCTGACAGACACTCAGTAAGTATACACGGAATAATGGAGTATATGTGAGTCCCGGTGTTAACTATCCTTTTCTATTGGGATGACTATGGGGAAAAAAATCATTCATGTTCATGTCTTCTGAGTCTGTTTTCTTATCCAGAAAAATTAAGGACCCTAGTAAGCAATTCCATATGATTTTAAAATGGCATGTCACCATCTATGATGGTGGGCCTTTGGGGGATCTTAGAATAAGGGAACTTGCCCTTGGATGACTTTTTAATGACAGCCCTTTAATGCAAACACTGATATCACAAAGCGTGATACCAAGGTTGATCAGCACACATCCAGTTAAAGTGTATCTACTCTGAGTGGAAATGAAACTCAATCATTGACTTCATAATTATCTCTGGGGCTTTCTAGAGCATCCACTCTGTCCATTTTACAGCCTAGAAATTGCATCATAAAATTAACGTATCCGTGTTCCTTCCCTCAAATTTGTCTCCATCCACCAACCTATGCAGAAAGGGAGTGTCTGGGTTTATCTAACATTATTGACAGCCTTGCTCTTGGGTCCCTGGCCCTGGTTTATCAGGGAGGGTAAAAGTTCAAGCCCAACTCAACTACTGTGTATCTTCTGTCCTCCTTCCCAAGAAGTCAATTAGACTTTCAGGGGGAAAAAAAAAAAGGTTGTCAGAGACTCAATTCTCCCAACATTTAGCAGAGACAGTATTTTAAAAGATTAATGGATTGTGACCAAGATTGCTTCTCCCCTTACTATATGTATTTCTTCATGCAATGTATCTAACTTCTCTAAATATAGTTTAGCTAATTCCACACTGTAAGTTCTTTTTTTCATAATATTTTGAAATTATTTCTCCACTGTCTTCTTGACCTCATTGTTGCTTGACCCCATTGTTACTTGACCCCATTGTTGAGATGTTTAATGCCAAGGTGATTTGCATTCCTAAGGGTTTGTGCTCTCTTCTCTCTCTAGAAACTTCAAGAAAGAGGAAAGCTTGGTATTAAGAATCCCAACTCCAAAGCAAGAGAGTGCTGGCTTCAAGAGCCATCTCATCCAAGCCCTGGCTATAAGATCTTGGGGAATTTCCTCAAAACACTCAGAAATATATACCTCCTCAAACTTGAATTTGAATTATACTGGGTTGCATACAAAAACAAGTTACTGAACATATGAAGGAAGCAGGTCAGCTACCCCACATCCATGCCTTCATCCTGCTGTTCTTCCCTCTTAGACCTGGTAATGAGCAGAAAACCGTAACAGATTTCTTATTAGGGCTTCCCAGGTGGCTCAGTAGTAAAGAATCCGCCTGCCAATGGAGACAATGCAAGAGACACAGGTTCAATCCCTGGGTCAGGAAGATCCCCTGGAGAAGACAACTGGCAACCCACTCCAGTATTCTTGCCTGGAAAAAAAATCCCATGGACAGAGGAGCCTGGCAGGCTACTCACGTCCGCAAAGAGTTGGACATGACTGAGCAGCTGGGTACACACACAAAGAAAATCAGTGGTCAAAAAAATGGAAATACATGAGGACTGAGGCAGAGCTTGTAAGGATCTTGTCCATAGTCATGTGCTGGGGTGATGAAGCCTAGTAGCATCAGGCCAGAACAGAGAATAAATAACTCCAATAGCAGAGGGCACCAGGGCGACCCGGACCTTGGAGCAAAGCTGGTCCGTGGAGCTGATGAGCGCACAGTGACACAGCTGAAGCCCCACGTGCATGCAGGGACTCTCTCTAACTCTTCCAGATGGAGACTCTGCAGTGACAGTGACTTGGGTTCAGATCCCCATTCTGTCACCCTATTCGGTTATGACCAAGTAATATAACGGCTCTATGCCTCTGTTTCTTCATCATAAAGCAGGGCCTGCTGTGAGCGTTGATCAAGAACCTACCCTAAGCCAGCTGCTGTTCATGAGGAGTCAGCCCCGGCCTCTAACCTCCAGGAGCTCACACTGACACAGACAGACAAGCAGATGGACAATTACAATAAGGTGACAAGGCTATGGTAGAGGCCAACTCAAGCGGGGAGTCACGGGTGGCTTCTCCGTAATCCTGCACTGCAATCTCTTTTCCCATTGATCTCTCAGTCCGAAATCAATTGCTAACTCAAGCTTTCAATAATCACAGCACAATGCTATTATAGCAGCTATTTAGGGACACACGATCAACCCAGAATTTCACCCACGTGTCCTTTTTTTGTGCTTAAAATAAAGGGCTCTGGCATGCAGGCAAAGGACTCCATCTCAAAGATGTCCTTCTGACCTTGGCTTCTGTCTTGAACCAAAGTGACCGGAGCCCAAGATATGCTGGGAGCTTTCCTGTGTCCATGGAGAGTTGGGAGAGGGCAGGGGGTGGCAGGACCATGCCAGGGAAAATTGTACCAGTGGCTCCAGCATGGGACAGTCATTTTCAAGGCCCACGGAGAGTTAAAGGGACCCTGGTGCATGGGCAGTTGGTGTGGCATAGGATCATTCGTTGTCCGAGGACTTGGAAACCTGACCAGGAAAAGGACAGTAGTAAGGCTTGCTTCAGGCATCCCCGGTGGCTCAGTGGTTAAGAATCCTCTTGCCAATGGTGGAGACTCGCAGCTGGGAAGGTCTCCTGGAGAAGGAAATGGCAACCCACTCTAGTATTCTTGCCTGGAAAATCCCACGGACAGAGGAGCCTGATGGGCTACAGTCCCTGCAGGTCCCAAAAGAGCCAGACACAACTTAGGAACCAAATAGTAACAACAAATGCTTCCTTCATCTCTGTCTCCACCATCACAACAAGTACAGGCCCAGAACATATTTGTCAGATGGATTAAGGGATAAGTTAATCAAAAGACAACAAAAAATGGATTCCTCCAAGCCTGCAGGTAAACTTTCAAAGGCAAGATTTAAATGTCTCTGGGTCTTGTCAAGAGAGTGTGTGCTAAAGAGCTCTGAGTCTTTATCAATGTAAACTTTCCCTGAGAAACGGGAACCGGGAGAAGGCACCCAGCTCCCTCCGGGTCTGACACTTTTGCTGCAATCTCTGAACCAGCTGAGGACTTTGCCACCTCAGGCTCAGATGGTAGGCTGGAGCATCAGGAACAGGCCCTGGTCTTAGCATTTTACTAAAAGGAGAATCAAGCAGGATCCCATTATCTGTGCCTTCCAATCAGAATGAGCGAACAGAGTAGGTCTCTGTGGTCTGTCCTGGGTCTGAAGGCGCATCTGGGAGGCAGGGGTGATAACACAGACCTGGGCACAGGATTCCACACCCTGAGGTCCAGGCAGTCGCTCTCGATGCTCCGTGCAAGCACACGCATTTTGCATTGAGACAACTTCAGTGTTCTGCGAAGAGGCCGAAGTTATTTGGCTAAACCAGTGGGTGTGACATAGGACGAGCCATAGGCCCAGGGTTGGAAGAAGCTGGGCTGCAGTCCCAACTTGGTTTCTGAGTGAGGGACGATGGCAAGGTCCTCTCTGAGCCTCAGTTTCCTTGTCTGTAAAAAAGGGATAAGAAGATTTGCAGCAACACGGATGGACCTGGAGATTATCATACTTAGTGTAGTGAGTCAGACAAAGACAAATACTATACGATATCGTTTGAATGTGGAATCTAAAAAATAACACAAATGAATCTAAAAGAGACACAGAGTCACAGACATAGAAAACAAATTTATGGTTACCGAAATGGGGGGAGATTAAGAGTATGGGATTAACAGATATACACAGCTAACAATTCAATTTTTTCACATAGAATCCCCACTCCGCGGGCCGTTCACTAAATTTTGTCTTAAGAAACACGGATCACACAAGTGTGTCTGGGACACAACACACATTCAGTGAATGCTCCTCAAGTTGATTTACAACGGAATGTATGATTTTACTGTCTCAGGAATGTCATTCAGAAGACTTTGAAAAACACTTCTGTGTAATTAGTGAAAACGATCGGGTATCTAAGAAAGCATCAGTGCATAAGGGCTGAAGAGGATGTTGCTTCTGGAATGCAGATTTCAAAACAGTTTCCTCATTGGATCACCATATTCTAACTTACAAAATTAGGGAAACGGGAATTATTAGGCTCATCACCCATATGAGGAAGCCCCCACTACCAGAAGTAATAGATTCCCAGATTTCCAAAGTTCACGTATTTGGCAGGAGGTTGGAGACAAGCTTGCCTAAACCTTGAGGGATGGAAAGCTGATTCCATATGCAACGTGTCAGACAATTTGTAGGACCTCAGCCACAACAGCCCCCTGCCCATCCATTAATGGGTTTTCCTGGTGAGGGCTCAGCAGTAAAGAAGCTGCCTGCTAATAATGCAGGAGACACAGGTTCAATCCCTGACCTGGGAAGATCCCCTGGAGAAGAAAACGGTAACCCACTCCAGTAGTCTTGCCTAGGAAATGCTATGGACAGAGGAGACTGCTGGGCTACTGTCCACAGGGTTGCCAAAGACCTGGACACTACTTAGCAACTTAACAATAAAACCGTCTTCTAGTGGACCATGTGTTCAAAGTGACTTTTCAAGTTATCGAAAATACCGCCCTACGTAGACGGGTCTATAACACAGAAGGTGCTGCCCTGCACAGCCAAGAAGATTCTGGGGAAATATAGAGACAGATCCAGACAGACAGGAACATACAGGAACAAACAGACTGAAATCACATTGATTTCTTCACTGTAATTCAGCTCAGCGAATGAACGGCTCAAAGACATTTAACACTGACAAAGAAGATGGGTCCTCATGTTAACAGGGGTATTTGTGTAAGGTGCCTCCCCTCTCCCCGTGTGGCCCACCCAGCTTTCAGAGGTGGAGGCACTCTCCAGAAGAGCAGACTGTCTCTGAGCTGAAGTTCTGAAGATTCTTGATTGTCTGGTGCAGACATACCTAGGTTCAGATTCCAACTTCCCTATATGCTCTTTGGTAAAGTTAAATTGCTGGGCTACACCTACGAAATATGGCAACAGTAACTGTCCTTGCAACTGTATCCATCTACTAGGGTTGCCCAAGAGCTCTGTATAATTATACATGCAATTGTTGGATAATTATGTTTGTGAATCAGAGCTCATTCAACTCCTTCCCCACCACACCCTCCCTGTGTGACCTTTGACAATGTCTTTGACCTTCCTGGCTTTCATTTTCCTCAGCTGTAAAGTTGGGGAGGATAATTGCATCTCAGACAGGGTTGATATGAAGATTAAATGAGATTCTATACACAGCAATTAGCCCAGTGCCTAGCCTGTAGAAGGCACCCAAACAATGTCAGCTATTCACAATAATAGCCGCATCGTGTTTATTATTATCACCAGTTTGTGGAGGAGACAGACCTATAAACAGTGGTAATAAAGCACAGCTTGCACAATTGTTAGGGAACTCCAGGGCAGAGTGACTAAAGCTGGGCACCTGAAGGACAAGCGCCCCACAGGTTGGGGGCGGGCCTGAGAAGAAGGAGGAGAAAAAAGGAGAAAGGACAAAGTAAGGAACGTGGGCACTGAAACTGGGAGACAGTTGAGCATTGATGAAATGTCAACATTTTTAAATTCCACTTAAATGTCACATACACATATGCATGTGCACGCACATACACCCGAAACCCTAAACTAAAGAAAGCAAAACAAAGGACTCTGGAAACAAGTTGATAAATGAAAGTAAAGCATCCAGAGCAATAACAGTTACTTTAAATGATGTGCAGGGAAGACAGTAATCAAGGCTCATGGATTCCTGACCTCATAGGATGAGCCTGCACTTTGGGGCCAACAGCCTGGGTCCTGTTTGCAGCTCCCCATTAATGACGTCATGAAGTCATGCTGGACTTGAATTACCTCATCTTGTCTTAAGAAACTACAGAGAGGGACTTTGCTCGTGGTCCAGTGGTTAAGAATTCTCCTTCTAATGTCAGGTAGGTGGGTCTGAGCCCACACGCTTCAAGGCAGCCTAGCCTGGGCGCTGCAACTAGAGAAGCCGTGGCACAGCAACCAAGATGCAGCACAGCCCCCCAAACAAAACCATTACAAAGAAAGCATGGGAAGCCCCCAGCAGAGTATCCGGCACAAAACAGACGCCCAGTAAATGATACAGCTATTAATAACACCCACGTAGGATCTGCTAGCCACCAGTTCCCAGCACTTGAAATAGTCACTCGTCACGTGTCATGTGAGGGAATTACTACTATTTTGCCTCTTTTCCAAAAGAGAAATAGAAGCACGGGAAGGTGACGAACTTGTGGAAAGTCACACAGCTAGTCGGTGGCAGAGCTGGGGGCCAAATTCAGGCAACCTTGACTTCTACCTCCATTGCCTTTCCCCGCGTAAGTAGTAGTGGCCGCAGAGGCTCGCCCATTAGAATCACAGGTTCTAAAAAGAAAAAGCCTAGAACTTTATCTGTTCAACAAACATTACTGAGGGCATTTTCTGGGCCAGGTGTCAGGCCAAGTACTAGGTATACAACTATGAGGGAAACAGGTAAATTCCTCCCATAAATCCATTGTCCTTAGAATTCCTAATAGTGGGGGGAAAAAGGAAAGAAGCCACAGTGGTACCCCAGAGCCAGCTCACATGGGCTTGCAAGAGCCAGTTAGTACATTTTCAGAAAGTCTGCAAGTTGATTGTTAAATCTAGCCTTCATGGAAAATTAAATTATACAAACATAATGATATTAACAGCAAAGATAAAAAATTATAAAACTTCACCACTTGTTAATTATGTTGCTTACAGTTCACCATATCTATGCTCTTAAGATAATTTGCATCTATTGTCTGTTCGGTGGAAAATCTATCAGTGATGCGTCTAAGCGTCTCTTCCCAACTCTGAGTTCAATAGCATCATATCAGGAGCTTGAAATCAGTTATAGTGGGAGTGCTTACATTACCTGCTCTCAGGTGCAAAGCTGTAAAATGGGAAATTCAGTCAGAGATTATTCCTTCTTTGGGAATCCCCTCTCATTGCTACCTTTTTTTGTCACAGGGCCTTCACATTGTGGTGCTTGAGAAAACTCTTGAGAGTCTCTTGGACTGTAAGAAGATCAAACCAGTCAATTCTAAAGGAAATCAGCTCTGAATATTCATTGGAAGGACTGATGCTGAAGCTAAAGCTCCAATACTTTGGCCACCTGATGTGAAGAGCCGACTCACTGGAAAAGACCCTGATGCTGCGAAAGATTAAGGGCAGGAGAAGGGGGCGACAGAGGATGAGACGGTTGGATGGCATCACTGATTCAATGGAGGTGAATTTGAATAAACTCCGGGAGATAGTGAAGGACAGGGAGGCCTGGTATGTTGCAGTCCATGGGGTCATGACTTACAGAATGGACAACAAAAGGGCCTCCACATAGTGCTTTTTAAAAATATTTTGTCCAGAGTTTACAGTTGTTGTTTCTAGGAGTGTTGGCCCAGTACAAATTACTCCACAATTACTAGAAGCGAACAATGAGTTCACGGAACCACAGCTCTTCCTATCGTGACAGCTTAAATTCAAATAAGCAAAAAAACCCTCAAAGTTGGAAATCATCTAGTGTTTGCTCGATCAATGTTACTGAATTAAATTGAAGAACAAATGTTGGGATCTCAGGGGCTGAATTGAACAGCTGTAACATGGTTCTAATCAATGGCTTATTGACTGTAGTCCACACTGGGGCTGCAAGAAATGTCTATGGGCCAGTCCTGAGAGTCTGAAGGTCAAAGGACCTGGGAGGATGGAGTGCTTTTGCTCAGAACCAGGCTGGGAAATCATCTCCCTCCCATAACAAGCTGCCACAATTCTAACACCTTTAGGAATGTCTGAATTCACAGATTTTAAGGGAAAAGAAATTGCAAGAGGCAATAAAGGAATGCTGCAGTTTGGAGCCTAGAAATATTCTAGCATGGAATATTTCTAAGACTAGAAGACATATTCTCATAAGGGAACTGTCCCAGTGTATTAGGATATCAGTAGATGACCATATGGGCTTCTCTGGTGGCTTAATGGTAAAGAATCTGCCTGCCCATGCAGGAGACACAGGTTCGATCCCTGGTCCAGGAAGACTCCCTGGAGGAGAACATGGCAATCCACTCCAGTATTCCTGCTGGGAAATCCCATGGACAGCGGAGCCTGGTGGGCTACAGTTCATAGGGTTTCAAGGAATCAGACACGACTTAGTAACTAAACAGCAATAACAAGAATGTATGATCACATAAGTTATTATGCAAAACAGGGCACTTGTGAGAGTGGGAGGGGCTTCTAGTAAGAATTATGCCAGGGCTCCAGGACTGAAATGATGCTGCCACAGTCAAACTGGTATGTATAAAACCCTGAAGGTGCTGGGTGTGGTGTTTTGCGGTGATGTTGAATTCTCTCACTAGTGTATTGGAAGATGGTGTAGCCCTGATTCCCTACAAGCAACAAAGTCATAGCCAGTGCAGTTGTTACCCAGTCACTTTGGGCCAGAGGGGCAGAGAGACTCCTGTCTTCCTCATCCTCACCCATCCCTCCCTCATTTCCATCTTCTTAGGGCACCTGTGTGACTCTCTGCACCTGCCAGGCAAAGGCACCAAGTGGCACCCGGGGTGGTCTTCCCCCCGCCTTGCTCAGTCAGCCACTCCTTCTCACAACCAGAGATCTCAGCACAACCAGACCCTCCTCCAGGGCCCCAACCTCTCCACCCGATGCAGACGCCTGCCCTGCGTTTCCATGCTTTTCATGCACTGCGATGTCTAATCTCCCATGTGCCTTCCTGGTGAGACTGTGAGCGCCCCCAGCCTGGGGCTGTGCCTTATTTGCCCTGGACCCGAAGCACAGTGAGTGGAACACAGCAGATGCTCAGTGAACTAATGAGGTACAATCTGGGCCCCAGGCCAGAGGGTAGGAAAGCGGGGAGGAAGGAGGCCCTGATCATAGCACTCCCATCTTGTAGAAGAGGAAACTGAATGCCTTCTTATCAGTAGAAGTTGGTTGGCACAGTGCCATTGCCCAGGCACACCCCCAGGGCAACACAAAAGGAAGTGAATTCCAAGTGGATATGCCTGGCAAGACTTCCAAGGGCAGAGAGCACCTGAGCTGGCTGGGAGGAGGGGACAGCTGCCCAGCAAACAGGAAGGACTTAGTGGCGTGGCCCTGGAGCCACGATGGCGTCTGGTGGGGGTGGACCATAGCCAGGGAGACAGGGTCAGGCGTCCCCCAGGGGGCTTCCAGGAGCCCTCCCCCAGGCTCTGCCCCAACCATCTGTGCAGAAGCAAAGACCATGCGTCGGCAGGGGTGAGTCAGAGCAGACGCCTGGCTGGATTTACAGTGACGCACATTGATTCTGGCTCTTGGAGGGTGTCAACTCACCCGTAAATTAAAGGATTTATCTCGAGGAGCTACAGAGATAAGTGGCTTTGCACATAAATACCTTTTCTTTTTCTACTAAGAGCGCTAATGTGCTGAGGACTTCTGTGGGAGAGGTTTGAGGAAGCTCCTGCCATATCCCTGGGTCTGGCTCTGGGCAGGTGTGTAGACATGGCCAAGGCGCCCTGTCCCTGCTCTAACCTCAGCAGTGGGAGTGCCGTCTGCCTCGCCTTGTGTGTTAGCTGCTCAGTCGTGTCCGACTCTTTGCGACCCACCAGGCTCCTCTGTCTGTGGGCTTCTCCAGGCACGATCACTGGAGTGGGTGGCCATTCCCTTCTCCAGGGGATCTCCCCAAAAGGGATTGAACCCAGGTCTCCTGCATTGCAGGCAGATTTTTTCCCATCTGAGCCACCAGGGGAGCCCTCCGCCTCACCTTGCTAGGTGCTAAAGGATTCACTCACTCATTCATTCATTCATCAAACATTGCCTGAAGGTTTGTTGTGCTGCTCTAGGGACCAGGGGCTGTGGATGGACACAGAAGTGGACCAGACCTAGTCCCTGCTCTCTGGAGCTCACCTACCAGTGGGGGACACAGGTGGTCAATGACTGAGATGACATCATGTGCGACCCGTGCTGTGAGGAAAGGGGACCGATTGATGTGAATGGTAGTACCTGGGCTGAGGGTAGAGGCTATTCAGATGGGATGGGCAGGGCAGACCTCTCTGAGGAGGGCGCCTGAGCTGAGCCCCAAAGGATGGGAATGAGATAGTCTTGCAAAGAGGAAGAGGAGGAAGGTTGTTCCGGGCATAGAGAATTACAGAGGCATGGGAAAGCTTGGAATGTTCCAGAAACAGAAAGGAGGCCAAAGTGGACACTAAGAGGGGAAGGGAAATGGGGGTGGGATGAATTGGGAGATTGGGACTGATATACATGCACCGCTGTGTACAAAGCAGATAACGAGTGAGACCCTACTATATGCACAGGGAACTCTACTCCTTGCTCTGTGGTGATCTCAATGCGGAGGAAATCCACAAAATAGGGGGTATATGGAGACATATAGCTGATCCACTTTGCCGTACAGCAGAAACTGACACAACATTGTAAGGCAACTACACTCCAATAAAAAATTTTTTAAAAATAAATAAAGTGGCTGGAGGCTGGTGAGCAAGTGGGAAAGAGGTAAGAGAGGACCCCGCAGGCCAGTGACCTCCTGGGAAGCCAGGGAATGGCCTTGAGCAGGGAGGTGAGATGACTCTGTGTGCAGGCTGCTCTGGGGCCACACTGGAGACCGGATGGGAGGGGTCGGGCCTGGAGGAAGGAGGTTAGGGCTGGGTGGGACCCAGGTGAGAGCTGAGAGGGCAGGAGGCCGCTCAGAGGTGGGGGAGGGGACGGACACCAGCCGCATTGAAGAGCGAGGTCCCTTCCTACTCCAGGAGAGAGACCCAGGCTGCCAGCCCTCCTGGGCTACAGCAAACACTGCCCAGGCCACCCGTGTGGCGGCCAAGCAGCCCAGCCTCACAGTCCGAGCACGCTGTCCTCGGATTCCCACATCCGGGCTGCCTCTGGGCTGAGTCCTCTGAAGCCTGAGAGGCAGCAAGCATCGAGACACACTCTGCTTGGTGGGTCAGGCTTATGTTCTATGAGCCCAGGGAAAGCTCCTGGGGAAAGCACACGCTGTTCCCCTACCAAATGATCATTTCACCTAAAATCCATCCCCACGTAGGGTCTTTTTCCTTCTATTTAGATGTCCTATTATTTTTTATCCCCCTTTTATAATTTCTGAAGAGGATCTTTCCCTTCAGTTTTCCTATAATCAAGCTTTATTTTAAAAGTGGTATTTTGGTTTGTATCCTCAGGAGTTTGTTATCAGGCTAACTGCTTATTTGGCAAAACGGCTTTCCACTGATTGGTCCCAAATGAATTGGTTTGGGGTGAACCGCCCCTATGCCAGCATCCTCCATAGGACAGCTGTTTTTCAGAGATGAGGATGGCTGGAAACAGACCATCGAGGGTACCTGCACTCCCTTTACCCACGGAGGACCCCTACCTCCAAAACAGTCCGCAGCTCTCTACACTTCTTGGTGCCTCTGCTGGAAGAGACACTCTTTTTCTTTTTTCTCATTCCCTGATGACACATCAAGAAAGACTAAAGTTGGAAATCCAGTTCCTGGTACTGAAACAGTGGTACAGGTGCTGGGACTCAGGCTTTGGAAGGAGTCAGCCCCAAGGCAGCCAAGGCCAAGTGGGGAGGGGGCAAAGCCCTTCCGTCAGGCAGAGGGAACAGCTGGGAAAAAAAAAGAAAATCAAAGAAGGTGGGGAGAGTGCCAGCTACTGACAGGAGAGCACCAAGGAAGGAGAAGAGCCCATCCAGGCTGGGCTCAGGTCGTCTTTGGCAAATGTTAAGGTTCAGGGGCAGGCATCTCGGGGCCACTCCTGTCTCCTGATCAAAAGGCACTTTCATCATCACAGCACAGAACAGTCCAGGAGCTGAATGGTGACAAATTGATTCTCAGCTCTGTGTGCGTGTTATAGCTGACCATTAATAATTCATGCCGCAGGGAGATGACGAGAGAGTCAGCGCTGTCTCCCAGCCGCCAGCACCTGCTCCCTGCCACCGACCCCTTTGGGGGACCGCCGTCCCTCTCTCTGCCTGGGACCAGAAGCGCCGGCCTGCTGTATCATGCTGTGCCTGACACGCCCGTGACAAATGCTGACATCCTGCGTCAAGCGTTTCCTTCCAACCACCCCAAATCAGACAGGCTACAATGTGGCGATTTATCCTCCTCCCGTTGTCCTCAGCCTCCCCCCTGCCCCTTGGAGGATGCAGGCCAGCTGGACAGGTCCCCGGGTCGCAGCTTAACTCCCACTGGCCTCTACCACACAGCAGCAGACGACCCCAGGAGCCTGGACACCCAGCCCTGGGACTAGATTTTACAATATCTTCAGGCCACTGGGCAGGTTTCAAAGGGGGTGATGAAGGCTGTGTTATTTCCCTCCTCCTGTTCCCCCCCCAAACCCTAATTTTTGGTACAGTTTGTCCTGGCAGATCCCCAGACAACTGTTCCCATTCTTGCCTGAGAAGAGCTTCAGGATGCCTCTCATCCCTTCTCTACTCTACTCCTCAAAGTGGCCCCACACGTTCTCATGGTGGTGACCACACAGTCCCCGTGGTGGGGAGGCAGCTGTGACTCAGCCCCCCACCCCCAGCTGGTGCAGCCGCAGCCCCTCTCATCACCCCATGTCGGGGGGCTTACAGGTCAATGCAGCCCACAATAAATCAAACCAAGACCACAAAGCAGGGTCACCGCAGATGCCCCAGGAATCTGGAGACCCAGAGACAGCGAGCACCACTCACCAGACCCCATGCTTCACACCATCATTTCTTGGTGCTGCTTTTCTTTCCCCATTTACCTCCTGAGGGTATTCATGTTTTATTCAATAACTACGGAACCCTTACACTATGCCAGGCAATGTGCACCAGGCACTGGGGGAGTGAAGCAGAGAGCAAAATGCAGGCCCTGGAGCTTGGGTTCTAGTGTGAGGGGAGGAGAGGGGCAATAGTCACAGCATAGAGACGTGGATGCCGACAGAGATGCAGGCACAGCTGTTAGCACTGAGTCGGGGGAGGGAGCCAGCGGATGTTGGCAATTTGATCTCTGGTTCCTCTGCCTTTCCTAAAACCAGCTTGGACATCAGGGAGTTCACGGTTCACGTATTGCTGAAGCCTGTCTTGGAGAATTTTGAGCATTACTTTACCAGCATGTGAGATGAGTGCAATTGTTCGGTAGTTTGAGCATTCTTTGGCATTGCCTTTCTTTGGAACTGGAATGAAAACTGATCTTTTCCAGTCCTGTGGCCACTGCTGAGTTTTCCAAATTGGTTGGCATATTGAGTGCAGCACTTTCACAGCATCATCTTTCAGGATTTGAAACAGCTCTACTGGAATGCCATCACCTCCACTAACTTTGTTCGTAGTGATGCTTTCCAAGGCCCACTTGCCTTCACATTCTAGGATGTCTGGCTCTAGGTGAGTGATCACACCATCATGATTATCTGGGTCATGAAGATCTTTTTCGTACAGTTCTTCTGTGTATTCTTGCCACCTCTTCTTAATATCTTCTGCTTCTGTTAGGTCCAGACCGTTTCTGTCCTTTATCGAGCCCATCTTTGCATGAAATGTTCCCTTGGTATCTCTAATTTTCTTGAAGAGATCTCTAGTCTTTCCCATTCTGTTGTTTTCCTCTATTTCTTTGCATTGATCACTGAGGAAGGCTTTCTTATCTCTTCTCGATATTCTCTGGAACTCTACATTCAGATGCTTATATCTTTCCTTTTCTCCTTTGCTTTTTGCCTCTCTTCTTTTCACAGCCATTTGTAAGGCCTCCCCAGACAGCCATTTTGCTTTTTTGCATTTCTTTTCCATGGGGATGGTCTTGATCCCTGTCTCCTGTACAATGTCACAAACCTCATTCCATAGTTCATCAGGCACTCTATCTATCAGATCTAGGCCCTTAAATCTATTTCTCACTTCCACTGTATAATCATAAGGGATTTGATTTAGGTCATACCTGAATGGTCTAGAGGTTTTCCCTACTTTCTTCAATTTGAGTCTGAATTTGATAATAAGGAGTTCATGATCTGAGCCACAGTCAGCTCCTGGCCAATATCCGCTGGATCATGGAAAAAGCAAGAGAGTTCCAGAAAGACATCTATTTCTGCTTTATTGACTATGCCAAAGCCTTTGACTGTGTGGATCACAATAAACTGTGGAAAATTCTGAAAGAAATCGGAATACCAGACCACCTAACCTGCCTCTTGAGAAATCTGTATGCAGGTCAGGAAGCAACAGTTAGAACTGGACATGGAACAACAGACTGGTTCCAAATAGGAAAAGGAATACGTCAAGGCTGTATATTGTCACCCTGCTTATTTAACTTATATGCAGAGTACATCATGAGAAGCGGTGGACTGGAAGAAACACAAGCTGGAATCAAGATTGCCGGGAGAAATATCAATAACCTCAGGTATGCAGATGACACCACCCTCATGGCAGAAAGTGAAGAGGAACTAAAAAGCCTCTTGAGGAGAGTGAAAAAGTTGGCTTAAAGCTCAACATTCAGAAAACGAAGATCATGGCATCTGGTCCCATCACTTCATGGGAAATAGATGGGAAACAGTGGAAACAGTGTCCGACTTTATTTTTTGAGGCTCCAAAATCACTGCAGATGGTGACTGCAGCCATGAAATTAAAAGACACTCCTTGGAAGGAAAGTTATGACCAACCTAGATAGTGTATTCAAAAGCAGAGACATTACTTTGCCAACGAAGGTCCGTCTAGTCAAGGCTATGGTTTTTCAAGTGGTCATGTATGGATGTGAGAATTGGACTATGAAGAAAGCTGAGCACCAAAGAATTGATGCTTTTGAACTGTCGTGTTGGAGAAGACTCTTGAGGGTCCCTTGGACTGAAAGGAGATCCAACCAGTCCATTCTGAAGGAGATCAACCCTGGGATTTCTTTGGAAGGAATGATGCTCAAGCTGAAACTCCAGTACTTTGGCCACCTCATGAGAAGAGTTGACTCATTGGAAAAGACTTTGATGCTGGGAGGGATTGGGGGCAGGAGAAGAAGGGGACGACCGAGGATGAGATGACTGGATGGCATCACTGACTCAATGGACGCGAGTCTGAGTGAACTCCGGGAGTTGGTGATGGACAGGGAGGCCTGGCATGCTGCGATTCATGGGGTCTCAAAGAGTCGGACACGATTGAGCAACTGAACTGAACTGAACTGAACAAATGCATCACAAGACCCCTTCACTCCCTTTATGGATGCTATCTCTGATACAAGAGTCTTCAATTGTTCACCTGAAACCAACACACATTTTTTTAAATGGTTAAAAGAAAGCAATGCTCACACTGCCATTTTCTGACCACGTGTCCCACCAAGAAGCACGTAGCTTGGCTGCACCTGCACAGAATGAAGACATTTGCTCAACTCCAGTCTCCCTCCCCCAAGCTCCCCAAGCCTCAGACCACCCTTCGTCATTATCCCTAAATATCCCAGCCCCTCACCTTCAGAGAAACGGGTTTGAGATTTGTTCTTGAATCTCCTGGCTTGGCCGCCTCATGAATTCACCTTTACTCTGTTGCAGACCCTGGTGTCTCTGTGTTTGGTTTATTGAACGTCAGGCAAATGAGCCTGGTGGGGTCACAGGAGGGGCAACAGGGAGCTGGGAGGCTGGAAGGAGGAGGAGGAGGTGCCGGGAGGTCATGGCCCGAGCAGGGACTCAGCCCCACGGATGGAGGGGGCTGCGGTAGACCAGAAGGAGTCGCGCACCCAGTCATGTGTTCACAGGCCCCTTGGGCAGCTGGGCTGAAAACGACCATGAAGAGCAACGGCAGGAGAAGGGAGGTGAGCCGGAGGGAGTAGGACCGGGCCAGGTGGCACTGCGACCCAGCGGGTAGCTGGGAATGGTGCCCGGGGACAGCCTCTGGATGCGACTCTTACAGGGAAAAACCTGTTCCTTTAACCTTTGCTTCCAGTTGTTCTGTTGATTTTGTTCACTAAAAGGAAACTGTCTATTTTTAAGAGCCTGCCTCAGGGAGCCCTGCTCCTCCACCTGAAAGTTAACACATCCCCTCCCCAAGGCCGTTCCAGGAAATATTTGCAAGATCAATGGCCTTTTTACTTTACATCCTCCCTTCTCTGTTCTGTAAAAGAAACTGGCATACAGACCTCAATAAGATAGTTATTCTGAGACATTAATCTACCATCTTGACCACCTTCTGGCTTTCCTTGCCCCATACATCTGTCTTTCTACTTGTCTACTTAGTGTGTTCCCCATGGAGTCTCAACTTACTGGTCGTTGTTTGGTAAGCAGAATGATCTTTTTTTTTTTTTTTACTTTCTATTTTGTACTGGGATATAGCCGATTAACAATGTTGTGACAATTTCAGGTGAATAGCAAAGGGACTCAGCCATACATATTCATGTATCCACTCTCCCCTAAACTTCCCTCCCATCCAGGCAGCCACCTAACACTGAGCAGAGTTCCTTGTGCTCTACAGTAGGTTCTTATTGGTTACCCATTTCAAATAGAGCAGTGGGTACATGTTCATACGTGTCCATCCCAGACTCCCTAACTATCCCCTCCCTCTTCCCATCCAGTCCCCACACCCTGCTCCTGCTGCCTCGCAGCCATAAGTTCATTCTCTAAACTAGAGTGAGCTTGACTCAGTAACACTTCTATAGGGGAGAGTGATGGGTGGCCCAAAGGGCTGGATGTGGGGCAAATAGACTCCCCTCCCTGCAGAACCCACGCCGTCCACCACACCTGGAAGCGGTACTGTCTGCTGCCCACAGCTCCCTCCCGGGAGGCCCTGGGCACCAGATGAGCTCTGCCCTGGGTGTTGTTGCTTCTGCTCGTCCCTAGGGCTGGATGGACAAGATGACCAAATGGGCCTTCCCGTGCTGAGGGCCTACTGCGCACATGGCTTGGCCAGGCCCTTCCCTGAGGACCCTAGGCCATTCTTCATGACTGACCTCTGCTGAGTCCCCAGTTCACAGATGGGGTGCCTCGGCATCTCAAACTAGCATGGGTGGGGTTAACCCTGCAGGGTCTCGGTCCCGGGAGCAGGCAGGCAGTGAGGCAGCTCACACCTGGGCCACATGACTCTGAGCCACTTCCCTTCTCCCTTAAGAGAATTCTGGTTTCCTCTTACTTGGTCCTGGTACACGGCTGTGAGCCTCTCCTAGCTCAGCTCTTTCACTGACTCTCAAAGACACCTTCCGCCGTTCCTTCCCCAAGTCCTTCCCTGGTTTTAAGTCTTTGAAAAGGAGCAATTTTATGGGAATCATATAGATTCTATAAACTTTTTTATAAAGCAAAATATACATTTATACATTGAAAATAAGTCCATAAAAGATAAAGTTTTGTTCTCTGGAATTTGTGTTTTCTTCTTTGTCCTTGTCTGTACTTTTCCAAATTCCCTTCCATTTATAGGAGGCATTACTACACGAGGTTTACGAACATGGAGTCTGGGACCAGGAGGCCTGGATTCATATCCTTGGCCCCATGGACTCCTCTGATCTGGGGCCAATTCTCAGCCTCTTCTTTCTCTAAAATGGGGTCATAAGAACACCTCAGCCACTGTGTTAGGGCTGTTATCAGGACCAGTGAGGTGGGGCCAGGGAACTGTGGGTGGTTCTCTGGTGAGCACTCCAAGGTGAGTGAGTGACAGCTCTCACGATGGCCTGGACCAGCTTTAAAATCACAGGGTGCAGAGCATTTTCAGAGAAATATTTTTTAAATAATTCAAGAGCCAGGGTAGGGGCAGGAGAATTAAAGCTCGTTCTAATCTTCAAAGCCTGTGAATCCGAGGCTTCTGCATCGCAGACATTTTCAAAGCTTCCTGGAATCTATCTTCATTTGGTGCCTAGGCACAGGGGAAGATGACAAACAGGCCTGCGGCCAGAGTCAATTAACAAGTCAGCGGATGTGAGGAGACGTTCCTCGTTCCTCGGGGGAGAAGCATAGCTTCCCTTGCTGCGTCATGTGGGTGGGGGCTACAGAGATAGGGTGTGTGTGTGTGTGTTGTCTGTGTGGCATGTGTATATCTGTGTGATGCATGTGATATGAGGTGGGTGTGGTGTGTTTATATGTGGTGTGTGTGTGTGTCTATGTCTCTGTGTGTGCTGTGGTGGTGCAAATGTGGGTCTCCAGGGCTTGCACAAAAGTAAAAACAAACAAACAAACAAGTTGGAGTGCACGTATGCGACTCCATGGGGAAACACTGCATAGACTATTTCCCTCCACATCCAGGGAAGCTGACGGTGTGTCTTGGCTGCAGAGGCCGAGTGCACCTCCGGGGAGGAAAACACACAGGCACTCCGTGCTGACCTGACGGGGCGCTGGCAGTGACTCAGGCCAGGTGCCGTCAGGAGACCAGAGGCAGGAAAAGCCAGCAGCATGAGAAAGGCCTCGGAGGGTGGGGACAGTGCTGGGCCACAAAGAACACTTGTTGTTTAGTCACTAAGTCATTACCGACTCTTTGTGACTCCATGGACTGTAGCCCACCAGGCTTCTCTGTCTATGGGATTCTAGAGGCAACCTACTGGAGTGGGTTGTCATTTTCTCCTCCAGGGGATCTTCCCAGACCAGGGATTGAACCCACGTCTCCTGCGCTGGCGGGCGAATTCTTTACCGCTAAGCCACCAGGGGGAAGTCCAGGTCAAAATTCACATCCCTGTCTGACACAGGCTGGGGGTGGGGTGGATCAGTTAGAAGTTGGGGGACCGGGTCAGACCAATGGAGCTCAGGATTAGCAACAGAGAGCCTGTTATTTACGGAGGACATTTTCCCAGCTTCTCTGAGAGGCACGGCCAGATCAAACTGAACCTAAAACCCTGGCTGAGGCAGACAGCATTCATTGCTTTTGTAAGCCCAAGGAAGATCATCCAACTTAATTAAGATGGGCTCACCCTGGGCCCATCCCTGTTAGTAGCAGGAAGGCAGCAGGGAGTGGGAGGAGGGAAGGGGGTGCAAAGGGGGAGTGGCCTCTGGGCAGAGCAAGAGTCCCCCCAGTGAAGGGTCTGCTCAGTGTTCCTCGGGGTCCGGCCTCCGGGGTCTGCTGTCTTGGACAGCAGGGAGCAGAGCAGCGTCTTAATTAAACCACAGAGAGCACCTTGACCTCAGCATCACCCTCTGTTCTCAATCACTCAATCCTTCTAATTTCCCAGCAATTAAATTAAAGGATCTTCCCTCTTACAAGAATGTCTCATTTTCCTCGGAGCAGCAGTAAAAGAATCAGGAGCCTCTAGAGCTGCTTCCCTATCAGAACAGAAAGGACCAACACAACGACTCAGATGACCCCCCCACTCCACACTCCACACCCCATCTCCCACCCCCATATCATTCCCCATTCCTCCCCCACCCCCCACCCGATAACCANCCCCCACCCGATAACCAGAGCAGGAAATCGAGGCCCAGGGAGAAGAGGGGTATCCTCAGGGTCACAAGAACGAGTGGCAGACTCGGATCATGACAAACCCATCCCCTCCGTCCACACCATGAAAGGCTGGAATCTTCAACCAGTGGCTCCAGTTTATTCCTCTTTAAAATGGCATGGTGCCTATCAAAGTTAAATTCGAGTGCAAAAGTGTTTGGTTGCTGGAAATCAACACTGAGACAAATGCCTTTGCAGTTCCTAAGAATCTGGCCCTGTAGACCCTGGCACCTAGGACAGAGGTCAGTTAACAATAGTCTGTGGGCCCCATCTGGCCTGCTACCTATTTTTGCCAATAAAGTTTTATTGGAACACACACATTTGTACGCAGTTACCATACCGTCTACGGCTGCTTTTGGGTGACATGGGCAGAGGTGAATAGTTTGCCACAGAGACTAGGTGGCCCACAAGGCCTAAAATATTAAACCCCAGGTGAGAGTCTGTGATCTCATCAAGAAGCCTCCAAGGGCTGGAGGAATCAAAATACCTTCCCTGAGAAATCAGAGTAATAACAGCTACCATACGTGGAGTGCAGGCTGCGTGCGGAGGAAACCCAGAGGCTGGCTTTTAGAACGCTGCCATGGGGAATTCTCTCGCTGACCCCACGGGTGGGTGAGAACGTCCCCATGCACAGAGGAGCTCACAGAAGCTCAGGGGGGCGGAGGGACCCCAGAGGCCCCGGAGCTGTGAGCCGAGGACAGAGCCTCGCTCCACACCCGCCCGGCACCAGCTCCTCCGCATGGGGCGATGTCCTCAGTGGTTCTCCAGCCCCAATCCTGTGACCGATGGTAGGGAATGGACGCCCAGACAGTGGAAGAGACCTCCGAGGCTGCTCAGAGATGCAGGAAGGCCCAGGGCTCCTGGCTCCCTGCGCAGAGCTCCATCCATCCCGTCAGGCTGGGCTGAGGTGATGCGGAGGCCGGAATGACGCAGCACCACTCCGAGTCGGGTGAGGCACTGAGCGGGTGAGGGCGTGCCTGCCAAGTCGCTTCAGTCGTGTCTGACTCTTTGTGACCCCATGGACTGTAGTCCTCCAGGCTCCTATTTCCATGGGACTCTCCAGGCAAGGATAATGGAGTGGGTTGCTGTGTCCTCCTCCAGGGGATCTTCCTGACCCAGGCATTGAACCCGGGCTGGGGTTCTTACATCTCCTGCGTTGGCAGATGGCTCTTCACCACTAGCGCCACCTGGGAAGCCCCGCTAAGCAGGTACCAAACCTCGTGTCCAGCCACAGAAGAGTGACCAACACAAGTTCAGTATCCCCACTTTTCAGATGAAGATACAGGGGCTCAGAAATAGAAAGGGCTGTGTCCCAGGGCACCCAGCTAGCGGAGCCCACGCACGGACACAGGTACCCACAGGCCCCAAGTCTGTTTCTTCCCTCTGCCCCAGGCTTCCAGGTAAACTGGAGACAGCAGCAGAGAAAGTCATGACCGCCTTCTGCTCTCTGGGGCAGTCCTGATTCTCTGGACCCACTGCGTGCGGGCCGGGCACCCAGCCCGGCTCAGGGGCTTGGTCATCCAGGAAGCTCCTGGCTCCCCCTGCTGGTGTTGATCCCACAGCCCCACCTCTCTGAGATACAAACCTGCTCTGGCTGTTTTCACTTCCCCTGCCCAGAGCTTGCAGGTTACAAAGAGATTCCACAGGGTTTGGTCCAAGTGACACGCACACAGACTACACGAAGGTGGAGGAGGGCTGGAGACAAAGGGCTTTGGAGCTGGGCATGCTTGCGTTCAAATCCCCACGGGCCACCAGCAGTCAGGGCAATGTCCTGGCCTCTTTCCCCTCATATGATTACTGGGGAGAAAAGTAAGAGTCAAGAAGTATTTGTTGAGCATCTACTGACCTCCTGCCCCACTAAACTTTAGGTATGCAGATGCCTGACTGTGTGACGCTGGCCAGACCTGACTTTAGCGTCTTGGGTATTTTATTCTGAAAATCAAGGAGGCTAAATTGGATCAAGGCCCTTTGCTTAGTTCCCATGAAGCTCCTGTGTGTGTGTGTGCTCAGTCCTGTCTCTTTATGACCCCATGGACTGTAGCCCACCAGGCTCCTTTGCCCATGGGCTTTTCCAGGCAAGAGTACTGGAATGGATTGCCATTTCCTTCTCCAGGGGTTTTTCCGACCCAGGGACCAAGCCTGCATCTCCCGCATTGGCAGGCTGATTCTTTTAGCACTGAGCCACCAGGGAAGCCCTGCCCTGTCCTTTCTGATTATCATAAACCAGGGAGTTAGCTGTAGCCTCTCCCAGGCAGGCTCTGGGGCTCCTCTGGTGGTAACCCACCCTCCAGCCACTCTATCATTCATTCACACATTCAACACGGTTACGCAAGAAGACGATGACAATGACTGTGGAAAGTGAAAGTTGTTCAGCCGTGTCCAACTCTTTGTGACCCTATGGACTGTATGGCCCATGGAATTCTCCAGGCCAGAATACTGGAGTGGGTAGCCTTTCCCTTTTCTGGGGGATCTTCCCAATCCAGGGATCAAACCCAGGTCTCCCACATTGTAGGCAGACTCTTTACCAGCTGAGCCACAAGGGAAGTTCCAGTAATTGTGGGGATGGTAATAATTAACCCAGTTCGGAAGTGTGTGCTGCATTAGGAGATGAACAGACATCACCTTTTCTAAGCCTCACAACGACTCAGTGAGGAAGGTGCTCTTGTGATCTCCATTTTAGAGACTGAAAAACTGAGGCTCAGAGAGAATGTGTGATGGACCAGCTTGTAAGTGGTGAACCCCCAGTTTCAACCCAGGAGTCTGACCTCAGACATAGCAAAGGTTTAAAGGTGTATCCACGCTTCATAGGGTGCCAGGTGATAGGTTTGCAGAGACTCCCCATCCTGGGCCGAGTCTACTGATGATTACAGTCAATCTGTTGTGACCAAGGAGGCACGGTGAGCATCCCGCCCTCCAGGCCCAGCAGAAGCTTCTTTCAAGGCTCATTTCCTTCAAGGTAACTGGGAGGGATGTATGTGACCTAAGGACTCATCACAGGTAGTTCTGCCGCTGGTGGTTCCCTCATCAGTTTCTCCTGGACCATCACCCAAGGGGCGCCCCCCGAGGGTGGGGCTGCTCTCCATCACCCGCTGGTCTGGTTCTGGGATGGGTGGCCCTAAAAGAGGTGCGACGTGGAAGGACCAAGGAGGGGGGAGGTGTGAAAACTCCGCAGATGACTCCGACCTGCCTTCCTTTGTCTGTTTCGTGATAGTTTAGTATACCAAGCTGTCACTGCCTTCTTGGCCTGCACGAAGTGTAACAACTGTTATCCACTACAAACCACTGAAGCCTTAAATTGCAGCATTAATAGTGACAGTAGTGAGAGACTAGAATTTTTTAAATCAAACCCAAACATGTCCCCATCACAGCTAAGAGAAGGGCCAACTTGACTGGAAAATAATTTACTTAGAAAATTAAATCTTGATGTAAATTAAGTCCTCCCTTTAGAACACATTTCTGCTTTTTGTTTTTTTTCCTCTTCCAAAGTAATAGTCCACTTAATTGATTCCCAAAGACCTGCTACGACCTAAAACTGTTACCACTGGGGGAAGATGGACGTGGACCCGGACTTCACCTGTGGGTGAGATGGACAGTTCATTTTGAAATTTTAAAGGGGGTGAGGTGAGGTGATGGAGTTGGAATCAAAGTCTTTTCAGCCTTGAAAGATGGAACCAAAGGATACAGGGAACATCATCAGTGACAACAGATAATGTATTTTAAATACTTACTACAAGAAAAATTAATTTGCTAAATTGGCCCTGTAGATACAGTTATAAAATAAGTCACCATCTCCTCAGACAACTCAAAACTCGGGCTTCCCTGGTGGCTCAGCTGGTAAAGAATCTGCCTGCCATGGGAGAGACCTGGATTCGATCCCTGGGTTGGGAAAATCCCCAGGAGAAGGGAAAGGCTACCCACTCCAGTATTCTGGCTTGGAGAATTCCTTGGACTGTATCGTCCATGGGGTCAACAATCTAAGATAACAGGAAATCTCCAGATAAAATAATTAAAAAAAAAACCTCAGGGCAACTAATGCTACTGCATGTCCACGGCCACACTGGGAGGCCACAGCCTCCTTATGGGGCATTTCTCAAGGGGCCAGAGCTGTCCCTCTCCCCCCGGCCCTGTGCCAAGCACCTCGTGCACATTCTCTCGGAGAATCTCACGACCTCTGAGTCTTGTCTCACCTGTATGATGCGTCTAGCATACTAGACCGACTGTGGTGATCATTCTGTAATGTATAGAAACATCCAATGACTATGCCATGAACAGCGATGCAGGTCGATCATACAGCAAGAAACAAGCGAAAACACAGGCTTCTAAATATTGAGGGGAGAAAATCCATCATTTGGTTGTACCATTCACTTTTACCAAGACTGGTAAAAAACTCACCATCCTTACTAGAGAATAACTCAAAGTTCATTCTTTCGTGGTGGTGTTTAGCCAATAAGTCCTGTCCAACTCTAGATCCCACGGACTGTGGGACTTTCCAGGCAAGAATACTGGAGTGGGTTGCCCTTTCCTTCTTCGGGGGATCTTCCTGATCCAGGGATCAAACCTCCATATCCTGCATTTGTAGGTGGATTCTTTACCACCGATCCCCCAGGGAGGCCCCATTCTTCACTGAAAATGGGTCAATTATGTCTTCCTTGGCCACAAAAGAGAACCAGCCATTGTAGGATTAAAATCGATTCTCAAGCTTTTTTCTTTGTTACTGAACCAAAACTTTTGGCTGTTTTTAGTACCCAAATAGCATCAAGGACTTTGTTTCATATGAACAGTTTTGTGAGTCATCCTATGTCATGTATGTTCATTATTTCATTGTTTAGTCTAGAAATGTGGAAGTCTATAACCATGAAGCAACAGTTTGGCATTTTACACCTCAAAAGGATGGTTTATTCAAATAATTGGTTAGAATCACTATAAATTAAATAAAACTTCATTTGATAAAAAAAAAAAATCTTGACCTCAGTGAGCTGGACAGTGAGTGACGCCATCAGGAGACCCCAGGGCTGGACTGGGGGTGGTGGTACTTGCCTTGACACCCCCACAAAGCTGTCACACAGCAGAGGCGCAAAAAGTGTGGGGTTCACCAAGAGCCCCTGGATGAAAAGGTCAGACTTAGGAGCGTCGGGAAGGCCTGACGGTGGGTTTACCACCCCTCCTGAAGTGAAGTGCCAGGAAGTGGAAGGGAAGACCACTGGCCTCTCATAATGACCCCGAAACAAGGCTCATGCTTTAGAGGGAGAACGACAGTCACCATCGAGTTCTGGGGCCCGGGGTCTCAGAGGGGGTGGGACGTGGCGGGGGCGGGGGGGTTGCCACATAAACCCGCCAACCTAAAGGAGGAGAAGGACTCAGGTACAGAAATGCTTTGATTCTATCCACCCCACCTCCTTGGAGCAGGAGGCAAACAGGAAAAAGTGCATTTATTGGAAAAGCAAAAGAATTCTAAGAGAGGAAGCTGAGACCCCTCCACCTGGGATGGGACTGGGAGGGTCAACAAATCACGCTCATGTCACATGATAGTAAGCGCCTCGGAGGCTCCAGGAGGGCGGGACTCTGCAGGCCCATCCCTCCCCTCTTTTCTCTGCTAAGTGATTCAGAAACGCTAAGGTCACCTCCTCTGGCAGCTGTCTCTCGGTCACCAGGCTGCAGGGCAGTCCCAGATAAAGACAGGGCACCTACACGGGGTCAGGGGGACAAGGGTTGGGGCCATGATTCAGAGAAGATGCTGATGAGGACTGGGGTGGGGAGGGGTGGTCTCTGTTTGAATCTTGATGCAAAAGGGCTGCCCGGGGAGGGCCCTGTTTGGGGGAGTTGATGCGAAAGTCCTCCTGGAAGCGGATGAAGTGGAGGAGGGTGTGTGTGTGTGTCTGTGCTGCGGGGAGGGGAGAGGGGGGCTCCCGTATTGCTGGTGATGCCAACCGATGGCCTTACCCACCCAGAGGAGGGCCAGGAGGGCCCCGCGTGGCCACTGGAGCCGGGAGGGCAGACGCGAGCGCATGCGAAGCACCGGGCTGGGGCCCTCCCGGGCGCCCCGGCAGGGCAGGCAGCCCTGCCTCACGGCTCTGTGTCACGCCCCGGGTCCTCTAGAGCTCGGGGGCCGGTGGCCCCGAGGCCTGCTCCTCCATGGGCTGCACGGCCTCCTGCACGTAGACAATGAACTCCGAGGTCTCCCCGCCCTGAGTGTAGACGGTGACCGTCTCGATGCCCTCCACATCGTCGGACGACACCACCAGGTGATGCTGCTCGGCCAGCTCGACGGAGGCCTGCTGGAGGGTCTCCTGGATCATGACCGTGTGGTTGGAGCTGGGCTCCTCGTCCGTGACCTGCAGGAGGGCGAGAGAGAGGTCACAAGGCGGGCCCTGCTTCTATTCCAGCTGGGACCAGAGGAATCCCAGCGACAGGCTATGGAGCAGGCCGATTCCAGATAAGGCCAAACTCCAGCTGGTGCTAATGCCCTGACTCTGTTCTGGTCTGTTTTACAACTGCTTTCGATCTTGAGAAGAGAAATAATACAGATAACATAGGCAAGAATTAGAAAGTGTTGAGACCCTAAGAGGTGCAAAAATGACTGATAGAAAACCAGCTGAGGAGGAAAGTGAAGGGCCCGGACTTGCTGAGCTGGGGAATGACCGCATCAGACACAGAACAGATGTCAGGGAGACTGGCCTTGCCCAGCGGGGTGTGAAGGCTAGGCAGGAAGACCCTCTCTGTCCTGCACGAGGTGGGGCGCAAATAGCACCTCCCTCGCTGCGGGCTGTTGAGTCTGGAAAGGCCACTTTCCCCCATGACCCTCCATTGTCTCATCTGTGAAACAGAGATTAGAATGCCGACTTCAGAGAATGGCTCGGAGAACTGAGGAAGCTTTTGTAAGCAGAGTGGGTGCTTAATAACATCACCACACCTTCCAGGACCTCATTCAAGTACTAACAATGTTTCCCTACGTACTGCAGCCTGTCAGTTACTCATTCATTCATTCATTCATTCATTCAATAAGACTGTCCTCATTTTATCAGGGTCCCAGTGGACTGAGCTCTCTGAGGGCCAGGCTGTCATTGCCGTGGCACAGCTCTCCCCAGATACAGTCGGGAGGGGCAGGTGTGGGCCCAGAGCAAGCACCCAGTATCTGTGGAAGGGTACTCTGCTGGGTACAGGTGAATGATGGATGCTCAGGGAGCACACAGGGGAAAGCCAGTCTGGGGGGCAGACACAGGACAGGGCGGTGCTCTGACAGAGCGCCAGGGCAGCCTCCAGGGGAGGCATGGGGGTGGGCTCCAGGCAGAGTGGGGACAGAAGGAGCAAGGACTCCCAGGACCCCCAGGAGAGACCAGGAGCAGCGGGCTTGCTCAGGTGGCCTCTGTGAGCTCCCACTCATGAAATACTTTCTGACTCCCCACTGGCTGAAGCCTGGGTTACACTTTCCTCCCTGCCTACCCCTCTGTAAACACGACCCACACCATCTCTAGGACCCACGTTCGGGCTTCCAGGGGCCTCCCTCGGCCCTGGGCCTGAGCCATTCCCTGCTAGCAGGAAGGGCTGTGTCGGGGAGAGTGTGGTCAGGTTTAATTCAGAGAAGAAAATGGAGGTAGCCCATCTGGGGTGGGCGTCACACAGTTACTGATTGGAAGGAACCTCCAACTTGCACAGAACTTTCCATAAGCTAGGCAGATACCCTGAGTGAGAAGTATTAGCACATTTAGCCTGAGCTGTCTTTCTAGAGTAGATGGAGACCTTTCATCCCTCCTTCTTTTACTGTTTGTTTCAATCTCATGAAATGGGAAAGTGTACTGTGAACCAAGACTTTAGAAGTAAATATTGATTTACTTCACTTTGAAAGAGGGAACCTGACAGAAGGGTGGGAAAGGGAGGAAGGAATACTGGACAAATGCTTCTCTCTGAACTGTCGGTCAATCCCACCTGAAAGTAAGGAGTCGGGGGGCATGCGGGATTTACGCTGAGGTCCCAGGACCTCACATGGGCAAATCAAGCCCATCGACTCCAGGTAAACAGATGCCAACAATCGTGATAAAACAGGCGAGATGCACCAACACACGAGCTTTGAGACGCACTCCTGGCATGACAGCACGATTCGTATACAGCGACTGCCATCGGAGGCGAAGCCCGGAACAAGGACGAAGTCACCAACAGTGCGCTTCACTGTCCTGAACAGCTCTAACACCTGAGTGCTGATCAGGGCTGACCCCGCTGCCCAGACAAGGAGGTCCTCCGGGCCCAGGCTTCGGATGAGCAGAACCCGCAGTGCCTGTTCCCAGGGTGGCAGGGCGGGGTCCCAGGAGCAGGCCCAGGATGACCCAGGTGCAGGAAGAAGGGCAGAGACCAAGATGAGGCCTCTGGGCTCAAAACAAGGGAAAATAACTCTGTCCCATGAGGGCTGGGGCCACTTCGTGGAAGGCGGTGGTGTTTGCAGACAGTGGGAGAAGGCATGGCGGGCGGAGGGGAGGCTGCAAAGAGCAAGGCGTGTGCTCACCGCCCTGCCAGTCACCAAACTCACTGGGCAGGTGCCCACCTTCCAGATAGGATCACCAGTTCGGTTCACGCACTGCCAATTCTGAGAGCAAAATGAACTTTCCAAATGCGATCCTCTGGGCTTACTTTACCAGGAAGAGTGATGGAGATGAAGGTGAACATGCAGCCACAGAAATCCTGTGAAGGGTGACCCTTCTGGCCAGCACGGTGTCACGGGAGGGGCATTCAAAGCATAACTATGATGCCCAGGGTTTGGTCTCCACCTGGTACTGGCCCAAGTTCACATTCTCATGAGCTTGCGTGTGCAAATGCCCAGCTTCACGGGAGGCCGTGGAAACGGGAACTGGGGGGCGTGAAGGACTATGTCACAGAGAAGGTGCTGGCCCCTCCCCCACCCTCAGGCACGCCACCTCTGACAGGACTCACACTCTGCTCCTATGTTTTATGTTTCTGCAAACCACAGACTTCCTTCTCTGCCCCCGCAGCACCCAGTGGACACTCCCCTCACCCCAGACCCATCACTTGCACACGGCGTCTTGTGGCCTGGGCATCTCAGGAAAACCTCTAGCGCCCAGTGACTCATCCAAGGTCAGTGGGCTGGAAGGTAGCTCAGATCTGGATGTTAATCCAGGTGACCTCAAGTCCGGGGACCTTTCCTGGCTGGTGCAGTGTGGCAGAGACTAAAGAAATGATGCATCATAGATCAGTAGTGTTAAATTATGACTCTCTACCCATCCTAATTAGTTTAGGGCTGACTGTATAGCTCTCGACCGTTTTCTTTGTTCAGAACGATCGCTCTAGCAGTTTAATCTATTAGCACAGACTTACAATTGTTCTCCACGGTAGAAATAATCTGCCTTCGCGGTGTCATTATCCCCCGAGATGGGTACTCCACTTTCCCCAAGTGCTGTATCTAACACATCTTCCAGCTAAATTATTAGCAGCACAGAGAGCTTAATGGAAAACCTTAACCCACAGGACTGTGCAAATTATTCACTAAATCAGGCTCTGACTTCTGCAGCTCTGCCCACCTTGAGTGTTCCAGAATCTAGTTTTCTTCCCTGTGCGTGTGTGTGCTAAGTCGCTTCAGTTGTGTCCGACTCTTTGCAACCCTATGGACTGTAGCCCACCAGGCTCTTCTGTCCATGGGACTCTCCAGGCAAGAATACTGGAGTGGTTTGCCATGCCCTCCTCCAGGGGGTCTTTCTGACCCAGAGATTGAACCAGGGTCTCTTATGTCTCCTGCACTGGCAGGCGTGGTCTTTACCACTAGTACTGTCTACAGCAGATCACAAACAGAGCCCAGGGCTCTGCAGGGCTCTTCCTTCCTGGAGTTTACCGCCAAGACCCCACCCTCTCCACAGAGATACAGCAGCTAAGGGGCATCTGGGAAATGAATGGGGTTGGCCTGTGCCCCAGTCCACACCTCTGCCTTGCCTCCCAAAGATATGGAGGGGGTACCGTCCTTAAGACCCGGATGATTAGCACCCCCCACCCGCCCTACAAATTCGGCCATAAGTGACAAAAGGGCTTTTGAGCAAATAAATGAAAACAGGGCAGCACGCAACCCTGTGTGCCATACTGCGTGTCCCCATGGGTGTCCCTGCCCAGCTGAAGCCTGTGTGCCCAGAGCCGCCGCCCCGCGCCCAGTACCCTGCCAGCCGCCTGGGCCCTCCCCGAAACGTGACTGCCCGGCTTGGAGCCCCTCTGTCACTCGAGCTCCTGCCTCAGTGTCACCGTGTCCAACAGAGCTTCCCAGACAACTGCCACCCCCAGCACAGAAGCAGCGGCCTCAGACACACCCCGCCTCTCCTGCCCTTGCTCCTTCACTGCACTGTCACCCCTGGAGACCACCTCACCTGCTCATCTATCTATTCTTCATCAGGAGCTTTGAGAAGGCAGGGACCCGGGCCGTGTTTTGGCTACTTGGTTCCAGCACCTACGATGTGGCCTGGCATGAGGAAGGGGCTGGCCAGGGCCTCATGAACAGTCAGCATCTGGCCCCACGACTGCATTCGAGGGGGATCTGCATTCTCCATGGTCACTTACGTGCTTTGCAACCAACGGCCCTTCTTGTCTTTGTTCTGTTACCTAATTTTTTTTTTTTCAAATAACATAGTCCTTTAATAATTGGGGGAAATGAAGCAAAAAGTAAGAGAGAAAAAAGGAACATGCAGAATTGCTTCTTTCAAATGCCACAAGGCGTCTTGGCTGAGAAAACATTCTCCCTCTGACGTGCAGGACAGTCATCAGCGCTGGGCTGGGCACAGGGCGGGCACCTGGACAGCTGTGGAAAAGCTGACCTCTCAAGAGCAGTCCATCAGGCACTTGGCCTGCACCCCAAGAGAAGACGACAAGGGAAGAGGTCCCAAGGCCGTGTTCCCCCTCAGCCTGCACCCCGAGAAGATGAATGAGGTCCCAAGGCCACGTGTCCCTTCAGCCTGCGCCCTGAGAAGATGAAAGAGGTCCCAAGGCCACGTGTCCCTTCAGCCTGCGCCCTGAGAAGATGAAAGAGGTCCCATGGCCACGTGTCCCCTGTATCAGCAGGAACGGGAGTCACTGTGCAGAGTGAATGCAGCGGACCCTGCAGGAGGCGGATGCAGCTACCAGGTGGAGGCTGATCTCCTCAGGAAGACGAGGTCTGGTTCTGAAGGGACCTTGCAGCATAAAACGCTGCTCGCCGGGGTCCCCACATGCACTCAGGCCCCTCGGAGCATCGCCTGATGATAGTGGCAGACGGACAAAGGTTACCCGGGCCCAGGGCGACTGAGAGACCAGAAAAGGGATGAAAACAAGCTTTAAAATCAGGAGCAGATCTGAAGGGCAGGTGCCTGCAAGGGGCTGCAGGGCAGCAAAGGTGCAGACTTGGTTGGAACAGGGACGTGTTATGTTAGCACCTGCTCTGCAAGACAGACAGAGCAGTGAGCTCCGTCTGGACACCTCTGAATACTGAACCATTTACTGAATGAGCCATTGGACAAGTGTCTGGCTCTTGTCTGTCATACACGCAGCCCTCTGTATTTCAAATGCTCTCGCTGAGAGTTAATTGTCAGACACTCTGCTAGAAGCTGGAGATAGAACCGTGGGTCCCTCATGTTCTAGACACAAAAAGGTCGCCAGTTTGGTGGAGGGGTTGGAGAGGACACTTCTCCTGGACCCTTAGGGTGGGGCGGAGCTGGGTGGGTGGGGAGCAGGTGGTGGTCAGCAGTGGTTTCCTGCAGGAGATGACCCCGGTCTTGAACACGAGGGTTTCCAGGAATCGAAAGAATGCAAATATCCTCTAAGGTCCCTTGCACCGCAGAAATTCTCAGACTCCAGGATACACTGAGAATTAGAGGGCTGCAGACAAAAATCCAAACATGACAAACCGGAAAACAATAATGAAAAAGAACCTTGTGGTCAGTTCCTTTAGGTGAAATGCTCCCCTGGGTGTGTTGAAGCTCTAGGGAAGGTGTCTTATTTTTTGCAGCAATTAGGGTTTCACTCACTGCTTAAATTATAGCCAAGCAAGAGCTTCCTCCAGCATTCTCAACAGGAGACTGCAGACCCATTTTCCAAGGTTAATAAGCCAGCACGTTTACTGTAACAACCCTAGGTCAGGTGTGGCGCTGCCTGAATCGGAACCAAAGGGAAATGGTAAATATGATCCCGAATTTACAGAGGAAAGAAAAAGTATAAACGAATGTGGTTTATAAAAAAGCATCATAAATTCCCAACTCTAAAAATATATACACATCTAGGGGACAAAAAAAAAAAAAGAGGAGGTGAATACTATGTGCAAGAAATTTGTGGAAATATCAAAAGATAGCAAAAGATATTCACAGACAGGGAGAAACCATTCCAGAGATCAAAGAAAATTTAAAGCCTTTAAAAAAAGAGCACGAATCCCCCCGGGAAGGGAGGAGGCCTATGACGCATGCCCACATCTGTGAGACAACGGCATCATCCCTCCCCTCCACCGTATTTTGCTCTTGGCTGCAAGGAGACAGCAGATACTTTCTTCTTTTCTGAAAATACACACCCCATAAACAGTGCAAACTCCGGGTTGTAAAGACTGACTGCCTGATAAAAACAGTCCCTGCTAGTGTGTCCTTGCTCTCAGAGAGGCTGAGAGGTCCATCTGGCAACACTGGCCCCCGCCGGTGCTGAGACGCCAGGGCACTGGGGAGCCCCCTGCACAGAGTGGCCTTGGTGGGCGGCAGGGGAGGGGGGCGGCTGGCCTGAGGGGAACGGGCAGATCTCTTTACCTGGAAACGGGAAGAGAGACCTCGAGCTCATCATAGGATGAGTGTAGAAAGGCTTGCACGTTGGCCAGACAGACTAGGCAGGCAGCCGGGTTAGAGGCAGGGGCCCGGGCAGCAAAAGCGGGAGTGCGTGGCCACGACCCATTGTGTTTCTCAGACATCTGAGTGCAGATTGGTGTGATCTCAGGAAAACAGGTGGCTCAGGAAAACAGAATCCTTCTGTGAACAGNGGGGGGGGGGGGGGTGGGGTGTGGCATGGCCTCACTCGAGAATTAAGAAACAGCAAGAAACAGCGGGGACCCAGTGCCTGGCACGGGGACAGTGAATTGGTGTGAGGTGCTCACGATTGCTGGCCGGTCGGCCCCTCCAGGGCAGCGTCCCCACCACTGCCACCTCCCCACGGCCCCCCCACCACCGCCCCGCCCCCCGGGGTCTTGATTAGCACACCCTCCTCTGGACAATGTGAATGCAGCACGGAGCTTCCCGCAGGCCTGACGTGAATGAGCCTAATGTTTGCCGCAGGAGATGTTTTCAAATGGAACCCAAACACAGCATCTTCCCAGCGACGGGAAGGAGGGGGCAGGCGGTGGCTTCTGACCGCCTCTGAGTATCTTCTGATATTTAGACAAGTTTGCTGTGCAGGATCCTGCCCTTTGGCGACCTGTCAGCACACATATGTTAATTTCCACTCAATGCCACGCATGGCTGGGCTCCGCATCGCTGGCAGGCACTCGGCCCCGGGTGGGGGTGGCGGGGAATGTGCTTCTCCTGGAAGCATCCCCCTACCTGGAAGCCTGTCCAAAGGTGGACCACTCTCAGGTCAGGCAGGGGTCCCGACACCATGCTCACTGAAGCCCCCTCCACTGTATCTGGGGGGCATTTCCCTCTGCATGTGGCTCAGGACAAAAGACCTCTGCCCATCTGATGTTCACCAGCCCCCAGACCTGACGGGTGGGTGCTCCATGGACACCTGGGCCCATGGACTCCTCCCTTCCCTCTGCCGTCCCCAGGGCCCCTCTCCGTGCTGGGGCGGGGAGGTGGCACTGGCTTCTTGCCTCAGCGATGGAGACTGCTCCCTGCGAGCCAACCATCTGTTTCCTCTAGAAGTTTCTCTCTATGTCCTTTTACACAGGTGACGGGCAGCCTCCAGGAGACCCTGGGGACAAGGACATGCAGCTGGCAGGGCACACCCTGTTCCCCCTAGGACCTTCTGAGCCGCCACCCCTGCCCAAGGGAGACACACTAAACTCCCAGCCACGGAGCACATCCGACTTCTGTTTGTTGTTGTTCAATCACTAAGTCATGTCCGACTCTGAGACCCCACAGACTACAGCACACCAGGCTTCCCTGTCCTTCGCTACCTCCCAGAGCTTGCTCAAACTCACGTCCATTGTATGGGTGATGCCATCCAACCATCTCATCCTCTGTCGCCCCCTTCTCCTCCTGCCTTCAATCTTTCCCAGCATCAGGGTGTTTTCCAGTGAGTCGGCTCTTGGCATCAGGTGGCCAAAGTATTGGAGCTTCAGCTTCAGCATCAGTCCTTCCAATAAATATGAAGGGTTGATTTCCTTTAGGATTAACTGATTTCATCTTGCAATCCAAGGTACTCTCAAATGTCTCCTCTAGCACCACAATTAGAAAGCCATCAACTGGCACTTGGCCTTCTTTATGGTCCAGCTCTCATATCCGTACATGACTTCTGGAAAAACCATAGCTTTGACTAGGTGAACCTCTGCCGGCAAGTGATGCCTCCGCTGGTCTAATATGATGTCTAGGTTTGTCAGAGTATCCTGTTTAAAGAATGTTAATCATAACAAAACATAAACCTCTTCAATCACTCTTCAAACTCACACAGGTAGGTTCATTGGGAACAAAGTAGGTCTAAGAACAGTCAGGGACTGTGAGGGTCTTACTCTGAGGCCAGTGCAACTCCGAGGTTGGTGCCCACCACGTGCGCTGACATGAGCAGCCCCAGGCCCTGGGTAGGAACCCCACGTGGACACCCCCTCCTGCTCGTCCAGCCACAACTCCTTTCCTTCCTGTACTTCTCTTTCTGAGCAGGGAGATCGCCCACCTGGGGTCTCTCCTGCCCTGCTTCCCTTCTGGCTCAGAGCCCCCCAACCCAACTCCCTGCTACTTTGGGCAGGAGGTCCCATGATGCTGCTTGGCACCAGCTTTTCCATATCAGCCTCCTCCAGGGCCTTCTCCAGGGATGTGTGAGTGTTCGTCGCTCAGTTGTGTCTGACTCTTTGCGACCCCATGGACTGCAGCCTGCCAAGCTCCTCTATCCATGGGATTCTCCAGGCAAGAATACTGGAGTGGGTTGCCATTCCCTTCTCCACTCTCCAGGGGGGCGACCCCGAATGTCACAACCACAGCACGTGGGACAGACGGGGTCACATTGTCTCCAGCCGTGAACATGATGCAACCATCTACCTGGACCAGGTAACACACTCTCCTACATAGCAGGAGGCATTTCATCCATGCTGGGACTTGTACTGCTGAGCACGGGGTCTGGACGGCTGCATCGGAAACTGCCTGCTTCACAGAAGCTTCCAGAAGCAAAAACAGTTATGGCTGACTTCTAGGAGCTCAGACTGGAGTTAAGGAGCTACGTCACTCCTATGACAGGAGCTAAGATTAGACTCAACCAGAGCCAGGCACCCCGCCAGCTGCTTCATTTGCATAATTATGCATAACCCGTACATCAGCCCCACAGGGTAGGTTATATTATTTTCCCACTTTACAGATGAAACAACAGAATTTCCGAGAGGAGAAGGGCTTTGCCCCAGGCCACACACTATTGAGGGAACATACAGGGTCAAGTGCAGCTAGTCTGGCTCCCTTTCAGCTGCTTACTGCACTACTGGCTGCATCCTTCTCCACCCACTGTGACCTGGCCTGGGGTGACCCCTAAAATGGGCTTCTCAGGAGTCCCCCTGTGTACTGCTCATCCAGGAAGGGGCTCCGTCTTCAGGGCCTGAGGCTCCCTGGGCAAGGCATCCATAGCAACTGGAAATCACAGGCTGCCCCAGCACGGGCACCCCCAGCCCACCCAGCTTGGTGTCCGGAGTCTAGTCCCCCAGGGATGCCTGGCTCTGATTCACGTTTTGAAAAGATCACTCTATCTGAAAACTTGAATTTAGAGCCACAGGAGAGAAAGTACGCAGCCTGGTGGAGAGCCAAGTCTGTGACCAGGGAGGGAGGCTGACAGCTGAGGGCGGAGCTCCCTGGGCCCCTAGACCCTCACGAGCCGCCCGGTGAGGGGACGATGGTGCAGCGCGGGGTCTGATTCCACAGGTCTGAGGGGGCCCAGAGTCTGCGTTTCTAACAAGCTCCCTGCTGCTGCTGCTGCCCTGGGACCACATTCTGCTAGTCAGGGCTTGATGGGGGCAGCGGCCTGGGGACAGAGAACTATTCAAGGTACCTTATGAAGGGAGTGCCCACAGCAGGGAAGGACTTGCTGATGTGGATCAGACGACGGGGTGAGAGAGCCTGAGGAGGGAAGGCAGACTCCCAGGGGCAGGAGTGGAGAGCTGCACTTACTAGATGGACAGGAGGCAGGGGGAGCTCCTGGGCTAAGACGGGCGCTCCCGCCCGAGTGGGAGTGAAGAGCAAGAGCCAGCCTGCAGCTGCACCACCCTGGGCTGAGCCTGAGGCTAGAACAGACCCCCTTCGGATGGGGACTGCAGCTCTGGTTCCTCCCATCAGAGCCCTGCCTTTGCTCCAAACCTGCAGCAGATCTAGAGATCTCAGCCAGCAAGGGGACACTGCAGGGACGGGAGGAGGCAGCTAAAACCCAGCTACCCTGGCCAAGGACGAGGCAGCTAAAACCCAGCTACCCTGGCCAAGGATGTGGATCAGAAAACAGGCACCAGAGAAAACAGTAATAAACACGAGAGTTGGGTTGTTGTTAAGTTGCTAAGTCGTGTTCGACTCACTGTGACCCAACCCAAGGACCGTAGCTCACCACGCTCCTCTGTCCGTGGGATTTCCCAGGCAAGAATACAGGAGTGGGTCACTGTTTTCTTCTCCAAGGGATCTTCCCGACCCAGGGACCATACTCGCATCTCCCGCATCATCAGGAGGGTTCTTTACCACTGAGCCACCAGGGAAGCCTCAAACACAAGAGCATTAACACTCAAATAAAGTGGGATTCTGCAAACCGCACCAACCGAGCTGCAGCTTCTGAGGCACCAGGGGAAATTGGGTCTTAGGGAAAAGTGTAAAAGAGTCAGGGTTCAAGGACAGACACCTTCAGGTGAGCTAACAACGTCTCATGTGAAAGAGAGTGTCAGGATGGAGTAGAGAAAAGCCCTTATTCTGTTTTTTCAGACAATTTCCCATATGATCATGGATATATAATGGAACTTACTTTTAGTTTTAAAATTTCACAAAGAGAGGGAATTTTCAGTCACTGCCACGGAACAGGAGGGCTCAGCAAGTCGTAAAAGAGCCGTGAAAGGAAGCACTCATGATTATCAGCCTCAGACATCATACCAGAAGCGGAAATCACTGAGGGAAGTTGTATTTGAGACAAAGACAAAGATTGAAATGGCTGAGGGAGAACTAAGGCAGGTTCAGCAAGGACAGCAGCGGGCATGACGTGACCGGGAGGGTAACCCGTAGCCAAGCCCCCGAGCGAACCGTCTGGATCTATATGCTGAAGGTCACCACCCAGCTCGGCGGCAGGCACTCCACAACGAAATGTGAAGTGGGCAAATATTTGAAGAGGCTACCTGTGTGTGTAATTAGACGCTTGATGTAATTCAACTTGGCAGAGCCCCAGGGTCAAATAAATTGTGCCACAAAGTTCTTTAGGTAGGAGCCAGACCTCACCAGTCAAAACATGCAGGTGAAAACTGGCTCTCATGGGAAGGGGCATGAGAAGAGGGAGAAACAGAGAAAGGAGTCGGTGAGGCGTCCCCATTTACATACCAATCAGAAGAACTGGGAACCAGAAGATAAAAGGTAGACGTCTATCTGGATGGCAGGCATCACTTCTACCGCTAACAGAGAATCCAGAATTAGGTCATCCAAGGGTCAGCAAGCACAGGGGACGCTGATGCCTCAGTTCTGCAGTCTCCATCGAATCTGACCGCCCACGAAAGGCAGGAGGCTGCCCGACATGGGCCTTCCCAAGGCACGAATCCATCGCAACTGCCATCACCCCGCAGAGTCAGTGTGCATGGGAGGGCGTGGGGCATTCCCACCACACGACAGGGACACACAGAGACACTAGCAGTACTCCCAGAGGGGCAAGGCTGTAGCTGCCATCAGTTCTTTCAACTCTATATACAGTCTCCTTCTTCTAGGAAAGAATCCTTAGATGAACCGCAGCGGTGGTAAAGCCACTGTATCGGGGAAATAGAACAGATAGTCAACTGAAGGAGCGATGAGGAAAATAATAAGAATCTGTGATTATGACGTCTCCCGCGCTCACACGCAAGTGATCTGAAGATAGAGCAGGTTCTGAGGAGAGATGTGAATGGAGAGAAAAGAAGGGGTGGCTCTCCTGTTATTTCCATGCGTTCGGGGGAGTAGGGGAGAGGCCTGTTTACACTGTGAGTCCAACAGAGCCTCTGCAGGAAGGAGGAAAGGACACTCATTAATTCCCAGATTATCGGAGCTTAACGCGGTAAGAGAACAGGGTGTCTCCACCCAGCCGTGTCTGCGGGCAGGACGAGGGGGAGACCTCAGCTCAGTCTCCCTTTACGGCAACGCGGGTGGCTGGTGTCTCCTGTGATTTCCATGGTTTATAAGAGCATCTCGCGCAGACGTGATTCTTCCATCAGGTCTCTCGCTGAGAGTTAAGAGATCAAATTCAGGGGATGGAGTGACTGTTTTTAAGTAGTAATGAAAATAGCTTTTGTTCTCTCACACAAATCACCTTCCAGGTCCCTCCCCCCATTATTTTGCCACAAATCTTATGAGGATGCTCAACATCTGCCCCCAGCGGGTCAGGAGGCCCAGCCTGGGCTCCCCTGGAGGACAGACCACAGCAGCGAGGCCCTCCACTCAGAGGCTGCACTTGAGGAGTCCCCTCCAAAGAGGGGCTTCTCCCCACCAGATGCCCCCATACAGACGGACAGCATGAAAGAGGTTCCAGGGACCACGTGACTCAGGGCCTTACATGAAAAACAGGACAGGCTGGACCCCACTTTCCCTGAAAACAGGCAACTGATGTACACGGACGGCCACAGGAGTGGACAGCATTTCCTCACTGAAATAATGAACCGCAAATAACAGACAGCAATTCCAGTGTTGGCTGCCAACCAACGTACCCCTTCCAGCGAGACCTGCTGAGGAAACTGCCTCTCAGGCTGCCTCCTGAGCCCACAAGGGAGGCTGGGTGGATTCCGCTCCTCCAGGCTGGCACGCACTGACCTCGGCTTCCAGCGCCAGCCACCACAGGGGACCTGCCCGGAGGTGACAGGGGGTGCGGAAAAGCACCCTCGAGAGGTGGGGTGCTTTTGACAAAGCTGGAACTTCTGCTTTGAGGTTTGATTTTTGTCTATGTTTTTAATTAGCAAGTGGGAAGAACACTTGGGATTTAGAACAGGATGGCGGCAGCATCATTCTGGGCTATGCCAGGCTGAGGGTCTACAAGGGGAAATGGGTGAGTGCCTGTAGGTCTGGGGCAGTCTTAACCTCCAGCACGTAGGGGGAAAGAAAAGCAGGAGAGTGGCAATTCTAGGGAGCTCTGCAGAGACGCAGGAGTCAGGACAGACACAGGCCTGTCCACAGACAGTCTGCAAACCACAGTCGCTACTGAGCCCCTCACTCCAAGGGGGAGGAACAAGGAGAACCACCTGCTCGCTCTTGACCTGGGGATGAAAGTGGAGGACCTCTGAAGGCCGCCCCTCCTCAACTATGACTTTTTCAAGGCCCTGCAAGGTGGCTCTCATTCTGGAACCTTGAGGGGAAATGTCACCTGTGATTAGAAACAAGGGGGTCTCAAGGCTGCCTCCTCGCCCTGAAGTCTGTGACTCAAAATCATCTCTGGCAATGGAGTATCTCAGTAAACAGTAGCCTGGGTTAACAAAGACTTTCCGCTGACAAAGAGGCCCTCATACTTTGAAACGTGCCACGTGAACATGTGTGAAGGTTAATATTGTGTGTCGCCTCGACTGGGCCAAGGGGTGCCCAGCTCTGCTGCCTACTGGTTAGGGGTACCCTCTGCAGCAGACAGCACTCAGATTATCTCAGAAAGACACTGGGTTATCACGCGGCCATAAGATACTGTGACCCCATGGACTGACTGCAGCATGCCAGCCTTCCCTATCCTTCACTATCTCCTGGAGCTTGCTCAAACACATGTCCATTGAGTCGGTGACACCATCCAACCATCTCATTCTCTGTCACCCCTCTTTCTCCTGCCATCAATCTTTCCTGGCATCGGGGTGTTTTTCCAATGAGTTGGTACTTCCCATCGGGTGGCCAAAGTATTAAAGCTTCAGCTTCAGCATCAGTCCTTCCAATGAATATTCAGGGTTGATTTCCTTTCGGATTGACTTGCTGTCCAAGGGACTCTCAAGAGTCTTCTCTAGCACCACAGTTTGAAAGCATCAATTCTTCGTTGCTCAGCCTTCTTTATGGTCCAACTCTCACATCTGTACATGACTCTGGGAAAAGCAAAGCTTTGACTCTATGGACCATTGTTGAGAGTACCTTAGACAGCAAGGAGATCAAATCAGTCAGTCCTAAATCCAGGCTGAAGGGAACATCACTAATTCCCAGCAGGTGCCCCAGAGTCCACAACTGAGTGGCCTAAGCACACTTGGTAAACAGATATGATTTCTCTACTGGAAAATCCTAAATCAGAATTTAGTTAAAAGAAAAAGAAACTGATTTCTGTAATAAAAACAGTTTATTGGGACATTCCCAGTGGTCCAGTGGCTAAGACGCCACACAGCCAATGCAGGGGGCCCGAGTCTGATCCCTGGTCAGGAAACTAGATCCTGCCTGCAAGTTGCAACTGAAGATCCTGTGTTAACGCAAATAAGGAACTGGCATGGCCAAATAAATAAAATTTTAAAAACAGCTATATTTAAGCTTAAATAAGACAACTGAATAGAGAGGTCATTCCTTTAGCTAGGGGAGCCTGACACAGTGCAACCCCGTAGGCACGGCAGGGGCCGTCTGAGGCCTCCTTGCCCATCTGTCCATCCATCCATTCTCCCACCCATCATTTAATTAACAGCCTTAGAGCTCCAGGTGCCAGCCAGGCGAACAGGACTCACATCCCCACCAGGCTCCTCTGTCTATGGAATTCTCCAGGCCACAGTACTGGAGTAGGTAGCCATTCCCTTCTCCAAGGGATCTTCCCCACCCAGAGAGTGAATCCACGTCTCCTGCATTTCAGGCAGATTCTTTACCATCTGGGCCACCAGGGACACCCCCAGTTAGCCCTTGATGTGCCAGGTGCCAGCCAGGCAGACAGGACTCACATCCTCAGGGAACATTTCCAAGTGCAGTGACTCAAGTCCGTGTTAAACAGTGACACTCCCCTGAGCCCTGCGGTTTCAATAAACCCAAGACTGAAGGGTGCCCCTGTTTTCCACCACTGCGAATACATTATCCCTCTTTATAGGGCTGCACCGGAGGCTTATCGGCCTTATCCCTCGTCATGCTGTCACCGTAAGGCCTCAGAACACAGCTAAGCTATCTCCTCCACCCGCAACCCCGCGTATCACCACTCCACCTGTGACGCGCAATAAATCATGTCTCCAGGGAGCAGCAAATCCATCCTTTTCCTAGAAGGAAGTCGTGAGTCACAGTGGTGGCGCCTCCCTGCAGTTCTCCAGTGGATCTGGCATGCCTGCAACAGCCAAAGGGCCCCTGATGCCCTTCCCGAAGTGGCCGGGTCTAGCTAGGGATGCCACATGCCATGATACAGAGGAGGGGTATCAGAAGAGATTACAAGACATACTGAAGACCGCAATCTAACAACTACAAAGAAAAGCTGAGAGAGCATTTGGCCCAGAGGCGCTATGAATCTGCTCCCAACGATGCAGAACACGCTGCCCCTGCAGCCTGAAACATCAGACTCCTGCTGTCCTGTCTGACCTCTGCCCAGGGTCTCACTGAGAGACAGTATCCTAACCAAGGAGTACGAACACTTGGAGTATCCAAACGATGACCTAGACACGCTGAGTCTTGTCTGAGGAGCTGGAAATCCAGAGCTGAACCCACATGCACTAACTCCGCTGGGAGCGCCATAGCCTGAACTCCCTGCTTGCGCTGTGGCCTGGTCCTGGGCGCACCTCACAGGGGCGGGCGGGCNCCTGCTCCCTCAGCCCCCAGCCCTCCCCCTTTCTGATTTCACTCTTCTCCACTGCCCTTGTTCACCATGTGACAACCTCTCTGTCTTATTGATCTTTTTCCCACCAGAGTAAAACCACTTTGATGGCAAACGTCGGTTCTCTCCTGAAGAGCCAGCAATGAGAACACTGCAGGCACTTACTAAACACTTCCTGAGTGAATCGCTGAAACAATGGATAACCGTGTAAGATGCTACTGTCTGCCATTCAACTTTCTCCACAAACTTGAACTTTGATTCTAAACGACACACCCTGGGTCTGCCCTGGTTCTGACATGCTTGCTGTGTTGGTTTTCTTAAGCATTTGCGTAAGCCAGCTTACAAGTCTTGTTCAGTGAAGCCAGAGGCAGCAGAGGTACGGACAGACAAACAGGATGGCCTGATCACGACACACACCGCAAGTCTCCTCTGAGGCTAGGAGGAAAGGAAATGAGCCAGATGGTGTAAGAGCCATCAATACGTGGAGTAACCTTTCCTCACGCAGCGGCCGTCCTCTCCCACCGTTTCGTTCAGCCATCCTCTGTGCGGATTGCATCAGGTGATGTTTAGTATTTAAAAGGCCAGGCCCTGGACGCCCTCCCGGCTCCTCTGGCAGTCCCCACGGCCCCGCTGCTCCACTGACCTCGCACCTTAGGCACCAAGGCTGCTTTGGACCACAGATGTGTCCAGACCGGTCCCCATCACACTCGTTTCACTCGGGGATTCCTTTCATTGAAAGGAAAGAATGAAGTTTCCGGAACTTCATTCTGGAAGGGGTGATGCACCTTCCTCAGCATCACGGCCCCAACATATGGAGCTCTTGCAGATACAATCAATCCCGTAATAAGAGGAAGAAAATGGGACCTCCCTGGTGGTCCAAGGGGGTTAAGGATCAGCCTGCCAGTGCAGGGGACACAGGTTCAACCCCTGGTCCAGGAAGATCCCACGTGCTGCAGGTCAACTAAGCCCGCGAGTTGCATCTACGGAGCCTGCGTGCTCTAGAGCCCGTGTTCCGCAACAAGAGAATCCGTCGCAGTGAAAAGCCCTCGCACCGAAACTAGAGAGTAGCTCCCATTTGCTGCAACTAGAGAAAGCACAACCACAGCAACAAAGACCCAGCACAGCCAAAAATGAATGAATAAATAACTTAAAAAAAGAAAGGATAAGAGAATGTATGAGACTAGATCAATTCTACTCCAAATTCCCCCTCGGGTAGGTCAAAGGCCTGAAAACCAAAGGGGGCAGGGGGCAGAGGCTGTGTGGCAGTGTGAGGAGACGGTATTTAAGGACAAGGGGCAGGTCCTACCTGCTTCACGACGGTCACGGTCCCTGGTGCCATGGCGACCACCGAGGCAACAGCGGTGGCGTCGTGGGTCTCGGTGCCCAGCTCGATGATCTGCTGGAGGATGTTGACGGCCGTGGGGTCAAGTCGGTCACCTGTGTGGGAAGAAGCAAATGGGAGATGGTCGAGTCCAAGAGCGGTGAAGGTCACTGAATGCAGAAGCAGCCCTTCCAGAAACCATGGTTGGGTGGTGCCTTCTCCAAGGATGCACGTGTTCTCAGTAAGCGCTCACTGTGACCACAGAAACAAAGTGTGTGGTACATCACAGCTCACAACACACTCCCTGTAAGAATATCTCCAAACTCCACACAACCTGTGGGGAGATGGCACTGTGGTGGTATATCCCTACCTTATAGATTGGTCACTTCACTGCAAAATATCGAAGAGACCTGCCTTGGGCCATCGGATCAGCTATGTCACAAGGCCAGGGCTCAAGCCTGGATGTTCTGAATGCAAACTTGTGGACACGGGGCTGCCTCTCCGAACGGAACTCCTGGGAAGCACACCACAGAGCTGGTTTCCCTCCAGCATGGTGGGAGGTGGCCCCTGAGTGTGAGCCAGATAAGTTACACAGGATACAGGCAGGACACGTGAGGACATCCCAGTCATCAAGTTGGTGGTCTTTCGACTTCTAAACCAATGGAAGCTCAGGGTTCTCTTTTACTCATCTCAGAAGCCTGGAATCGACATCATCAGGACAGCTACTGAGCGCACCCTGCCTGCTTTCGCCATATGCTTGGCCATCTGCGACTCTCCTGAACATGCCACTCTGACCCCGATTGTTAATTCACCAGGAGGGAAATTACTGCCTGGTCTCCAGGTTAGCATAATAGTACGAAGTCTCCTCCAATGTCTACATCCTCCTGGACAGCTTTCTGCGGGCCTCGTTCCAACGTGAATCATTAAGAGATGAGAGAAGGGCATTCATTGTGTTCTACACGGAGGGTAGGACGTGGCATATGACTGAAGCAATGATGTGGGCACCTGTTCACCATGCACAGGCCCAGCATTCCCTGCACACACCTCACACACGCAGCCAACCATTTTAAACAGCCAAACACTAAACAAAACATTGACCCTTAAAAAAATGCACGGAAGTAAGATTTTAATTCTTCATCCATTTCCTTTGTTAACGACCATTTATCAAGCCCCAAGCATCAGCCAGGAACACGGTTCCAGGTGGGAACACAGAAAAAGACCTAACGCTGCCTCCCTGCTTCTCCTTCCGGGGCTCGCAGGTGACCGAGACAGACGGTAAGCCACTGTCTCCAGCCCCTGGTCAGTTTCATACCAGGGGGGCGACTAGGGAGCTCTGCAGGACAGTCAGGTGGGCTCCCGGGATGTGACACACAGCCCGAACCCTGAGGATGAAGATGCCATTGGTAGGAACAGTGCTGGGTGGGGGAGGAGCAGACTCAGTTCGTGCTGAGACATGCAGAGTCTGGCCCAGGCGGGCACAGCTCCGAGGTGGCCGGAGACGCAGTGCAGGGCGGCCAGGACCCAGAGCGGAGGCCCAGCTGCTGAGCTGCATCGTTTCCTAACAGCCAGGAGGAGACACAGAGAACCTGTCAAAGGAGAGAGGGAGCGTGGGGGCGAGGGAGTGTGTGCATGTGGGGGACCCTGGCTGGCCCGGCCCGGCATGAGCACTCGCTGAAGTCACTGCTCGTGAGGGAAGGAAACACGAGCAGACACGGCGTCAGCTCTGGGAGCCACGCTGAGGGTGGGGCCCTGACGCCCCATCCTCAGGGCCTGCCGCTCTCACAGGCTGTGGGGTGTCTCCCGGGTCACCACAGCTCATCGGGCGGTGTGCACAGCGCCGGCCTCAGATCTTCCCCAAAGAGAGCGGCCCACAGGATGTTCTGTGCATCCTTCTAACCACCTGGGGTTTAGGGACTAAGAGCTCGGTGAAATGGTGAGTTCCTATCTCCTGTCACCATCTGACTTCACCACGCGCTTCCTTTAATCCCACCTGCCTGACCTCTGCTCCCGCCATACACAGACTGCTGCGGCACCTTATATTAACTTGTTTTCTGTTCCTGTTTTTTAAAGAGCATTAAGAAAAAGTGTTCTCAGGCCAATGCCCCAGTTGCCACTAGGCTGGCACAGTGGTTTGTTTTTATATGCAGAGTACATAATGAGAAACGCTGGGCTGGGAGAAGCACAAGCTGGAATCAAGATTGCGGGAAAAAATATCAATAACCTCAGATATGCAGATGACACCACCCTTATGGCAGAAAGTGAAGAGGAACTAAAAAGCCTCTTGATGAAAGTAAAAGAGGAGAGTTAAAAAGCTGGCTTAAAGCTCAACATTCAGAAAACGAAGATCATGGCATCCGGTCCCATCACTCCATGGGAAATAGATGGAGAAACAGTGGAAACAGTGTCAGACTTTATTTTTGGGGGCTTCAAAATCACTTCAGATGGTGACTGCAGCCATGAAATTAAAAGACGCTTACTCCTTGGAAGAAAAGTTATGACCAACCTAGATAGCGTATTCAAAAGCAGAGACATTACTTTGCCGACTAAGGTCCGTCTAGTCAAGGCTATGGTTTTTCCAGTGGTCATGTATGGATGTGAGAGTTGGACTGTGAAGAAGGCTGAACGATGAAGAATTGATGCTTTTGAACTGTGGTGTTGGAGAAGACTCTTGAGAGTCCCTTGGACTGCAACCAGTCCATTCTGAAGGAGATCAACCCTGGGATTTCTTTGGAGGGAATGATGCTCAAACTGAAACTCCAATACTTTGGCCACCTCATGCGAAGAGTTGACTCATTGGAAAAGACTCTGATGCTGGGAGGGATTGGGGGCAGGAGGAGAAGGGGACGACAGGGGATGAGATGGCTGGATGGCATCACTGAC
>SJYQ01013757.1:43740-98056 GCA_006410935.1 Redunca redunca | reverse complement strand
TGAGATATGAGACACGCAGAGAGGCCTCCGTGTGTGCTCTGCTCCTCCCACTGCCACCACCACTGCTCTGACCCCCCGTGCCCAGGGCCTCCTGCCAGGAGGTCGAGAGGGAGGCACAGCTGTGGCGGGGTGGACGGGAGGAGAGGAGCAGCCAGCACCACGTCTGGCCAGCTTGGAGCCTGGGTCCCGGCACACAGGCAGATCTCAGCGACTCGTGCAGCCTGCGGCTCGTTTTATTTTTACAGGATGGGTATGACAAATGCGACTGACCAGAGAAGATACACCTGTGCAGAATCAGGACCCCACGAGAGAAGGAGAGGCTAAAGGGACATTTACAGAAATCTCACACAGATAAGGAGAGGAGAGGTGGACATTTCACACGAACTAGATATTCATAATCACCTCTTCCTGGCACTGGAAGGCAGACAAGCATGAATGTCACCAATAAACAAGAACGAAAAAGAGATTTTACACACAAATTATAGGAGCCAAAGTTATCACACTCTGTAAGCCCTTATCAGCTATTCACAAAGGCTCAGAATAGAATGTGATTATTCTTTTACAGCCAAGTGGTCAAGTTCATTTAGTTCATTTCCAGCCTGACATTTAGTAGACACCCAATGAGTATCTGATGAATGTATAAATGAACAAAAAGAAGCATGCTTCCCTATAAGTACCATTAGGCAACATTGTGGCCAGCGCAGATTGGATCTCAGCCTGTGACGAACAGGAAGGGCGTGGCACGGCTCAGCTTTGGGGTACTCTCTGTAATAACCATCTGTGGGAAGGCAGTGCTTTACAGGGCACTCCAGGGAGCCTGGCAACAGCGTGACTGCTAGAACAGGCAGCCTGTCATCACTCAGGGACCACCCCTGGCCAGCGTCTTGGCTGCTCAACTGTCGTACTTCTGGAGTCTAGTGGGTGACTTCGTGTCAACTGTATTTGTAGAGTCACAGCTCTGCTGAAGGTGTCGAGATCTGTGAGAAGCCAGGTCTTCAGAGGAGAGGGGTGTGACTGCATGAACAGAAGCACCAGCTGGCTGGAAGAGATACTGTTTACGTCAGGCACCGGCATTCCATGTCTATTTGTTAACAGAGAGCAAAGCCCTGCAAGTATGGACTTGAAGCACCAGAGGATTTCCGTAGATGGGCACGCGATGGTGATGTTGCTGATACCATCGCTGCTGCACTGCGGACCTGCTGGGGACTAGACAGTAACCCTGGCGTTTCATACATCCTGTCTCTCAATCCTTTTGACCTCTTGAGTGGCAGGAGCCTCACCATAGACATTAGAACACAGCGGTCACAGAGGTTAGACAAACAATGGCTCAAGGTCAAACTGTTTACAGGAGGAGCCAGGAAACCACAAGGAAGTCTGTTGAAGTCCACATTCCTTAAATTTTCTTACAGAAAACATACAAAAACATACACAAGACGGAGAAGCGAGCCTCCATGCTCAGAGCACCACTTCAGCAGTCACCACCTTACAGCCAGTCCTCTTTTGCCGACGCCCCCACCACGCTCCACACAACTGCCCTTTGATTTTGAAGCAAATGCAGACGTCATATCAATTTAAATATTTCAGAATGCACCTCTAAAAGATAAAACTTTTTCAAACCAGAACTACAACACCACCATCACACTCAGAACACTTAACAGTGATTCCTGAATTGTCTTCACATCCCTAAGTGGTGTTCTAATTTCCCCAATTCATTTTTTCACAACTTAATCCTCCAATTCGTACTTAAGTTATTGGAATCCATATATTAGAACCATCTGATAAAAGTCTCATAAGACTTTCATTTATAGGCTCTCTTTCCACTCTTCCTCCTCTGCTTATAGTTTCATTGTGAAAAGTGCTCGCTTGCCGTCAGAGTTTCCAACAGCCTGGATTCTGCTGTCTGCACCACCAGGGAATCACTGAGTGTGTCCCCCGTCCACTGTATTTCCTGGACACTGACAGTCAGACGTGGAAGTTTAATCAGGTGATCAGTTCCCTTTCCGGCAGGAGGACTCCAGGGTAACACTGTCCTTCCATCAGGACACACTCCGTGACTGAGCGTCTCTGTTCTTGCTGTGTTGCCAGGAGACCATGGTCCTCACTAGAGCCACGATGCCAGTGGAGGGTTGTGAAACAGAAGTCATGAAAATCTTCACTTGTTGGCTGGAATACTTCTACACAAAGAAATCTCTGTCCTCCAACAGTCGCTTATTCTGAGTTACGGTTTGTTTAGATGAGGTAGAATAATTGTTCGACTCTGAGCCTTACCAAAGTAACAATTTTATTTATCAAAATAGAGTTGATTCACTATTACTCTGCACAGGTAACTAAGGAGTTTTCTCCCAGGATTATTATAAACTCATGGATTTAAACACATTTGATGTGCTTCACTCCACTCTGCAAATACTAACAACAGCGTTAGAGTAACAATATCAACTGCTGCTGGTGGAATAACTGAGAATAGTATGGTTTCTTGCCAGTTCCTCTCGCCTTTAGGTTCTATTCCACTGGGGAGAACAATCCAATTTCTATCTTAAAATCTCTTAAAAATAGTTCTTCTCTATGTGGTTCTCCCATCGCTTTGACATAGTTTACATCCTTGATTTCACTCTACTCTTAATTTTTCAGGGCTTGCTTTTTTAAAGTTCAATTTTGTTTTTATTGTTATATAAAATCAGAAGGGCCATCAATAATCTTCCGCCAATCCTCGGCCCCTACATAATCACAAGAAACCATCACATGAATCCAAAAGTGTGATGATGGCCCTTCTGATCACGTCACATCGGGAGGTACATGATGTCACTCTGTCTTACTACCGAGAATTCTGACCTTGGTTGCATGGCTAAGGCGGTGGTGGCCAGGTGTCTGAACTGTGATATTACTACTTTTCCCTTTATAATTCATAATTATTTAGGGGGAGATGTTTTGAGGTTACATCAACACTCTATTTCTCCTCAAAACTTCTGTTGACTAATTCTGGCATTCATCAACGGACCCTGGCTACTGTAATTATTACTGTGGTGTTCTAATGGTAATTTTCTACTTCCCTCACTTTTTCTAGATCTATTAATCAGAATTCTTCTGTAGGTAAGAACTGTTCCTTCTCTACTATTTACTCGATCATTTATCAGTATGGATGCAGAGATATTTATCCTATGCTTTGAGTGATTTTTTAGTCCAATACTATCATGATTTACTTTGTTATTCAAATTGTTCCAGTTTGGGGCCATTAGGAACTCTCTAGGGGATTCCCTGGTAGCTCAGCTGGTAAAGAAACCACCTGCAATGCAGGAGACCCCAGTTCAATTCCTGGGTCGGAAAGATCCGCTGGAGAAGAGATAGACTACCCACTCCAGTATTCTTGGGCTTCCCTAGTGGCTCAGCTGATAAAGAATCTGCCTGCAATGCAGGAGACCTGGCTTCAATCCTAGGTTGGGAAGAACCCCTGGAGAAGGGAAAGGCTAGGAACTCTCTGGGTTGTCTCCTGTGTCATTTTGACACACTTCTGTTTTACTTTTGTGAAGCACATTGGTGTTACTTTCCAGCACTGCAAAATGCTCCAGGATCATCTTCCATAATTTCTGCCTCTGACCTGAAGTTGACCACTTTTTCAGAGGGACCCTGGTTCCTCTTCTTGGAGAATCCTGTTAGAAACCAAGACCTGGAGACTAGGTGCACTCACTGCCAGTTGGGGTCACTGTTTCTAGGCCCTCTCAGCACAAAAAGCTAAGAAATACATGCGTGTATAAAGTTTAAAGTTTAGTCACTCAGTTGTGTCTGACTCTTTGCAACCCTATGGACTGTAGCCCATCAGGCTCCTCTGCCCATGGGATTTTCTAGGCAAGAATACTGGAGTGGGTTGCCATTTCCTTCTCCAGAGGATGTTCCTGACCCAGGGATCACACCCAGGACTTCTACATTAGAGGCAGAAGCTTTACTGTCTGAGCCACCAGGGAAGCCTACATGCACGTATACTAACCATGTACACACATATCTGGAATTATTTCTGCATCAATCTATTGGTGTATACACACACACACACACACACACACACACACATACTCTATCTTCACATACTACACTAACAGAGTTGTAATAAACAGCCTCGTGTAGGCACCTTCCCTCATTTTTGTCAGTATAACCTTGGGACAGTTTTCTAATGGTGGGATTGTTTAGTTAATGGAAAAAGAAGCGCATATGTAATTTCAGTAGATATTGCTAGATTCCCCTTCAAAAAGGTCACACTGGTTTACACTCCCACCAGCAGTGTATGAGAATGCCTATTTACTCAGCCTCTCCAGCAGAGACGACGTCAAACTTGTGGATTCTTGCCAGTCAAATAGGTAAGAAAGTCTATCTCTGTTTAGTTTTAATTACATTTATTACATGTGAGGCTGATCACGTTTTCAGATAGTCAAGGTCATTTGCATTTCTCTTTCTTTGAACCTTTCTTATCTCTTGCATTTGGGGCTGTTGGTCTTTTTTACCAGTATTGCTAGAAGAAGCCTTTTACAACATCAAGATACTCACCTTTTTTCTATGATATGACTGAAAATAGTTATTTGGTTTTTTTTTTTTGTCATTTGCCCCTCTGTGAGTTCTTTTATATAAGATTTTAAAAATGTTTTTCATGTGGTTAATTTGTTTTCAATCATTTTCCTAATTGAATCTGGATTTTGAGTTATAGTTAGGAAAGTTCTCCACACTCTCAATTTACAAATAGACTCACTTATGTTTTCTTCTGGTATTTGTAAAATATCTCTTTTTTCACATTTAAATCTCTGTTCTTTTGTTCTAGCTTATCTCTCTGTATAAGCCATTGATTATTGTATATTGATGTTTTAATCTGCTGCTTATCATGTGTAGCAGATTTTCATTCATTCTTACACTTTCAAAAACAGAATCTTGTATCTACAGAGATACTTCATTTCTTCTTTTCTGATTCTTACATCTCTATTTACTCTACCTTGTCCAAAATGCCAGCTGAGGCCTCCCATGCTGTTAAAAGACCGGAGCCCCTAGGGCATCCTCCTCTTGTTCCCAAATCTAATAAGAAACTTAAGATGTTGGCTACTGATCTGAAACATATATTTTGTTTTTCGTCTTAAAGATGTACACATCAAATTCTGCTTTATTGACTGTTTTTAATCAGTAGATGAGGAATTTTGTCAAATGCCTTTTCTCCATCTATGAAGATGATCATTTCAGTTTTCTCCCTAGTTCTGATACTATGATGGGTTATGTTAACAGATTAACACATTCCCTCCCACTGGACAACCCTTCCCTTGCTTTCTGGAATAACCCCCACATTGTCATTGGATTTGTTTCTGAGTCCTCACTCTTAAGTGGAGTAAACCCACTGGATACTGTGATATGGCAGAAACTTCTCAGGAAGTCATCCTCAACTGAGGGCCATTTTGGCTCCTGGGGAACCTGGCAGCGTCTGTGCTTTCCATCTGGTTTTCTCAACTGGCTGTCCTAGTGGGATCTCGTGGGCAGAGGTCGACGACGCTACTAAACGTTCTAAAACACAGACAGTAGCCCTCTCCAACAAAGAACTGTCCAGATCATAATCTCAGCAGCACTGAGTTTGAGAAACTCTGTCTCAGGTAAACTGCAATTTGGCAGTGACCCCTGGTAACTGAAAAGAGAAAGAGCTACGGGCTTATAAAATACAGCTACTGGCTTTTATAGAATTCAGCCAGGAAACTGGTTCCAACATCTGACTGGAAAACAAAGGTGACAGGTAGGAGCATCTGCCTTCAGTTGAGGGAGATGAGGACCTAAAATCAGCAAGTGGGGCCCTTCTCTGTTCTCTGGGCGGGGACCAACAATATATACTGTCAAGCATTTTTCTTTCAGTTGCAGTTTCTGAAACTCTGGATTCAAGATAACAGAAGTAAAGGTATCAATGAGTCCAATGCATTCATTCACAAACCAGTTGCAACACAACTCAGCATAAGAAGCCACACGCATGGCCCGGACCTCATCCAGCATACCCCCATCAGATGGGAGACGGGGTTCGAAAAGATGTCCAAGTTTCCCACCAGAAAACCCATTGCTCCAAGGAACGGCACCGGGCTTGCCTGGTTTGTCGTCTGTGCTGAGGAAAGTCATGATCAAGACCAAGCTTTCAAAAGTACCTCCCACTTGGGGTCTCCTTCGCTTTCCACCAACTTCAGGCCATGCTTGTTCTTCAGGTGCCTGTTGAACTCCCACTTGGTGCCGTAGACGAAGCTGCACACCGGACACTTCAAACCACCTGGAAGCACAGACACAGGTAAGAAAGCACTCACAGCCCTCCGTCCAAATGCCTCAAACCTAAGACATGCGTTCGTCTCCAGTATTTACTTTCAATCCAAGCTTACTTTACTAGTAAACAGAATAGCAGCAGTTCAATATGTGTTTCCGGACAGAGATTTTAAAACTTAATGCATTTCTTTTCATTTATTGAATCAGAATTTGCAGAGAATCTAATACACATTTAATATTTTAGGTGACAGAGAGTCAAGATGGGTAATATTCCTTTGGCCAAGTGGATAAAGTGACCTCAATCATTTTTTCACATTTTTATTTGGAAAATAACAAATAATTTAGAAAGCGAAAAATAACTGAAGGACAATGGTTGCTTTTCTCAATCTCTTTTGTCCCAAAACACTAAGACAGAGGGCCAGATGCTCAGTCTCCTTCATGTCAGAAGTGAAGCCAGGGATATAAATCCCCACTTGAATATCCCCGTAAAGGACAAATGAAAAAGCTGGTCACATCCTGAAATGTCACTATTTATTTAACTGATTAAATTTGACACATGTTCCAGGAAGTACCTGCATGTTTTAATTAAGAGAATATAAAACTCCAGAATTAAAAAAAAAACCGAGAGTCATACAAAGACCGCTGCTACTGCTGCTAAGTCGCTTCAGTTGTGTCTAACTCTGTGCAACACCATAGATGGCAGCCCACCAAGCTCCCCCACCCCTGGGATTCTCCAGGCAAGAACACTGGAGTGGGTTGCCATTTCCTTCTCCACATACAAAGACTAGCTAAGATTTTATCAGAAGCAGTAACTAAATTTGGAGCTGGACAAAAATCATTTGTTTATTTGTTCATCTGAAGCACAGTTGGTTTACAATGAATGCTGTGTCAGTTTAACCTAAATATTAGTACAGGGAAGTGACTGAACAGGACGTGCTTTCAGAAGCAGACTAGTCCCCTGGGAGGCCAGCTGTAGTTCCAGCAGTGCTGTGTGTTGTGCTCAGGTGCATCCCACTCTTTGCACCCCATGGACTGTAGCCGATCAGGCAGGCTCCTCTGTCCGTGGGACTCTCCAGGCAAGAACACTGGAGTGGGTTGCCATTTCCTCCTCCAGGGGATCTTCCCAACCCAGGGATCGAACCCGCATTTCCTGCATTGGCACATGGGTTCTTTATCATCTGAGCCACCAGAGAAGCTCGGCCTCTAATCTACCAGACACTGAGCGGGCTAGAGTCGGGCCAAGTGCTAGCAGCATCAAGCCTGCACCCGAGGGGCTGGGGCAGTGAGATGGGAACAGAAGGCCTCTAACTGGTCTCCCACAGCCACAGTGGGTCTGCTCTCCACCCGGCACAACAGCTGGTCTTAAAAACTCAGCTGAAATCACATCTCTCATAGGTGTAAGCCCCTCCACTGGCTTCCCTTCATAGCCAGAACAGGAGTTAGCAGGAATGGAAGCTAACCCCGGTGGCTGAGGGCACAGTCCCTTGAACCTCGGCCTTTCCATGCTGGGCGAGCACAGAGGAGGAGCACAGCAGGTACAGCAGAGACGGCGGCCAGAGTCAGCACAGACAGTGCATTTGGGAGAGTGCTCAATCGCTTCCGCTGTGTCCAACTCTTGCGACACTATGGACCACAGCCTGCCAGGCTCCTCGGTCCATGGGAGTCTCCATGCAAGAATATTGCCATGTCCTCCTCCAGGGGATCTTCCTGACCCAGGGGTCAAAACAAACCTGTGTCTCTCTTGTCTTCTGCCTTGGCAGGTGGGTTCTTTACCACTAGTATCACCTGGGAAGCCCACAGAGACTGGCAACAGTTACCAAATCCCGAACTTCTAGAACATTCTACAAAAAAGGCAGCTCCAACAGTTGTTTTTCCGAAACTCAAACACACTGCACTTTTTTAGGCAAAATCAAATGAGCTTGTTCTTTCTTGCCTGGAGGATAATTAAACTTAGTTCTTAATCTTCTTTGTTATTGCTTGTTCATCATCTAAAATGATGCATTTTCTTACAATCATCTTTTAAAACCCTCCAAGGCATGAGAACCACTACCTTGTCTCTGGGTTAAGCTGACGTTGCTTCTGTAAAGACTTAATCTGTGGCAATGAGCACAAACAAATTACCGAAGGTTAAATTTAGGCTTTAAAATGAAATTAAGGTTTCCTTCTGGGCTATTCTTTAATGGAAACTAATTTAGGGAGAAAAAACATCCTGATATTATGGTTAAATTAAAATTAATATGAGAATGCCCCCACACTAATTAAAACTCCCACCTTTATCACAGTGGCTTTAATTAAAGAACAACAAATGGAAATATGTAATTTAGATGGAAGGTGTAACTGTGCCAGGTAATTGACATCAAAGCCGAGAAAAATTAATTTCCATTTCAATTCATTAAATGCTTAGGCAACACTTGGCAAAGGTCACGGGGAGACCTAGTGAGTTTCCTTGCAGCTCTAATATTAAGTGCACCCCATAAAAACCATAACCCCGCCCCCCCTGCAAGTTGCAATCTTCCTCATAAGGAAAGACAAACCAAGCCAAAGGACAGAATTTCAGGAGCAATTCGGAAACTCTATCAAAGCATCTTTTGTTCTTTTTGGAATTCAATCTATTCCAGAGGAATTTCAAGTAAACTATTTTCATTTCTTTGCAGTGGCTGATGTTACTGAAAATTCAATTTCATTTTCAATAATATAACTCCCAGAATGGCATGGATACTCAGTTGGACAGTCAGGAGATCTGCATTTGTCACTTGGCTCACGTGACTCAGAACCACTTCCTTGAATTCTTGGGTCTTGGTTTTTTGTGGTTTTTTTTCCTATGAAGGCAAGAATGCTAAAGCTTATATCCTTATAAAAGGTGGTGTATTAAGTTAGAGAAGGAGAAATATGACATTCCTTATATGTGGAATCTAAAAGGAAATGATGCAAATGAACTTACAAAACAGAAGCAGACTTATAGACTTAGAAAACAAACTTAGGGGTGCCAAGGAGAAGGGACCGTTAGGGAGTCTGGGGTGGCCATGGACACACTGCTATATTTAGAATGGATAACCAACAGGGCCCTATTATATAGCACAGGGAACTCTGCTCAGTGTCATGCGGCAGCCTGGATGGGAGGGGAGTTTAGGAGCGGATAGATACACATATATGTATGGCCGAGTCCCTTCGCTGTTCACCTGAAACTACTACAGCATTGTTAACCAGCTATACCCCAGTACAAAATGAAAAGCAGGAAAAAAAAAAAAAAAGACAGTGTGGGGTCAGCAGAATAACAGGCTTCCCAGAGATATTCACGTCCTCCATCCTGGAACGTGTGAACATAAAACCTCAGGTGGCGGGAGGGATCAGGTGAGGGGCTGGAGATGGGGGCTATTATCCTGCACCATCTGGACGGGCCTAATGTTATCACAAGGATCCTTCTAAGAGCGGGCAGGACAGCAGACTCCAGTGCCATCACCTAACAAAGATGGAGGAGGGGGCAGAGCCAAGGACTGCAGACAGCCTCCAGAAGCTGGAAAGAGAAAACACCCTGGTCTTGAGACTCCAGAAGGAATACAGACTTGTCAGCAAACCTGACTTGAGCCAGTGAGACCAGCTTGGGCTCCAAACCTTCAGAATGGCAAAATCATAAATCTGTGCTGTTTTAAACCACCACCAACTGTGTGGTCATTTGTACCAGCAGCAATAAGAAACTAATATAGAGGCTCAAGGGTAACTGGACCAAAGGCAGCTTAATTACCGACGGAAAGTGGACACAGAGAACTTTTGTTTTATTAATGTGTGAAACACGAAATTGGACTTGGGGAAATACCGCAGAGGTAAGACAAAGTGCCTTTGACCCTGAGTCAGGCTCAGTCAGAGCTTAATCAAGGTCTCCCTCGTCCCTTCTGGTCCTCCCACACACTTCTCAAAATCTTTGTGATCTGAGATCCTCTGGACAACAGAGGAAGGGCTGGAAAGAGAGAGAGAGGCCCCAGAGTCAGCCTTGGTCAGGTTAGCCGTCAAGACCTGGAGGCAGAGAAGCAGGAGAAAGCAGACGGCTCCCACGTGCATAACCTTTCAACACGTCCTCGTGAGACTCGAGTGACCACCGGCAAACGCAAACCAGTCCCCAACAGGACCACACCTCCTCCTCTTCCTCTTCTTCTTCCTTCCTTCCTCCTCAACATGTGCACAGTTGAGACTCACATCAGAGGACGCAGCCCATCCGTGGTGAGAAGCCAGATTCTGAATCAGGACCCGGGTCTGGCCTGATCACCTGCTCACTGTGTAGCTGGGGTCCAGTCCTTTCTCCTCTCTGTACTTCCTCATTTTAAATTGGGAAAGATGATGCCAACCTCACGAGAGATAAGCTAACGTGGAAAATGACAACCAACAGCACAGCATCACAGCACTGGAAGCACCTTCCACTAATGTATGGGATCTGAGCCCTAATAAAAAACGATTTTAAAATAAAAATGTTCAAAATTCAAATAAAGGACTCTAGGTTGGCTGACAGGTTCTGGATTTTTCTCTATGCCATTTTCCCCAAATCTGGCATGGAAAGGCTTCCCTGACAGCTCAGTTGGTAAAGAATCCTCCTGCAATGCAGGAGATTCCAGTTCGATTCCTGGGTTTGGAAGATCCTCTGGAGAAGGGATAGGCTACCCACACCAGTATCCTTGGGCTTCCCTTGTGGCTCAGCTGGTAAAGAATCTGCCTGAATGCAGGAGACCTGGGTTCGATCCCTGGGTTGCCTGACAGTTTCTGGATTTTTTTCTACACTATTTTCCCCGAATCTGGTGCGAAAAAACTAAGACATGAAATGTACATCAAAGGTATGGATATACATGTTTACACTCTTAATATAACTGTTCAAAACAACACAAAGATTTCAGCAGATGCCACAAAGTAAGCCTTCTCTGGCCCTCTTCCTCATATCTTTCCTTATCTCCTTTATCTACCCCCCTGCTCAATGACTTCTTAAAATGAGGGACCTGAGATAACGTTCACCACCTGGGAGAAGCAGTGAACTTCTCTCCTGTAGCAACGTGGGGCCTGTTAAAGGAGCACGTACTTTCTGTTAGAAGATCAGACATGGAAGAGCTGCCCAGGCTTCATCCCCAACCCAGAATGACAACAAATGCCACCACATCCCAGTGCCTCGCACAGCGTGGGGAACACGATGAGCTTAAGATACACTGTGAAGAAGGGAATGGAATAAACACGATAGGGGATGTGAGCCATTTATCAGGCACTTGAGACACGTCAGGCACGGCCTGGGACCTTCAAGAATGAGATCTCATCTTTGCAAACTGATGCTTGGAGAAGCCGAGTAACTGGTCCAGGGGCCACAGGGAACACAACCGGCTCCAGGGCTGTGCACCCGACCCTAGACTTGTGCCAATATCCTGGGGTGACTTGAAGGAGGGCCGTGAGGTCCCCAGAAAAGGACCAGCCCATCGTTACCAGGCCGTGAGCTCTGGGAACGAGCTGAGAATTTGTGACGCTGAGCACCGAGCATCTGATGCCTCTCACAACCTCTGGTTTTAGTGAACCAGCTCCTGAGCTGGCTTCATCAGGCTTTTTAAGAGGAGGAAAGGGGCAGGCCAACTGAAGCGATACAACAAGAAAATGTATATTTTGTGGGAAAAGGCCTTAAATCCATATTAATGAATAAGTGACTGACAGAGAGGAATAAACAAGAGATTGATCTGCTTCCAAAACATCAGAAGTAGATAAAACACAAGCAGGGGATAAAGCATTTACACAGCATTCAGTACAAGTCTAACTGCCAGAAAAGCACTGGAGTCCAAGTGTCTCCGGCTGAGGCCCGGCTGGCACATGGCTGGCATGCGGGTGGCACACAGCCTGTGCCCCCAGGACCAGACATGTGCTGGAGCCAGAGGGAATCAGCTCAGTAGCTGGCTAGGCACATCCCTGCCCAACTCAGTGATGTCACATGGGAAACTTGAAATTGGCCCCAGTGGAAATATTCACAGCACAGAAACTGGAAAATGCTACATATCAGCACCCCGTCCCCTGCTCCGGGAAAGCCAGCTGATGAACATTTCCACAACATGACGGGTGGCCACCCCAGCAGCCTCCACTCCAGGGTTCGAGGAAAAGGACTCAAACTGCAGGCAAAACACCACAGTCCCTTCCCTGAGAAACCTTCCCAGAGCGGAAACCTCAGCCTTTTAGGTCCTCTCCCCACCTCCTCTACAAAAGTGCTCGAACCCCCTCCCCAAACCCCTGAGCCTGGGGCAGAACCATCCTTCTCAGCCATCAGTGGCTCCCATGTGTCACTGTTTCAACACAGCAGACGGACAAGGAGTCCCTGCACTTGGTTTCAGGTGACTGCAACATCATTTTGAGAAAACTACATTTATGATTTTTTTCTTTAATTTTTTAAATTTTAGAAATACTTTTTATTTATTCAGAGGATAATTACTTTACAATATGTTTTTTCCATACATCGATATGAATTGGTCATAGGTATATATGTCGTTTTTTATTATGTCATTTTAAGACCTATTCCTCTATCTCAAAACAAGAAATTATGAAGTCCCAAGAAGGTAATTTTTGAGGGGTTGGTAGAAGAGGAAAATAAAACCAAACAAGGATGGGGAGAATTACATGAAATTAATCAAAAGAAAATGAGAAAAGTCCCAGTGAGTGATCCCAAACAACTCAGCATTATGATCCTTTTTATTCAGCCCCATCTTCTTCCTCTCTCCTTCTCTCCCTCAGACGCAAGGTCAGCGAGAGCTGTGTGCTCTTGAGGGCTCTGAGCTGCACTAACCCTCAACCAGCTCTCGGATTTCAGAGACAGTTCTCCTGCCAAGACACAGAGGCACGGTGTCTCCTATGAGCCAAAACACATTCTGTTGCTTCCTTCCAGGTGAGTCTCTTGATGGGGGCATAGCAAAAATAAATAAACACACACATGAAGGCCAAAAATAGCCCTTCAAAATTAGAAAACCCAGACCCTGTCAGGGAATGCCAACTGATTATAGAGCAAGTTAGAAAGTTACTTTAGGGCATGAAGAAAATGTAGGGCATGAAGCAACTTGACCTCAGCACATTTTGTGCAAGGTAGTGATGAAAGTCTGGAAGCAGGGAACTATGACAGAGGCATCAATCAGATCCCCACACCTGTCCCAGTGACCAAGTAAATGTCTATTTCCCACCAGTCCAGCCCAAGAGTGTGAAGGATGTTGAAATGAATCACTAGCCCTGTACTCCAATTATTTACTGTGACTCGAATACAACCCAGGAAAAGGGGAGGACAGAGGATGAGATGGTTGGATGGCATCACCAACTTGATGGACATGAGTCTGAGTAAGCTCTGGGAGTTGGTGATGGACAGAGAAGCCTGGCGTGCTGCAGTCCATGGCGTCAAAGAGTCGGACATGAATGAGCGACAACTGAACTGAAGGCAATCCACCCTCTCCTCTGTGATTCCTGGACAGCGAGGTCCTCAAAAATGATACACCAGCTCTAGAAGCCTTAGCATAGTTTCAGAAAAAAAAATGCAAAAGAAAGGAATGCAAATGTACTGAGTGCCAGACATTCAAGTGTTCTCGTTCCATCCTCCTGCAATCCTGTGTGATGGCAGCTGTGAGCTCCAGGTGAGGTTCAGGGCCGCCGGTGGAGGGTGGGTAACTTGCCCGAATGGCAACGCACTGGCCTGCCCTCCAACTCCTAGAAACTGCCTTTAATACCAACACAAGGCACACGCTCCCGTTATCCCAGATGGATGACTTAAAGTTACCCGAGAGTTTTCTGCTGCTCGTCTACTTCCGTGCGTCAGCCCTGTCACCGGAAGTGCTGAAGGACACAGTCAATTCATTTGTTTTACATTAGGACGCCATTCATGGTGATTATAGCAAGTGGAGCTTCACGCACCAGGGACGGGGTGGAGGGTAGGGGATAGGTTTCTAAAATGGTCTTCAGCTTCAAAGAGTCACAGGATCCAGGGAAGAGCAACCACTGACACACTGCACTCTGCAATCACTTTTCATCGGAATTACCGGAGCACAGATGTAAATACAACAGCGTTTCTATGTAGCAACAGCATGTGAGCTAAACCCTCGCAAATAGAAATGTGACCATGTATTGAAAAACCTCCAAACTTTTCAAAGATATTAGAGTTTTCATTCATTCTCTTTAGTTTAAATGTTCTAAATTGTTTCTTCTTTTCAGGAGGAATATGTAATTTGACCACTCAAATATTTTTGGATAAAGAACCCCACCCATAAATATGCTTAATATAGTGCTAGTCATAATTGGAATAAAAGAAAAATCTAGAAACCCTACAATGTTCAACAACAGGAGTATGGTTAAATATAGTAGGGTGGCACTTTCCTGGTGGTCTGGTGGCTAAGAATCTACCTTCCAATGCAGGGGACAGGGGTTCCATCCCTGATCGGAGAAACTAAGATCGCACATGACTCGGGGCAACTAAGCCCATGTGCCCAACTACTGAGCCTGTGTGCTACAACTAAGATGCAACACAGCCAAAAAGGCATAGTAAATAAATATTTAAAATAAATAAAGTGGGGTGCTCCCATTTCATGCTGTATTGCAAAAAGCCCTTAGAAGTTAAAGTAGGAAGACAGTGTAGCAAAGGAAAACAAACTGTGTGTGTTAATCAATGTTAAGTGAAGAAAGTTAGCCATGAACTTTCATTTGTTCAAAATGTGTGCATGGACTAAGGACAGAAGGCCATACAATTCACCCTTCGAACCCCCAGGTTCCACATCCTATGTGGGGCTGAAAATGCAGACACCAACTGTTCTCTGCCATTTTACACAAGTGACTTGAGCATCCTCAGACTGTGGGATCTATGAGGGTCCTGGAGCTGATCCCCTGCCGATACTGAGGGATGACTGTACCGATAAATGAACATTATGGGAAGCGTGGTAAATTGTGTGGGTAAGTGATCACTTTCTTTGTTTAAGATTTCCATCAAAAGTGAAAGCGTTAGTTGCTCAGTGTGTCCGACTCTGCGATCTCGGGGACTATAGTCCGCCAGGCTCCTCTGTCCATGGAATTCTCCAGGCAAGAATATTGGAGTGGGTTGCCATTCCCTTCTCCAGGGGATCTTCCTGACCCAGGGATTGAAACCAGGTCTCCCACAGTGCAGGCAGATTCTTTACCGTCTGAGCCACCGGGGAAGCCCTACGGTTTCCATTAAGGTTGCTGTAATATGGTCCTGGCCGCAAGTAACACTGACAGTCACAGGGAGGAGGAGGAAGCGGACAGTGATGACCAGGCATGTGGGGGTCGTGCTGAGGGAGGTCTCAGAGCTGCCCCAGGGGGCCTGGCCAGGCACAAGGGCGCAGCTGCTCGCCTACCTTGCTGGATGAGCGCATCGGCCGCCAGCTCCCCGGTGCCCACGTTGCTGTACTCCTCGTTGGGGTGCTTCCGGTTGTAGTGCCGCTTCAGGGAGCCCGAGATGTTGCATGAGTAATGGCAGTGGGCACAGCGGAAAGGCTGGGGGGACAAGGAGGAGGGTTAGGGCCAGGCCAGCCCCTGTGCCATCAGCCTCCAAGGGAAGGAAGAGGGCCCCCCACACACACACCCCACTCCTCCTCCACGACTCCCCTATCCTTGGAGCATCCACTTCCTGGAAGGCCGGCGAGGAGCAGACCATCCCTCGGGAAATGCTCCAGTAAAAGACACAAACCTAGGGTGGCTGAGTCCTGCCTCTGCAGGGAACCCCCCAAGTGACTGGGCAGAAGTCCCCAGAGCAAGAGGCGACTCTGCTAATCGAGGCTGCTTTCATATATTTCTCTGTTGTTCACCCCAGAGTTTATATTTTTTGTTCAAGAAGAAAATCACAAAAAATCCAACACAGGAATCTATCACTTTTTTTTTTTCAAGTGAATGCTATTCAAGTAGCTCCCCTTACCATTAATTCTGACGTACTTGCCTATCTCCATATAAGCAAGTTCTATGAAATTAGTTTTGGAACATTAGCATTTGCACAGAAATCAAAAAGAACAACCAAAAAATGCTCTCCTGCCAGTGCTGGGTGGTCAGTGGCCACAGAGGCAGGAAGGGGCAATTAAAATAAGAAATGGTCCTACGAACTTAACTTCAGGCTCAAGAGTCAATTCCATCCTTCTTAGAGCAAAGCAGATAAACTGCCTCATAAGAGTTTCAACTCCATGTATTTCCCCACGCCTGCTTCTTGGTGGAAATGCTAATGAATAGAACTCCCAAATCGTTTGAGTAGATAGGTCAAAAAATGGACAGGTGAGTCCAAAAGAGAAGTCAAGTTTCTGAGCTACTGATTTCTACAAAAATCTTCAATTCTTAAAGCCAGAAGGGACACTTTCAAAGACTGGCTGTGACCAAATCTCCCTCTGTGATGAGACAGCCTTCTTTCATCTCTGATGTCTGTGATCTCCTTTGTTACAGGCATGGAGGTCAGCCCCCTGGCTCCCTGCACTACCGAACGGCTCCGGGGTTTTAGGAGGACAAACCTTTCCATCTATTCTATTCTCTGGTACCATCATCACCTTTTACAGGAATTTAATCACTACCTAACATCTTCTTGGGACCCTCTCTCCCTAAATGATATGGCTGAGCCGCATCTGGGCTTTTCACGCAGCACAAGCTTGAACTTGTGGGATGTTGCCACATTTCAGCAAGGACTTCTGCTGGGGTAGTCACTGCAGGGCAGGAGACAGAGGCAAAGTGGAGCCTGGGTAATGCCCCATAGCCACTGCCAGGCATAGGGTCTGACTGCATCATGAACAGGGCACCTCTTGGGATTCCATTTATGAAGCATATATTGTATTTACTGACATCCTGCTATGAGTCAGACCTTGTTCTCACATGGGGACATGGTGACAAATGAGAGACTTCTGATTGCCTGAATGCACACGACTTTCTGGACTTAAATATCAACTGCAAAGATTAAATGCTATCTAGGCAAACTAAATCACAACACTTGTTTCCTAAGTCAGATACTTGCAGATAGCAAATGACGCTACATCTCAAAGGAAAGTTATTTATTGAGAGCTTTCGGGCCAGCATCCAGCTAAGAGTTACGAGGAAAATATATGCAGGCTGCAGCCCTGTAGTGCATGTGAGACTAAACGACAGAAAAGAAAGTGGATCAAAAACAAGGCAGGAAGCTACCGTCATGGCTACAACATGGTGTTGCAGTGCATTTGTGAAGTAGCGTGACCTGACATAATTTATGACTATTTTAGCTCGCCTTTACTTATAGCTACCATATGCCAGAGAGTTCTAAGTCTTGCATGGATTAATTCCGGCAAATCTCACAACAACCTCCTGCAGTAGGTACAACTGCTATTCCCATTTCACAGATAAAAAATACTGAAATGCAAAAGGGTTAGGGAATGTGCCCAAAACTTCACAATCTCCCAGCCCTACCATGTGTCTGTGCTGGATTTTGGGGCCCTGGTCCAGCCAGCAAAGAAGAGATGATCTGACTTCCCACCTATCTTCCCTGGGAGGGGCATGGTTTGCGTGCATCTCCCGGACCTAAGGCAGCCCACGTCTAACAGTCAACTTGGACAAACAAGGACTGCCAAGGTAAGGGGGAGGAATACAGGCCATTCCCGGAGGGCTGCGATGAGGCGCGATGAGGCGGGGGTGGGTGGGGCTGGGAAGAGGGTGGAAGGCGGCCAGGTCACAGGGGGATGGGCTGCGTTAGGAAACTGACTCAGAATGGGGTTCCTGGTGGGTATCAGGCAAAGGGTGATGCGCCAACTTCAGAGTTTTCACTCTGGGAATGAATGGAGAGCGGATTATTTGAAAGGAACAAGACTGGAGGCAAGGAACCAAGCATCCAGCTGCTGCCACGGTGAAAATGAGATCTAGTGGCCTAAAATGAAAGAGTGGAATAGAAAAACCACAACTAAAATTAAAACTCTGGATGAAATGTTTCTTAAAATGACATTAAATGTAACAACTTTAACAGTGATCCCCACCCCAGATACATGAAGGATTCCTGAAAACAAACAAGAAAGCAAAACCACTCAACAGAAAAAAATGGGGAAATATTTGAGCAGTATTACAAAAAAAAAAAAAGGAAAGAGAAATAAATCCAAATGGCCAGAAAAACTTATGGAAAAGGGCCCGATTCCATTAACCATCATGAAAATGAAAATAAAGCTACATGGAGAGGCCAGGGCAGGCCCAGCAGGCTGGCCATCCTGCACGTTCCCCTGTCCCCGCCCCGACGAGGAGCAGAGGATCCGGGCCGGGCACCCCTGCTGCCGGCATAACCTGGCACAACCACCGTGGAAAGTGGTTGGGCTTCGCCTTGTAAAGCTGAAGACATACCTACGGCCCTGCCAAGTGCTCGCCAGGGGCGTCCACCCCGGAGGTGCTCGTGGACGGGCACACCAGGACACGTGCACAGACAGTGCAGAGCAGCAGAGCTGGTGACGACGANCCCCCCCATCTGCATGGCCCATGGAGCTCCCCGCCACCTCCAAAACTGCAGGTCAGACGGTAGGCAACTCTGCTACACCGAAGTCCCCCATGCCTACATTTCCACCAGTTTCCAAGGAATGCACCAGAAAAAGACTGCACATATTCCCTTTGACAGGAATCTCCACTGAGACACCTGCTGAAAGAAACACAACGATGAAGCGGGGCTTACTGTGCCTGCCGTGAAAAAACACCATGCTTCCAGACATTAAATCTGCGCTTTGCTGAGAACAGCTCCTGCCAGGCCACGTGGGGCCTCCTGACTCATGCCCTGTCTGGCTCACAGCCGGGTGTCAACAGCGCTGGGTGAATCTAGAGACCCCGGGACCTAGGGAGCATGCTTGGTTACATGCGCTTTTTCTCACTTTAACCTCACTGCCCCTCACTGCTACAAGGGAAGAAGTACTGAGGGTTCAAGGCCAAGCAGGAAACTGAGGGCAAGGTGAAGAGCAGGCAGGGCCCAGCAAGGACGAGCCGCTGAACTCTGTGCCTTTGGGGCTACAAGCCTTGCTAGGAGCCCAGAAGTCCACTTCCACCTGGATGGCTTCCATGACCAGCCTTTGTCACTGCAGTTCTATATAATTGATTCATTTACTCATTTGCTCACTCCACAAATGATAATTAAGTGTTGCCTCCATGCTGAGTCTAGAATAAAAACTAGAACAAAGTGCCTCACAGACCAAACATTCTAACATAAACAAGGAACCACACCATCTGCCAGGTACCTTCAGACATCATGGAAAAAATTAAAAGCCTGGCCTTTGGCGGATGCTCAGGATGAGGTCCTGAGCTAGGAGACTGTAACACTTCACAAATTTTCAGAGCACGTCCTCACAGTCTGCTCCCTTTCAGCAGAGCCATGTGCAGGCCCCTCACCCTGTAGCAAGAGAAACACACACTGGCCAGGTCAGTCGCCAAAGAGTATATCTGCACCAGTCTGGGGAGTGAGCCACTCAAAAAGAAAAACATGCATATTCATGGGGGAAAGGACCGAGACTGTAAATCGTAAGCCATGTGGTGATGCTGAGAAGGGACATTCCTCGAGAGCATTTGTATCCAGAATCCTGGCTCCCTTGCCTCCTCCTCAGCCTGAGTTCAGAGACAGATGTGAAGTACACACATGCAGAACCAAGCGCAGGGACTGGTACACTAACCCCAACCCGACACACACACAAAGAGCCTAAGGGTGCACAGACAGCCACAGGGGACAGACAAGGGAAAAAGGGACACAGAGGCAGAGGCAAAGAGATACACTCCAGAAGGAAAGGACCTGCATCCCAAGGAGGGCTGGGGACAAGTGGACATCCATGGACTCATGTTCCTGATGGTCAACCCTTAAAGAGTTTTGTGCCAGAAATTCCGACGGTCCAGAGGTTGGGCTTCCCAGGTGGCAATAGTGGTAAAGAACCCGCCTGCCAATGCAGGAGACGTAAGAGATGTGGGTTCGATCCTTGGGTCGGGAAGATCCCCAGAGGAGGGCACAGCAATCCACTCCATTATTCTTGCCTGGAGAATGCCGTAGACAGAGGACTGCAGCCTGATGGGCCATAGTCTATAGCATTGCAAAGATTTAGACATGACTGAAGCAACTTAGCATGCATGCACGTGGTTAAGGCTCTGTGCTTCCACTGCAGGAGGGTTCAATCCCTAGTGGGGGAACTAGATCCCATATGCTACATGGTGGAGCCAAAAAAGTTTTTTTGTTTTTTGTTTTTTTTTTCTGGAAACTGATCCGATTTCTTTATTTTGGGGTTTGCTTATATACCTTTTGTTACACATAGCGATGAATACAGAGTCACGCAGGGGTCAGCAGTCCTGACCTTTATCAAAATCAGGTGCTTCACATAAATGTATAAAAAAAGGTCTTAGGGATTTTACATCATCTTCTGGCCATGAGACCTGCTGACATTTTATGATCCTTTCTTTCTTTCTTTCTTTTTTTTTTTTAAATTTTTATTTTAACTTTAGTTTACTTTACATTACTGTATTGGTTTTGCCAAACATTGACATGAATTCACCACGAGTGTACATGCGTTCCCAAACATGAATCCCCTCCCACCTCCCACCCCATACCATCTCTCTGGGTCCTCTCCTTGCACCAGTCCCAAGCATCCTGCATCAAACATTGACTGGCGATTTGTTTCTTACATTCGTTTCCTTTTAAAAAAAAAAGAGGTTTGTGCCAAAGCCTTTGAAGGGATGCTGCCGATGTGAACGAGAGCACCACCCCCTTCTCCTCGTCCCACCAGCCACACCATGCTCTGCAGCCTGAGCCCTCAGTCAAAGCTGCCCATCTATGCAGAAGAGAAGAGAACTGCGATTTTTTTTTTTGGGGGGGGGTGGTGGCGGGCCTTGTCTTTTGAGGGTTATAAACCTGAGAGCACAAGGCTGGGACTTCATTCCTGGGCCAACCACAACAGGGAAATAAAACCAAGCCTGGAACCAAGAATCCAGAGAGAAAAAAGCCAGGTTTTCACACAATTCACCAAGCACAAAGCCACCTCTGCTGTAAAATCCGGCCTGAGACAAATTAAACAATTTAAAAGAATAAATGTTTTAAAGCCATGGGGTACCACAAGCTCCAAAATGGCTTTACATTGAGGCAATTATCTCATCACGATAAATAACAGTAAATCAATCCATACTAATTGCTTTCCATGACAGAGCTTAGAAGACTCTTCAGCGTTCTCCAATTATTGATTTTTTTGGTAATCACTTATGCTGTCAAAATGCAATATTTCCCGAGAATATACTGCATACTATTAGACAGACAGGATTTTAATTTAACATAAAACAATCCAATTTCCCTTTTTTTATCCCCCCCAAAGTGTTTTAAAAAAATCTAAAATACAAGGAAGCTGAAGATGGTGTAACAGGTTTTGAGCAGAGATGTTTCAGTTCAAAATAAATAAACAGCCCCCTCTGACCCTCTGCTCCCCACCACGACCCTTCCTCCTCCACACACACACACACACACACACACACACTTAAAGGAAAAAAGGGAAACAATCTCAGATTCTTCACTTTTGTGAAAATTAAGAACTGAAAAGCAAAATAAACACTACTAACAACAACCCTCCACTTGACTTCTTACTCTCTTTGTACCATGGTTCAGTAATTTCCACTGAACTCAGGAAATGCTACGGCTGCTAAGTTTACACTCAGTTAGCATTTTACATAAAGACTTTGTTTGAGTTTTGATGGATAAACATCTAACTGCAGGCTTACACAATCAAAGCAGTGAGGGGTAAAGATGTCAAGGGGGTCAAAATGTCCCTCCGCTTGGCTTGAGAGTAAAGAAAGTGGAGGGTGGGGACGAGGGTAGCTTTGTCTACGAAGATATAGCTCAACATCCCAGCTCCACTACTCACCAACTGTTATTTCTGAGTATATTACTTATAGGGGCTCTGGGCCTGTTTCCTCATCTGTAAAACGGGAAGATTAATACCTACATCATAGCATCTTTGAAGGCAAAATAAGGTAAATACTGACACACCTGTTGCAATGCCCAGCAGATGGCTATTATGAAAGGGATCAGTCCATCTGTCTTTTTTATTCTGACACAAGATACTTAAACATTCAGCACTGTGTTGGAAGCTTATTTTTTTGTATTTGTTTATTTGGCAGCACCGCGCATGCGAAATCTCGTTTCCCGACCAGGGGCCGAACCCAGGCCACCTGCACTGGGAGCTCAGAGTGTTAGCCACTGGACCACCACTTCCCTGTGGCTGGAGTTTCTGGTGGAAGCACGAAACCACCTCCTGGGTAACAGATGTCGTGGCAGAAATAAAGCCATGATGCTTGCTACAAGCAACACCAGGTGACTCAGCATGCTGGGGGATACTGAGGATCTCAGACTGAGGATTAACTTGAATTGTTTACGAATGTGTGGTTCTCAACACTCTGCTTCTTTGAGATCATTTCTGTACTTGCACTCCCTTGTTTACTAAGTTTAGACTGGAAGCTGGGAGTGATTTAGTTACACAACCACATCCTGGCTGACTTCGTTCAAATAGCCCCTCTGCGCAGTTTAGCATCTAAGCCCCTTACCCATCCCATGAGCTCAGCTGTCTGGCATCTTCTATATGTATACCTTGACTCAGCTTCCCATGGACACATTGTGAATGAACACCTCTGGGACGGAGTTCATTGTCAGAAATACAACAAGGGATTACACGAATTCCCTTTGATTTGTGGACATCGGTCAACTGTAACTTTTCGGTTGCTATAGGTTTCAATAGCTATAGGTTTTACATGATAACATAATACTCTATTAACTCAGTTACAACATAACTTCTAAAAAATGACAGAATTGGAATAGTTAGCTGCTCTTCTGGGTTCCCACAGAGCTTAGCGTATAACTGTCTCACAGCAGATAAGGTACTTGCTTTTTACACAAAGATGGTTCTCCCCAGACCCACGAGCCTGGCATCAGACACAGGCCTGGCTTCACCCCAACACCACCTGCCTTGGCACACATTGGGTGCACAGAAAAGGCAGCAAGGACTCCTGGGCTGACACGGGACAGGGGAGAGGAAGCCCACCACCACCCTCATCAAATGCAGGGAGCTTTCAGCAGGTGCCCTGCATGCTCTCCTGAGGCTGGGCAGGGATGGGAAGGAGCTGCCCAGGGAGCAGAAAGCCACAGAGACACAGGACCACCCCAGCAACCATGCTCCAACCAAGGGCCACGCTCGCAATCACACCTTTGAAAGGACAGCATCAGGCCTGCTATCCTCTGTGTGGTCCCCACTGCAATGGCCTGATGCAGAGAGGGATCTACTTTTCCATGGCCATCAGCCTCTACTGTTCTTCCACATGTAACATCAAGCATCCAAGTAAATATTATGAGATGTGCAAAGAAGAAAATGTAACTCAATTCAAGGAAAAAAGTCAATAGAAACCGAGGCACGGATTGCTCAGATATTGAAATTACTAGACAGAAATATTTAAATAATGATGATAAAAATGTTCAAGACTCTAATGGAAGACATGCGTGAACAAATGATATGTACATTTTAGCTGAGGAAAAGAACTAAACGTAAATGGTATAAATCAAAGAAACCCGGAAATGAGTAATTCATTTGAACATCTAAACAGAACTGACATACCAGAGAAAGAATAAGTAAACTTAAAGATTAATACAAATCACATAAACTGAAGCACAAAGAGAAAGAAGAATCAGAGAGAGAAAGAAAGAAATCATCTGAATGCTGTGAGATATCAAACAGTTCAATACAGGAGGTATTACAGTCCTACAGGGAAAAAAGAGAAGACAAATGGGGCAGAAGCAGTATTAAAAGAGATCACGGCTGAGAATGCCAAAACCTCACACATGATATCAACCAACAGATTTAAAATGTCAGGAAAGTAAATACTAGGAAACCACACCTAAGCTTAATGACGTTAATATGATGAAAGAACAAAGAGGAAAAAAAAATCTTAAGTCAGAGGCGGGAAACGCCACTATATATAAGAGGAAATGATAAGGCTCAAAAATAATGAAAGACAAAATGTAATGGAACAATACCTTTAGAGTGATGTCCCCCTAGAAATCTACAGTCATCAACACAGTCCTCTAGAAATGAACACAAAGAATTTCCAAACAGACACAAGCTAAAATAATTAAACTCCAGCAAACTAGCATAAAACAAATGCTAAAAGAAGTTCTCCAAATTGAAGGAGAATTTATCACATGGAAGCTAGGCTTGCAGGAAAAGATAAAGAACACCAGAAAGGCTAAGTAAGTAAACGAAAAGAAATTTTAAGATTATTTTTCATATGTATTTTTAAATGCTCTTTAAAGAAAAAAATACTACATTGAGGAGTTTAGAACACAAAGGGAAATGATATATGTGACAATAAGAACCCAAAGGGTAGGAGGGGAGTAATATAAATTATGATTCATAGTTTTTCCATTGTTTATGAAATAGCATATCTGCAGTTAGTTTTAGAATACATAGTGTAGAATATGTTAGAATATGCATAGTGTAATGTCTACAGCAGTGACTAAAAAAGAAAAAAACAACAAAAACTAAATTAAAAAAAAAGGTATATCTAAAAAGTAAACAAATCCTAGCTGAGGAATATGCTATAAAATACCTCATCAGTACTCCAAGGGCTTCCCTGGTAGCTCAACTGGTAAAGAATCCGCCTGCAATGCAGGAGACCCCAGTTTGATTCCTGCGTCAGGAAGATCTGTTGCAGAAGGGATAGGCTACCCACTCCGGTATTCTTGGGCTTCCCTTGTGGTTCAGCTGGTAAAGAATCTGCCAGCAATGCAGGAGACCTGGGTTTGATCTCTGAGTTGGGAAGATCCCCTGGAGAAGGGAAAGGCTACCCATTCCAATATTCTGGCCTGGAGAATTCCATAGACTGTATAGTCCATGGGGTCACAAAGAGTCAGACACGACTGAGTACTATTCACTAGTACTCTTCAAAACTGCCAAGGCCATCAAAAAACTGGAGAAAGTCTGAGACACTGTCCCGTCCAAAAGCAGCCTAGACATCATGACTAAACGTCATACAGTATCCTAATAGGCTCCTGGAACAGAAAAAGGACATCAGGTAGAATCTAGGGAAATCTGAATAAAATATGGGCTTTAGCTAATAATGACATGCAGCTCAAGCAGCGAATGTACTATGTAAACGTCAGATGCTAATAACAGGAGAAACTGGGTATGTGGAATATGGAAACTCTCCATACTACTGTAAGAATTTTTCTGTAATTCTACATCTGTCCTAAAAGGTGTACCTGAAAAAGAAAATTTCTACTCTCAGAGGAAAAAGTCAATAGACGAGATAAAATGGAATACTGGAAAACACCTAATTCACCCGAAAGAAGCCAGAAGAGAAGACGAGAGGATCGAAGAACGGACATGACAGAGAACATCAAGGTTAAGTCCCCAGTGAGGTGCGTCAGAACTTACATTAAATGCAGATGGACTAAGTACTGCCATCAAACAGCAGTGAGTGTCAGAGGGGCTGTGTACAGGCATGCAGACACACACACACACACGGGCACTAACAAGATCAGCTCTATGCCATGCACAGGGGCGCACTTTATATGCACACCTAGACAGGACCTTTCCTTCACAGTTCGAAACACAGCACAGTGGCTAGCAGCTTGGACTTGTGGGGTGCCTGCGTCAGAAGCACACGGGACTGCAGTGGAGTCAAGGACGCTGGGCTGACCTCCAGGCTTACTAAAAGAGAACTAGTCTGATGGGAAAGGTGGCCGAGGCCAGAGCTGCTCCACCCCCGATCTTGTTACCAAGACAGCAAGTCTGAGGTCCTCCCAGCACCTCCTTCCTCAGGCTGGCCTGCACAGGGCTAATGGTCCGAGTCTGCCCCAAGCTCTGGGGGCACTTTCCTTCTAATCTGCTCCCTCAAATCAACCCCTCCTTCTTAAAGCAGCCCTTGAAATAACGGTATCATTGTTCGTTCGCAATTTCCAAACAAGGAGACAATGGCCCAAAAAGACAAAGGATCAGAATCCCAGAAGGTAACCTAGTTAGTAAGCAGTGGCATCCAGATTTTGATCCTCGCTTGCCTAACTCCAAGGCCATCAACAACAACAAAAGTAAAATAACACCAACGTCTTAAAAGTGCATACAAGGAAAACCTAACACCCGGAAAATACTTAGAATGAGTGATTTGCAAACATAAGTTGAAACTATGATCAGACTAAAATTATTTTAAAATGTTTTTATCTTAAATAAAGTTACTGTTTACTATTAAAGTGCAGGGAGACTGGCATGGTATCCACCAGCCCTACGACTGAGGACACTTCTATCAGCAGAGTCACGGGTTCATCAGAGCCTAACAGAGAAAACTCCACAAGTGAGGCTGCCTGTTGATCATGCTGCTTACAGCACAGGGTGTGGCTTGTTTACATGTAAGAAGCAGAGAGCTTCCAGGGCGCGAGAACAAGCCTGTCTGTTCAAAGACTCCCCGCTCAGCACTGGTTCCTCTCGTCCGAGCATCTTCCCTGGCATCTCTTTAAGGCTAGGTGTCAGCTCCACCCTAGGGAATGCACTTTATTTACAGCTTCAAGAAGCACATACAACACCTTCACTCTCTGTGAATCCTCAGTGGTCTGGCAGGCTTCGCCCGGTGTTTCACAGTCCATGGAATTTAGGGTGACATGGAAAAGCAGAGACATTACTTTGCCAACAAAGGTCCATCTAGTCAAGGCTATGGTTTTTCCAGTAGACATGTATGGTTGTGAGAGTCGGACTATAAAGAAAGCTGAGCACCGAAGAATTGATGCTTTTGAACTGTGGTGTTGGAGAAGACTCTTGAGAGTCCCTTGGACTGCAAGGAGATCCAACCAGTCCATCCTAAAGGAGATCAGTCCTGGGTATTCATTGGAAGGATTGTTGCTGAAGCTGAAACTCCAATACTTTAGCCACCTGATGTGAAGAACTGACTCACTGGAAAAGACCCTGATGCTGGGAAAGATTGAAGGCAGGAGGAGAAGGGGATGACAGAGGAGGAGATGGTTGGATGGCATCACCAACTCAATGGACATGAGTTTGAGTAAACTCTGGGAGTTGGTGATGGACAGGGAGGCCTGGTGTGCTGCAGTCCATAGGGTCACAAAGAGTTGGAAACAACTGAGTGATTGAACTGAACTGGGAATGCTTTTGGGATGATGACCACTACAGGGCTACTTACAACAGCAAGAACTGGGAATGACCAAACTGTGCAGTAATGAGGGGAATGGTTAATTAAAATTATGAGTCTCATCCTTATGCAGCCATTAAAAGTAGTTAATAAATGAATTTTCATGTAATGAGAAAAGACCTATGAAATGACAATTTTTTTTAGAAAAAGGCAGTACTGGATCAGTGGTACAGTAGTTAGGAATCCACCTGCCAATAAAGGGAACATGGGTTCGATCCCTAATGCTCCATTAAGATTCTATATCCTGCAGGGCAACTAAGCCCACGTGCCACAACTACACAGGCAGAGATACAGAGCCTGTCTCCACAACAAGCTACCCCAATGAGAAGCTCACATACCACAACTAGAGAAAGCCCACGAAGAACCAACAAAGCCAAAAACAAAAAAATTTTTTTTTTAAATTAAAAATGCAAGGCAATATGTACAATGCCTAAAGCATGTAGGTGCCCCAGTCTAGCCTTTAGCTGTTGAGATTACTCAAATTTAGGAGTGGGGTATTCTTAGCAAACCATCTGGCCACTTGTCTAAGCCACATTCTCCAATAGAGCTTTATCACTGATAAAGCCAACATGCTAATCCCCGTCAAAAAAATAAAGTACTCATTTACGGTGTGACCTCAATCGTGTCTAAAAATATCACCAAAGATTCCTCCAGGGAAAAGGATCAGAAAGCATTTTCCAAATCTTATTTAGTGAACATATTTTAACTTCATTCTTAAAAAATATATAAATTATATCATGTAATTTTAAAAGGTGATACAGGAGTCTGCCCTTATTACCATGTTTCCTGATACAAATTATATATTGAAAATCACACATCCAGGTCTAGAGAGGTGAACTGTTTCCAGGCAAACTTGTTTCCTCTAGCAAGCCCACTGTGACAGATGAGCAATGCTGCCCCAAGACTGGAAGTCTTATCTTGGGATGGGAAAACACCGAGGCTTGACTTCTTCATCACGCTTACTGAGGGTAGGAAAAGGGAAAGCGGGAGATGCATGCTATGTTTTATTGGCATGCATGAAAATTTTCTACCACAGAGTAGATGTGAGAGGAAGGAAAAAGAGGAGGGGAATTCAGGGGCAGAATAATACCCTCCCTGAAGATGAGTGCTTGCAAGGAAGGAGACCCAGGTTCCATCCCTGGGTTGGGAAGATCCTCTGGAGAAGGGAATGGCTACCCACTCCAGTCTTCTTGCCTGGAAAATGCCATGGACAGAGGAGCCTGGCAAGCTATGGTCCATGGGGTCCCAAAGAGTCAGACACAACTGAGTGACTAAGCACAGAGATGACCATGTCCTAATCTCTGGAACCTTATGTATAAGGCAAAAAGGAATTAAGAGTCCAGGTAGAACTAAGGTTGCTGATCCTCTGGCTTTAAGATAATACTGTCCTGGGTTATCTAAGTGCATGCACTGTAGTCACTAGGGTCCATACAAGCTGGAAGAGGGGGGCAGAAGAAAATCAGAGGAGGAGAAGGATGAGGATGGCCACTGGCTTTGAAGACAGACAAAGGGGCCACGAGCCTTCGGACAGCCTGCAGGAGCCAGAGAGCAAGGAAGGAAGAGCACGTCACATGATGTTGGCCCAGTGTGGCCCATGCTGGAATTCTGAACCACGGAGACCCTAAGACAATGAACTGGTGCTGTTTAAGCTAGGAAGGTGGAGGTAATTTGTAACAACATAATGGAAAACTAATGAACCGAGAGGAAAGGAAAAGGACAATTACTGTTGGGATGAGGGCAGCTGGCAGGCATCAGTTTCACTTTGCCTCGTTGGCCCCAGGCAATTGAGAAGCATGACTTATACACATGTTTACAAGAAGAGCACCCAGACTTGAAGGAAGGGAGGAGCCCAGGACTGATTCACTGGTTCTCACTCAGACTGAACCTCATCCCCAGCAGGGGTACCACTCAGCTGGGGGTTACACCTACATCCACAGGGAGCCCACGGGAAACTGGCTATGACTTGGGGTCCAGCTTAGTGGGGCTCCCAAAGCTCCCCAGTGCAGCTGTGGATGGAGACCACACACACCTCAATTAAACCATCCCCAAATGCACTTCTGCACACAAACCAGAGATGTAAAACTCTGAGGAACAAATACACAAGGATTTCAGGGCAGAGAACCTTTCAGCTATGTCTGGTTAGGAAGGGAAGATGCTCCACACTGAGACCGGGAACAGATTAGAAGTCTAGCTCCGACCCTGGAACAGCAAGGACAGAAATCAGCCTCCCCGGGTCTGCGTCTCTCATCTGTGAAGTGGAAGTCGCCCTGACGTGCATCCTCTAGTCCTGTCACTGCACCAGTCTAGGGAATCCGGAGTCCCTCCTCAAAGAAACAGGTCTAAGAGCTGCGGAACTGACATAAAGCCCTGAACTTTCACTACATACAATGTACGCAAACACAGAACATCCCGCTTGAGACGTTTCGCACTCCCACTGGGTGACACACGGGTCCCACCTAAGAAACCCGCGTTCAGTACAGATGCTAAAGCAGCTATAGAATCGACAGGCATGGCAGCCTCAGATGCCCCCACTGGCCCCTCTCTGCCAACAGCGAAGGGCTGAGATCTGGTGAGGGATACCCAGGCCTGGGACCCCAAGGCCAAGCCCCAGTTCCAGCTCTCTCACCTCCTGGACAGTTAAACCACCAGAGCCCTCATCTCACCCCAAGCCACCTGGCTTCTTAACGACAAGAGGAGGGACCATGGGCTTCCTGTGACTTCACCCCAAGGCTGTTCTGAGCATCAGATGAGCTTGTCGACAGGGAGAGTCACCTCGGAAGGGGTGATAACACAGGCTGGCTGAGATTCTAACAGCGACTGAAGTCTGTGGATCTGGGCGTCAAGTCAAGACTCATGGGGGTCACTTGTCTGAGATGCAGGCTGTTCAGATGTCAAATCTGGACAATGACGTCTACTGTGCGGAATGAGAGTGAGGTGGGTGAAGTTCCTGGCACGACGCAGGCAAACAGGAGATGCTCAATAAATGCAACCTCCAAGTGTGGTCGTCCACAGTCCCTTTCACGTTCTACCAGGACCCAGTGGTGGACATGATTTCAACAAACATCTCACAGCATTGTGTTCCCATCTCCACGTGTGCATGCCAGCAATAGCAGCACTGATTTTAAGGGTCAGGTTGCCAAGTGCTGAGCAGTACTTTTTATGAAACAAATTCATGGGACCAGAGCTCTTGCTGCCAGTAACCACCATAAGCCGTGGTCCAGGGGAATTACCATCTACATGGAAGAAACGTCAACTGGAGGTACTAAGAGAATAAGCAGAGATCAGAGCCAGGCACATGAACCTGTCTCCAGCTCTCTCACCGGCGCCTGCCAGCCTAGCATCATCACACCTGCCACGTCGGGACAATCCAGGATCTGACAGTGCACACACTTGTCCTTAAAAAGATACTCTTTGCTCTAAATCGCGCCAGGTTTTTCTAAGATACACACATTTTAAAATCTATTTATTCACTTTAAATGGAGGATAATTCCAATATTGTGATGGTCCCTCCAGGCTGTCACAGAGCGCTGGCTCTGGACGCCCTGCATCATGCATCAAATTCGCACTGGCTGTCTACTTTACATATGGTAATGTGTAAGTTTCAACGCCATTCTCTCAAATCATGCCACCCTTTCCTAATCCCACCGAGTCCCAAAGCCTGTTCTATACATCTTACTGCAGCAAGAGTAAGCCTTTTCTCCAGTCTGCATCCTCGTAACACTCTTCCTGGACTTGGTTCCCAAAGTACAGAGAAGTGCTACACTTGCACGAGGAGTGGGCTTGCAGCCCTGTGACCGCCCCACATGCACTGGCTCAGCCCGGAACGGGAGGGGAAGGAGGCTCTCCCTGTCTTTGAGAATCGGCGCACTTCCAACCTGGAGGTCCGCTCCGCCTGCCGGGCGCCCTTACCTTGAAGGAGGCGTGCTGTTCCATGTGCCGTAGCAGCTGTGGCTTCTGGGCGGCCGTGTAGTCACACACCGTGCACTTGAACTGCTTCCCTGAAGAGAAGGAGAAGGAGGTGAGCAGGGCCAGGCTACAGCCTGGGGAATGAAGGCCCTGGGACACCCCGGGCCATCAGAGTTGGGGGGCCCAGGACCTCGGGAGGGACCGGCAGGGAAGCACAAGGCAGCAGCCTCGGCCTTGGCCGGGGGAGAATCGGGGGTCAGACACCAGGGGCCTCAGGGTCTCCCTGGGAGCCGGGACCCCAGCCCGAGAGCTGGGAGGAGCTGCAGAATGCCCTTCAGCCAGAGAAAAGATCTGTGTTTGGGAATTCCCAACTCCAGCAGGGAGCTTCCCAGGTGGCTCAGTGGTAAAGAATCTGCCTGCTCATGCAGGAGACACAGGAAATGCAGGATCGATCCCTGGGTCAGGCAGATCCCCTGGAGAAGGAAACGGCAACCCACTCCAGGATTCTTGCTGAGAAAATTCCATGGACAGAGGAGCCTGGTGGGCTACAGTCCATGGGGGTCGCAAAGAGTCAGACACAACTGAGCAACTAAGCAACAATTCCGGTAGGTGTGTAAAAGGCAGATTCGAGGGGGTGCTAGAGAGAAAACGACAGAGAAATGTGAAATACCAGCCTTTACAGAGGATTAACGTTTCAGAAATTTGTAAACATTCAGCAATCCAATAAACAAGCCCACATGTTAAATCAACGGATACATGAGGCAGGCTACATTTTTTACCCCCTGATGAGGAAAAATAAAACAACTTGCAAAAATAGCAACGTGCAACCAAATATAAAGGTGACCTACTTCTCACGGCAGCATCACTCGTCATCAACTCCTAATGGCCGCTGAGCTTTACTCAGGGACAAGGACCACGGTCACTGCACATGGCACCATAGGAACACCGGCCCCTTCTGGGGGCGCGCCTGCCTCTCCTTTCATGACAAGCTGGCTGAAGAAGCTGTCCCCCTCTGCAGCCTCCACACTCCCTTCCTACTCGCTCTCGAACCCACCCTCTGGAAGATGGCACCAGCTCACCCCAAAACCTGTCTCACCAAGGTGACCAGTGACCAACGATGCCAACCAACCAAGCCACAGGCAGGTTCCAGCCTGTATTCTTCACAGATTCCGCCGCACGTGGCTCTGCGATGGGCCGTGCTTAGGGAGCGCTCTGCGCCTGACCCCACGCCCCTCCTGCCCCTCCGTGCCTCTCTGTTCACTCTCCGCCTGCTGGAGACACTGTCTCCCATCTCCACCCTTTACACACTTAAGTCCGAGTGCCCCAGCCACACTCCCGTTCTCCTTCTTTTGTAAACCTTGGATATTAAAACCTATCTTCTACTCACAGTTGTTCTAATCTGGACTCACTGTCTCACCCATCAAATGGGTTCCACTTCCGACCTTCCTAGGGGATCACTCACCTCATCACCCAAGTTAGAGACCTGGCAGCCTGCCTCAACGTCACCACGACCCCAGCTTCAGTCACGTCATTTTTTTAGCACCTGATTTCAACTTCTAATATGTTTCTATCTATTTCCCTTTGTTTCTAAAACCTCCACACTGGTTTTAGACCCCAATCATTTGTTTTCTGGGCAGTGGTAAAAGCCTTCTGAACCAGTTTCCTTGCGTTCAGGTAACCCCCCCAACCCATCACCCACCGTCTCCTCCCCTCCACCGTACATCCACCCATCCTGAAGCCCCATCCTCCATTCTGATCTAACACAGAAATGCCCACAGCCCTTCCTGTTGAGCTCCCCAGCGACTCCAACAATGGGTCAAAGCTGAGGTTCCAGGGCTGGGGCACAGAAGGTTCCCAGAACCAGAACTGACTCTCCCCTCCCAACTCCTCTCTCTGACTTCCTGTTTTGCCTTTGCCGTCTAAGACCCCTGAGCCTCTGCTAACACTTTCCATGCCTGGGATGCACTGTCTCTTGGCATCTGGTCATTTTTCACTTTAACACAAAACTCAAGCTGATCAACATCTCTGGCATAAGCAGGCGAGGAGCCAGCACTCCACACACTCTGTTGATGCCCCAGCTCTGCAGCATCGTCGCCACCTGCCATCGGCCACCCACAGGCAGGAACCGTGTCTTACTCATTCTGGCACTCCTAGTGCCTGAATGCATGGCACACACTGAAACTAGCCTGTGCATTTTACCAAACTGAGCTGGGCAAGAAACAAAAAGGAAATTTTGGACAACTCACATGAATAATACTTTCAATAGGAGCAGCAAAATGGAAACAGTTAACAGAAATACAGAAAAACAGTTAACAGAAATACAGAAATATAGAAATAACAGAAATACAGCAACTGTACCTGTCGTTCCAGGTGAATGACCCCCAAGCTCTAGATTCTACTAATTCTGCAAGTCCAAAGCTTGAGGAAAACCTTTTCATGCTTAGGGCACATCAGTCATAATTGGAGAGCAATTTCCTTAGAAGAAAAGCTATGATAAACCTAGACAGCATATTAAAAAGCAGAGATATCATTGTGCTGATAGAGGTCCATCAATCCTAAAGGGAATCACCCCTGACTATTCACGGGAACGACTGATGCTGAAGATGAAGCTCCAATACTTTGGCCACCTGATGTGAAGAGCGGAATCACTGGAAAAGACTGATGCTGGGGAAGAATGAAGGCAGGAGGAGAAGGGGATGACAGAGGATGAGAGGGTTGGATGGCATCACTGACTCCACGGTCATGAGTTTGAGCAAACTCCAGGAGATGGTGAAGGACAAGAAAGCCTGGAGTGCTGCAGTCCAAGGAGTGGCAAAGAGCTGGTATGACTTGGCAAATGAATAATAACAACAAGAGAGCAATCAACACCTTTCCATGAACACAGTATCATCTTTTTTTCAAGAGAAGGCCATCCATTGCTATACATCTACCTAAACTCAGACAATCATACTTCCCTGCTGGCGTGTGACTCACCCAGAAAATCATTATTGTGCCAGGCAGCCTGAGCAGAATGGTGTCTGGGTTCTCCACCGGCACAGCGTAGGGAGGAAAGCTGATAAAACCACTCTCCACATTGATAAATATTTTCACTCATTACTAATACATCTGGATCAAAGAGTAACAGATAAAGTGCTAAAAATGATTAGTGCCTGAAGTGAATAAATGGAATCACCTCGTTGGAGAGCCAGAGTCAGCCTTTTATGGATATATTCCCGGGACTCAGCAAGAGACAAGGAGAGAAGGCAGCTCCTAAGAGCATCCCTTACGAGGCACAGAGCTCGGGCAATAAATATGACAGATGTTTCCAGCAACCGCTGACGCCCCCACCAAACAGGCCAGGAAGAGCACTGGACAGAATCTTTTGCTGCCTAATTAAAGTAATGCAATATAGACACATGACTAAACACAAAAAAGCAATGATTTGAGACTATCAGATTGCTTTCCATTGAGATACTCCTGGGTATCACAGGGAGAGCGGCTAGAAATGCATAATTTATTTGAGGTTAGACTGACCCTAAAGGGCTGTGTCAGTGTGAGTCCCAGAGCAGCCCGGGAAGAGAAAGAAACGATGACAAAGGAAAAAGGAGGTGGTTTAAAAAAAAAAAAAAAAAAACTTCATTCATTTTTCACACAATATGCATAGCAAGTTCTGCGTACTGAGCTGCTGGCTGTCAAGAGCTGTACCAGGACTTGGCCTGTCTGATCTTACCCAGGGCCCCCAGAGCCCCGGGACACAGGCAGGACACCCCTCTTATGAAAGAGGAACCAGGAACAGGAAGCTGAGCAACTTGTCAGGTTGTGAAGCAGCTGGTGGTAGAGCCTGGGTGTGCACCCCAAAGCCCTGGATCACAGCTACATAAGAATCCACATACACACGGCTATATTTAAAATGAATAACCAACAAGGACCTACTGTATGGCACAGGGAACTCTGCTCAGTGTTATATAATAACCTAAATGGGGAAAGAATTTGAAAAAGGATAGATATGTGTATATGTATAACTGAGTCACTTTACTGTACACTGGAAACTAACATAACATTGTTAATCAACCATACTCCAATGTAAAATAAAAAGTTAAAAAAAAATGAATACAACGTGACCTACATTGGAGAGGAAAAAGAAAAGATTCCTCTCACTGATTCATTTTTGACATCCCTCATTTTGTGACATTTTCACATTGAAATTGAACCACTTCACATTCATACTTGCATTTCTCAATAACTGAGGTCATCTTCATAACTCAGTTGTAATATACTCCCCCCCTCCCCGTTTTATTGATTTATCTTGGTTCTCATTTAGCATCATGATGGTGGGGGAATCTGTGTTTCCTCTCTGACTGCTGCTGGCATTACCTGTTGCTGTATCCAAAATGCCTAATTACCTGGGGGGTGGGGGGTGGCTCACGGAGTTGTCCCTGTGGTGCCCTCTCAAGGTGGCTGTACTTTGGTGACGGGAGAGTGGGCATCTCATGTCATGCCCTGTGCTGGCAGTTCCAGTGGTAGGAGCGTCCCAGCAGGAGGCTGCTCAGCCACGCGCCCTCCCCCTCCCCATGCCCACTATCTCCACAACCTCCTCCCACCACTCTCCATTCCCACTACCCCCGTCCCTGCCTGCCACCACCCCAGCCCCTGTCCCCCCGCCCGCAGCNACTCTCCATTCCCACTACCCCCGTCCCTGCCTGCCACCACCCCAGCCCCTGTCCCCCCGCCCGCAGCTGCAGATGATGGGACCAGAGTGGACAGTGACCCGACAGGGTCAGGAACCTGAACTGTGGGGATCTAGACGTCCACTCTGTGGATGAAACAAGTGAACAAACCAACTGCAAAGAGAGACAGAGAGCATCAGGACAAGGAGGCTGAGAGAAGCGGAGATTGAGGGATGGATGAAGACCTCCAACCCACAAGCTCTCCCTGAGGGGCCATGGTGGGGGGTGGGGGACGGGGTAGGGGTGCGCGGTGCGAGGCTAGGCCTGGGCCTGGAGCAAAGACAGGAGCTGACAGGAGCCCACGCCCCCCTGGGGCTCACGGGGAAGCTAAGGGACCTCGACCAGTCACAGTCAGCAGTGTGGCAGGGTTGGAGAGGAGGGGGCCAGGGTGGGGCCGGGCCGTGGGGCCTGGCCATCAGGGAAGGCCTCCGTCGGGAAGCAACGGGGAAGCTAAAAAAGAAGGGTGATGGGGCCCAGACACAGGAAGAGGAGGCAACAACAGTCCTGAGGAGGAGAAACCCAAACACCAGGGCCCCAGGACTTCCCAATGGGCCAGCAGCTAGGACCTCGCCTTCCAATGCAGGGGTTGGGGGTCGACCCCCAGCCAGGGAGCTAAGACCCCACGTGCCCCAAAACCAAACCATAAAACAGAAGAAGCAGTACTGTAACAAATTCAATAAAGACTGTAGAAATGGCCCACATTAAAAAAAAAAAAAATCTTAAAACACACACACAAGTGTCTAAGTCTCTGCAGTTCAGTTCAGTTCAGTCGCTGAGTCACGTCCAACTCTCTGCAACCCCAGGACTGCAGCACACCAGGCCTCTCTGTCCATCACCAAATCCCAGAGTTTACTCAAACTCATGTCCATCCAGTCAGTGATGCCATCCAACCATCTCATCCTCTGTCAGCCCCTTCTCCTCCTGCCTTCAATCTTTCCCAGCATCAGGGTCTTTTCTAATGAGTCAATTCTTCACATCAGGTGGCCAAACTACTGAAGCTTCATCTTCAGCATCAGTCCTTCCAAAGAATATTACTGGTTTCATCTCCTTGCAGACCAAGAGACAGTCTCTGCAGGATACAATAAATGTCCCTTTTCTGTTTCATTGACCTCAAGTGAGCTTCTGTCAACAGAAACCAAAAGAGGCCCAGCGAATACAGATGTTGAATGAATCCATGAGTGCAAGGATAAAAAACACCAAAACTCCTCAAAGCAAACACAGAAGAAAGGGCATGAACAAACAATGCACTCAAGAGAGGATTAAATCCAATTTAATTAATCAAAAGAAGTTCAGTGACCGCAAAGAAGTTTACACAAAGTGCTAGGATTCAGTCAACGTTACAAATTCTTCACGCATGTTACTGATTTAATCCATCATATCCTCTGATTCAGCAGTCCCCAGTCTTTTTGGCACCAGGGACTGATTCCATGGAAGACAAATTTTCCACAGATTGGGGATGGGGGGATGGTTTCGGGATGATTCAAGCACATTACATCCATCGTGCACTTTATTTCTAACCTAATTTCTAATCTTATGATCTGACAGGAGGTACTAGTCCCTGGCCCAGAGGTTGGGGACCCCTCCTCTAATTCACCTGATTGATATCCTGAGCCATCAAAACACTAAAAAGTATAATGAAATGATAATATTTGATATCCACTGAACTAAGAAACTGAACATGTTTAATAAGATGTGATGCTAAAAATGAAGGAGTTCCATGGGAACACGGCTAAGTTTCTGATGTAATTTTTTGAAAAGTAAAGTGGAAGTGTGGTGCATGATTAAAAGAACCAAAGTGGAACAGCCCTCCTGCTCCTGGAAATATGTCCTAGGAAATTAATTTGAAAGAAGGAAAGGTTTATATGCAAGAAAAAGTTCCCCGCAATTTAAGCTGTAATAATGAGAGGAGAAAAAAAAAAACATACACTGCCCCCAAATAACTAGGTGATGGATGTCAAATTAAAAACCTTACTGTGGCAGTCATTTCATAATGTATACATATATCGAACCATTATGTTGTACACCTTAACCTAATACAACATTATATGTGAACTGTATTTCAATAAAACTGGAAAAAATCCTTTAAAAAAAAAGGAAAAGAAACACACACCTGCTGTCTTTCTTTGTTTCTTAATAACACCCTCATCTGGCTTGATGAGTTTCCCCGAGGATGGCTCCAGCTGCTTAGTTACTTTAAATAGATCTCTATATAAAACAAGGGACGAATGGAATGGCAGAAAAACCTTAAACTATCAGAAGAAAATAAAACTGTCCCCTTGTCTTCTGGCATTTGGATTCCATCAGAACACAAAGACAGAGATGGAAAACACGCTTTAAGGCAGCATGTTTGAAATATCTGCTGAGTTAAACAATTCCTGCCAAATCAAGCTTCGTGTGTACCTTAAACTTGAAGAAGCACTAAAATACTTAGAGAAAAAAAAAAAAAAAGATCTGTATAAACTATAAAAATACCAGGAGGCATAAAAGCGAAAATGCCTTCCTATGACTGTTTATCCAGTCTTACTGAAAAAGGTGGTATTTTGCATAAGCAAATTTTTCAGAAAACTGCCTTTACCCTTTTCAAAACTGATACTCTTCAAATATTAACTATTGCGCTGTGCCTTCCTAGTGAAGGAATATTTGAAAGAAAAGGAATTTGATCTTTCCTAAATGATACAGGTGATCCAGATTAATCACCACAAATATCTGTTTGTACCTGTGTCAAGGTGCCCCCTGTGTCGAGGTACGCCCTGTGCTGAGGTGGCTGGGTACACGGGAATACTTATCACTAAGAGAGCAGGCACACACGCCCAGCACTGAGAATGAGCGGACACACTTGGTGTGTGGGGCCCAGTTAACCTCCCCACAACCCCACTGTCCTAAGGCAATCGTGCCCTCCCCCCAAAAGTGCTGCTTAGTTGCTCAGTTCTGTCTGACACTTTGGCAACCCCATGGACTGTAGCCTGCCAGGCTCCTATGTCCATGAGATTTCCCAGGCAAGAATACTGGAGTGGGTTCCAATGCCCTCCTCCAGTGGACCTCCCTGACCCAGGGATCAAACCTGCGTCTCCTGTACTGGCAAGTGGATCAGAGCCTGTAAACGTCACCTTATACGCAGAAGGGATTTTGCAGATGGGATCAAGTTAAGAATCTTGAGTTAGGGGATGATCCTGGATTATACAGGTGGGCCCAATGAAACAGCAGGGGTCCTTATTGGGGGGAGGGGGCAGACTCAGAGAGGGGACGTGACGACAGAAGCAAGGGGAGAGAGGGAGTGAGAGCTCTGTGCTGGCTGAGATGAAGGAAGGGCTCGCAAACCAAAGGATGCAGGCAGCCTCTAGAGGGCAGCGAGCTTAATGGAACAGTTTCTCCCCGGGGGTCTCCAGAAGAAAGGCAGTCGTGCTGACCCCTTGATTTTAGACTTCTGACCTCCAGAGCTGTCTCATAGTAAACCTGTTGTTTGAAGCCACTACCTGTGTGGTGGTCTGTTACGGCAGCCATGAGAAATGAATGTACCCGCAACGCGTAGGAATCGTCATCGACCCCAAGTTACAAACAGGGATGATGAGGCACCTGCTCAAGGGCACTCAGGCAGGAAGTGGTTCAGACCCAGGACTGCCCCAGGGACCTAAGGTCTCACCCACTCTGCTGCACCGCCTCTCCACACAGCCTGGCACACATGGGTGGGCTGCCCCAAGTGAGAAAGGCACCCTGCGGGAGGCATCGCAGGCAGGCGTTGTGCAGCAGGCGTTTTGCAAAGCGAAACATGTCTTTCCAGTTCTGGCATCTGTGGCAATTCGTGCAATGGCAACTCAGAACAGAAATAGCTACAGCAATAAAAAGGCCGTTTAAGAAGTCTCTGCACTTTAGTAGCTGAACTTGAAGCAACTGTAGCGAGGGACGGATGATTCTCTGTAATTAGCACACCGGTTTTGATACCAGGAGGAATGGATCAGCATTAGACAGGGTGACAAACAGAAGGCAGAGTGTGATAAAAGACCAGGGAAGGACATGGCACCAGATCTGGATTAAATTCGAGACACCGTGCCAGGTATTTGCAGCTGAGACTCCTCTGCCCAGGTGACTGTAGGTAACCAAGCCTAACTCAACAGTTAAATTTGTGTGTTAGTCTAAGCTAACTTCAGTCAGCTCAGCGGTTCATTTCAGAGTATGAGTTCAGTTACTCTTATGGTTCATAAAAACCTCAGAAAAAGAGCTTCAGGTGGCCCCGGGGTGCACAGAGAAGTGGGTGTCCTGGATCCTGGAGTTAGCCCACCCCTCTCCTGCCCATCACCAGGACCCAGCCCGTGAAGATAAGTCACAGAAAAAACCCACTGTGTTCACGTTGTTGCCCTACTCCCACCCATGACCCTTGACCTCTCCAGCAGGAAGTCAGAGGAGGAGCAGGAGAAGGATGCTTCGGAGAGACCAGGCTCACTGCAGCCTAGTCAGTGGACTTGCTAAGATTACCCAAATGGTTGCTCAAGTACCATCTTATTTTAACTTCTTGGTTCTAAAGTGCATGTTCTTTGAAGTAAAGAGGACACAGATAAGTGGGGCTACTTCCCCGTAGAATGATTGTGTTTTTCAGAGGAAACAGGACCTTGCAAAAACTCCGGACTTAAATCTCCTAGAATATTTCAATGTGGAGCCATGGGATCTCTTATTATAAATTGAAGAAGCAAGGGGAAAAGCGCTACTTCCTCCTCTCAGACCTCATTTCCATATTCAACTCTCCACTTGTCCAATTACTACACACACAAGAATGTTTGAAGCTTGGCTAATTCCTTTTTGCAAATTTTACCAGGAAACTTCTTCATCTCCAGTGTAAGAGGGAAGGTTGGATTGGGGGAAGAAGGGGACCCAAAGGAATTAGCATTGAACTTCAAAGAGCTTTTCATTTCATGATTAGAGAATTCCTGTTTGATTACATAACACAAAGGCACTACACCACTGAACCTTTCCCATCTGTTCTGGGTGGGCAGAATCATGTACAAACCTCTAGACCACGTATCATGTGTCTAGACCCTCTTTAAAGTCAAAAGTGAGGAGATGTGTTACCGGCACGATTTCTGCATTAAATTCTTGTACCTGTTGGCATACATGCAAAGGGTTTAATCGGGCCCTTTATAGATCAATATCTCTCTTTGTACATGTTGACTGGCAAATCTTTTTAACTAAAACCGTCACCCATTCCGGCCTATCACTTCTAAGGCACAGTAATGAGCTCCTTTGGGAAATAGGAATGAATAAATAAGGCTAGATCACTTTAAAGAAGCCAATACACGTGAAATATTAAGATCCACAAGCAGGTAAAGGAAAGGATAATTACTCAGTTCCTTTTTACTTCATTAAAAGAGACCCAAGGACTTCCCTGGTGGTATAATGGATAAGAACCCACCTGCCAGTGCAAGGGACACGGGTTTGATCCCTGGTCCAGGAAGATCCCAAGTGTCAAGGAGCAACTAAGCCCGAGCTCCACAACCCTTGAGCCCGAGCTCAAGAGCCTGTGAGTTGCAACTGGAAAGTAGCTCCCACTTGGTACAATTAGAGAAAGTGCTTGAACAGGAACAGACCCAGCACAGCGAAAAATAATTTTTAAAAATTGTGTGTAAGGCCATGCAGCAGACAGGACCGCTGAGGGGGCAGCTGTGGACAAAAGAGTCCTCGGCGTGGAGATCAGGGCTGAGGAGACACTGGGAAGGAGACTGAGTCGGGGGCTGCAAGAAGGCCTGGGCGAGGAGGGGGGCGTCACCTGCAGCTCACCCTCACACCCAGTAGACAGGGGAGGCACAACTATCCCCACTTAACTAGGAGGAAACCGAGGTGCAGAGAGCTCAGTGGACCCAGGTCACTGTACCAGGTGGGAGCGGGCAAGAATGACGCCTCTCCAGCTCTGCCTGCTCCAACGTAGCTTCTCTGTGGAACAACCTACGGAATTATCACTGCTACAACAACTGCACTGAAAGCCGGATCATTTCAGGCCAGCTTTAAAGCCACGCGTGGCTCTGAGTAAAGTGGGAACCCTATGGCTACAGGCTGGGAGCCTCATCAAGTAGCCAGGCCCTATATGAGCACACTTCCCCGAGGATTCAAAGCCTGTTTCAGAAGTTGCCAAACAGCTCAAGAGGCTCCCTAGCTTACCTAAAGAAACAACTAAATGAGAAAAACATCTCTGTCCATCTGAATTCCCCTCCTTGCCGACAAACTCGGGGAAGCGGGTGGGGAGACAGGAGAGACGGGCTGAGTGTCCCGAGGATGCTGGCTGGGACATGGCTGCTCACGCTGATCCCATGCTCCCAAGACCCCGATGGCTTGTCCATGGTGCCCGATCAGATGTGAGTGCCATCGTCTCAATGCCCTTCAGTGCCGAGCCCAGAGCTCAGGGCCAGGCGGAGGCCACGGTGCCCCTCCCAGCCCTCCAGACCCCACCCCAGTGGCCCAGGGACACGCCAGACCTCCCTGGCTCTTGGGGCGGCCACATCTCGTAACTGGGGCATCACTGGGGACTTCAGGGAATAATATGCTTACCCTGTCAAGAAACATCAGAGCGGCTTATTGCTGGCGGAGGTGTGAGAATTCATGAATAATTACACGACTTAATGCTTCCATTACTCAGGATACGATGGCTTTACTGCCATTGTATTTTTAATTATTTTGATTACGGATTTATTAATTTACAGCACACCGCTTGAGTCTGAATGAACAGCAGGGCTCTGGCTTTGGTCCAGTCCGAGGCAAACCTGATCCTAAGTCCGAACGGATCCCGAGCTAAGCATTCAGCTTCTCCCCGAGCCCCCCGGGCTCACTGGCAGCACACACGACAGACCCCCAGAACCACCTCAAATTAAAGGCAGGATAGACCGGCAGGATCCTCCTCTGTGCACTGAAGTAAAAAATCTCCATTGAAACCACTGCACTTTTTACATCAGACTCCGATTTTTGTATGTAATTGTGCTAAAATAACATTTCGTTGGTATAGTTTATTAATCTCATTACATGGAATATTGAGAAGACCCTCATATGATTGCAGTTTAAAGGAGAATTTTAAATGTGATAGCTCTTTTACCATATAGCTGCCTGTCTTCCTGAAACAACTGTGCAATTCTGCCTGTCTCTGTCTTTCTGGCTCCTTGCCAGATGACTTTTCTGGTGACTGGGACACACATCAGCTGGAGTCACGTCTGCTCCTCAAGGTCATCAGGCTCGGGCGGGGAGGGAGGCGTGAACAGGACTGAAACTTTCAGATCAAGGTCTCCTGAGGATGCCTTATTCCCTGAGGCAGGGTCCCCTCCACACCTACCCCCCACAGATGCATGCACGTGCTTACACACACACAGACACACACATGTGCAGCAAGTGTCCAGCAAGTGTCTGGTGGGGTCAGCACAGAGCCTGGGGCACTGAGGAAGCAGGTGAGCTCACTCTGCCCTCCTTCAGAAGAGAAATTCCAGACCCTGGTTCCTCCCTGCTCTACACACCACCACGGCGTAGGCCAGACTTGGAAGGTCCGCCTCAAACCACAGTCCTAGGGGATAAAGCTCGCTGTGGAGCCACTCACTCACCGTCGGCAGTGTGAAGGAGCTTGTGGCTTTTCAGAGTCCCTTTGGACTTGAACTTCTTGCCACACATGTCACACAGGTGGGTCTTCTCAGTGCTGTGACGATTCATGTGAGCCTTGAGGTTGCTCTTGCTACGAGTCGCGTACTCACACAAGGAACACTTGAAGGGCTTCACACCTGTCAGAGGAGAAAAAACAGAGAGAGAAACAGATGTATACGTGTGTGTGTGCATCTGAAGGCATGTATACGCATGCATGTCCACACACACACATCCCCTTGCCCACTGTGAATAAAGCAGTGCGCACAGCGCACGCTCCCCCAGGCCTCTCTCCGACCCATGCTATTCCTCCCAGCCATGCTGCCCTTCCACCTTGGCCTGCAGCAGAACTCCTCCCGGACTCCTAATCAGTGCCCCTGAATCCCGTCACGACTGCTGCGCCATCCACCGCACTTGACAGTGTGTCCCTTACGACCCTTCCCCACAGTCTGGGATCTCCAAGGGCACAGACGCTGAGCACGGGAAGCAGCAGCTGTTCATTCCACTGAACTGAGTTACACTGACAAGCGTTAACCGAGGGCCTTGGCAAAAGTCGCCAGGCCCGCGCGCGCAGGACCACGTGTGAGAGTGTGTTTCAGCTCATGAGGTAAGCGGAGCTTTATGACGCTCGTCGCTGCTGCAGGGCTGATGGCTCCACTGCCGAGGCATCCTTACCATTGGGCTAGTCCTCCTCCGTTCCCCAACTATCCGCCAGGGCCCACGAAAAAGTATCTCCCAACCTTGGCTTTGGTCTCAGCTCCTTCTGCCATGTCCATCAGTTCCTGCTCTCTTTACTGAACCATTCATTTGATCACAGATTGTAGAAAATACTTCATCCGTCCCCCCTGGGGAGCTGTCCTGCTTTCCTGACTGCAGCACTGTGGGTTCCCAACTCACAGGAAGGCGGGCCCCAGCCTCAGGGCTCCGAGCCTCTTCGCTAGGAAGGCCACGTGCCCTCCCAGGGGGAGAAGCACAGCCCCATTGTCTCTGATGGAACCCCAACTGTCAGCTGCCCTGAGTGCCCGCACGCGGCCCACGCCTCCCTGCACAGGCGAGCACCCTGAGGCAGGGGCTGCCTCCCTCCTCCCCTGCTCGGTCCCCACCCAGGTCTCGCCCACCCGCCGGAATCGGAGGATTTGCTGTCCTCAGGGCATTCCTTCATCCAGCACCCCAGAACCTCCTCAACGCCCCACACGCAGGGCACCGGGGTGACCACCAGGGTCAGCACCACGACCGGGCTGGCGTGTTGATCCCTGCTCTCCTGAAGCTCACTTTCCGCACAGGAATCGTGGTGACTTGCTCAGCCACAGCTCCCAGCAGGCCGTGAAGACTGCGCATCCCTGCTCACTCCGACTGAGTCAGGCACAGCTGAAACCACTGGTCTCAGCTGCCTGACACACACATTTTTGCAGTAGGTAAAGAGAACTCTAGCTGCAGGGGGTGTGCGGACATGGCTTCTTCCTAAAGAACCCCAAGTGAAAGTGTTAGTCACTACTCAACAGTGTCCAACTCTTTGTGACCCCATGGGACTGTAGCCCACCAAGCTCCTCTGTCCATGAGATTTCCCAGGCAAGAATATTGGAGTGGATTACCATTTCCTTCTCCCGGGAATCTTCCCAACCCAAGGATCAAACCAGGTCTCCCACATTGCAGGCGGATTCTTTACCAACTGAGCCACCGGGGAAGCCCCAAGAACTCTCAAAGGCAGCTCTGAAACCACACACGAGCTCCGTTCCGACAGAGGGACACGCACCTTCGTGAGCCCAGATGTGACGCTGCAGGTCTGAGCCGTTCTTCATGAAATAGAAATCACAGTATGGGCACTTCATGGCTCTCTTGCCAATGAGCCCTTTCAGCTGGACCCTCCTCCCGAGAACCTCAGAGATGGTGCTCATGGAAACCTCTAGAAGAAAAGCAGATGACAACCAGAAGCGGCCAAAGAACCGTGGTTCCAGTGAGAGGTAAGTGGGCCTCGTGACAGAGCCTGGACACCCCCCACCCTAGTCAATCCTGGCAGCTCTGAGGCAGCAAGTTAAGTTGTGCCTTGTGGGGTCACGGGAGAGAACTTTTGCCTAAAAAGCTCTTTTTTCTTCAAAGTGAATCTCTCAGACCTAGACTCTTGTTAACACAAAATGTGAGCGATGGAGAGCAGTATGACAAGGCGATAGTTGGACAAAAGCAGAAGACGGGAAATACAGGGAAAAGACTGGGCTTCCCCAGTGAAATCAACGTCCTGGGGAGGGGGTGTCCTGAGGAACACAAGGAACTCAGGCGACATGACAACTTCATTCAAACAACCCAACTGCAAAGAAGAAAGTCTTGTGTCAATGGCTGTTGCTGCTGTTGAGTCGCTCAGTCGTGTCTGACTCTTTTGTGAACTGATGGACTGTGGGCTGCCAGGCTCCTCTGTCCATAGGATTCTCCAGGCAAGAACACTGGAGTGGGTTGCCATTTCCTTCTCCAGGGGATCTTCCTGACCCAGGGATCGAATATCTCTCATGTCTCTTAAGTCTCCTGCACTGGCAGGCAGGTTCTTTACCACTAGCGCCACCTGGGTAAGCAGCACAGGTTTAAAAAGGGGAGGACAGCCACAAGACTGGGGCCAGATGCCTGTGAAGACTAGATAAAATGATAAAATAAAGCAAATCGTTATATAAGCACCTGAGTTTTAAGTAAAGATAACTCCTCCCCTTGAATTGACTCATATCTTCATCCCTCTTTTAGTTTCATTTAACATAGCTGCTAGACAACGCTGTATCTTAAAATAAACATAAGCAATTTTAAAATCGGTCTCCCACTCTGAGATGCATAACCTTACCGGGATGGTTGGTCTTGATATGTGACTTTATCAATCGATCTTCTGAAAAAGACTTTTCACACACAGGACAAGAATAACTCCTTTTGTCCTTAACAGAAAGAGAGCATAATCAATGGACTGTCTCATTTAAACTCAGGGTCTGTGGAAAAATACCATCACCACCACCAAAGCGAGACACGCGGACACCTTTCCCAGCACCTGCGGCTGGCCCTGCACAGCCCAGGGACTCGAGGGTAGCAGGGCAGTGGCCTCGTCTCCCTTTCAGGAGGGAGGGACTGGCCTTAGAAACGACAATCCTGTGGATGCGGCTGGGCCAGTGGAGAGCAGAGCTCAGCCTCAGGGTCTAAGACCATCAAGGTCGTTAACATTTCCATCTCCCAAAGTTCCCTCCTTTATCAACATTATCATGTATGCGATAAGAACACTTAGTATAAGGTCTGCCCTCTAGCAGATTTTAGGTGTACAATACGTACTGTCACTTACAGACATCATGCTGTACAATGATCTCCAAGACCCGAAGTGCATTTCGCCCTCCAGTGGTCAAGACACTTGTGCACATGAGTTATTTTATTGAGACTCACAACCACTCTTGAAGGACAGGCATTATTACTTGTTACAGATTAAGAAACCAAGGCCAAGGGCGATGAGCCACGGGACTCAGGAAGAGCCAGCGTTGGGACTCGAGCGTACGGGTGCCCACCCCAGCCCCTGACCACTCCCAGGCCATGTCCCATCCAGGCTGCAGGGAAGGCATTCACTCTGCACTGTCACCAACCCACCTGCCTGCGGTGCCACATCCTCAGTTAGGGAGAAGCTTTGGTGAATGATCACGCTGTACAGCTCATCCATGTCTCCTCTCACTTTAATGCCATTTCACGTGAAAACTTTTCAGAGAGTGGATGTTATGGGTTAAATTTTGTCCCCTATAAATTCACATGTTGAACTCCTAACCCACAGTATCTCAATGTGACCTTATTTGGAAATGTGGTCATTACAGATGCTATTAGTGAAGATGAGATTGCAGGCCCTCATCCAATATGACTGGTGTTTTTAGGAGAAGGGGAAATTTGGACAGAGACCTGCAAGAGGGAGAATGCCATGTCTTCATGCGAGAAAGAAAATACCCAAGCCCAGCCCAAGAAAAGAAAATGACAAACCAGTATCTCTCAAGAACACAGATGCAAATATCCTCAACAAAATATTAGCACATAAAACCCAAAATGTTTTAAAAGAACTATAAATCACAACCAGGTGAGATTTATCTCATCTGATTCAACATTCTAAAATTAATTAATATAACCCATCACATCAACAGGGTAAGAAATAAAAGTCACATGATAACATCAATAGAGGCAGAAAATTAATTTGGCAAAATCAAATACCTATTCATGATAAGCAATTTCAATAAGCCAGGAATAGAGAAGAACTTCCTCAAGTCAATAAAGAAAATCCACAAACAGCCTATAGCTATCATTACACTTAATGGTGAGAAACCAGAAACTTTCCCACTAAGATTAGAAACACAGCAAGGATGTCCCCTCCCAGCACTGCTTTTTAACGTCATACCTGAAGTCTTAGCTAATGCAGTAAGACAAGAAAAGGAAATAAAAGATACGGAGATTGAGAAAGAAGAAATTAAAGTTATCTTTGTCTGCAGATGACATGATCACCTAAGAAGAAATTCTGAAGGAACAGACAAAGATATTCCTGGAGCTAATAAGCAGTTATGGCAAATTACAGGTATAAGTCTAATATACAAGTCAGTTGTTTTTCTATATGCTAGCAATGAACAAGTGAAATTTGAAATTAAAAACACAGAACTATTTACATTAGCACACAAAAAACGAAATGGGACAAATAAATCCATTATTTACAATGAATAGGTATAAATAAGTCTAACAAAATATGTACAAGATCTATATGAGGAAAACTTCAAAACTGATGAAAGGAATCAAGGCACTAAATAAATGGAGAGCTATTCCATGTTCAAGGATAGGAAGATTCACTGTTGTCTGGACAACAGTTCTTCCCAACCTGATGGGTAGATTCAATGTAATTCCAATCAAAATCTCAGCAAGTTACTTTGTGGGTATTGATAAACTGATTATGAAGTTTATAAGGTGATGCAAAAGACCCAGAAGCCCACACAAAATGCTAGAGGAGAAGAACAAAGTTGGAGGACTGACATTACTCAGCTTCCAAACAGACTATACAGCTTCAGTGATGAAGAGCATGTGATATTGGTGAAATAAAAGTCAAATAGATCAAATGGTTCAGAACAGAGTCCAGAAATAAACTCTCTTAAATACAGTCAATTGATCTTTGACACACGAGCAAATGCTACACAGTGGATCAGACAGTTATCTCAGCATGATGCTGAAACTGGACAGCCACGTGCAAAAAGAAGAAAGTGAACCTGGACAAAAACTTGACACCTTTTCACAAATATTAACTCACATTGGATCACAGATCTAGAAGCAAAATGCAAAACTATAAAACTCCTAGAAGACACAGAAGAAACCCTGGATGGCCTGGAGTATGGCAACGACCTCAGATCCAACACTGAAGGCGTTACCTGTGAAAAAAGAAAAAAGAATTGATGGACAGGGAAAGACACTGTCCAGAGAATGAAAGAACAAGCCACAGACTGAGAGAAAATAGTTTCAAAGGACACATCTGGCAAAGCAGGCCAAAGACCTCCATAGACACCCCACCAGAGAAGATATACAAATGCCGAGTAAGCATGTGCAAAGACGTTCCATATCATGTGTCATCAGAGAAATCCAACTCAAAACAACAAGACACCATCACACACCTACAGAATGGTCCAAATCTACAACACTGACAACACCAAGCGCCAGAGGACGCGGAGCCGTGGGAGCTCTCATTAGTTCCGGATGGGCATGCAAAATGATACAGCCATTCTGGAAAACAGTTTGGCAGTTTCTCTCAAACCTAAAACACTCTTATCATAAGATTCAACGATTGCACTCCTTGCTTTTTACCCTAATGAACTGAAAACTCAGGTCCACACAAAAACCTACACACCGATGAAGCAGCTTTATTCATAACCGCCAAAACTTAGATGCAACCAAGATGTTCTTCAGTATGTGAATGGACAAATGGTGGTACATCTCAACAATGGACTGTTATTCAGCTCTAAAAAAAAAAAAAAAATGAGCTATCAAGCCTTGAAAAGATGTATAAGAAACTTAAATGCATAACTATGAGAGAAAAAAAAAAGGCCAATGTGAAAAGGCTACATGTTATACAATTCCAACTAGAAGACATTCTGAAAATGGTAGAATGATAGAGACAGTAAAGGGATCCATGGTAGCCAGAGGGCAGAGGGAGAGAGGGATGAGGAGGAGGAGCAAGGAGGAGTTTTAGGGGCATGAAACTTCTCTGCATGATACTCTCATGAGGTATACGCATCATTCCACATTTGTCCAAACCCCAAAAATGTGCAGCACCCAGACCGGGCCTTAACATAAACTATGGACTCTGGGCGTTACTCCATGTGTCAATGCAGGTTCATCAACTAGTAAAGGCAGCACTAAGATACAGGATGTCAAGAGGAGGGGAGTTGTGCCTGTCGGGGGACAGGGGGTATATGGGGAAATCTCTGTTACTTTCTGTTTAGCTTTGCAACACATTTAAAATTGCTCTAAAAAGGTTTATCAAAAGAAAACACACACTATGTGCTGAGAACAGAGCTTAGCCTGTAAAAATGAGAGCCCAATAAATCTGAAAGACTTTGTTGCTGTGGTTTTAGTTTTGCTGGTAATGCAACTCAGACTCAGCTAACAGACCTTCTTATGGGCTAAGGCACACTGGGAATCCCCAAAGGGGCCTCTGAGCGACCATTCCTCTAAATTCCTTTGTGGATTGCTAGTACTGCAGAGTATCTCCTGAGGCTGGGGTTCCTGAAGCACACTTAGGAAGAGCGTGCTGTTCTCTTGCTCAGTCGCTCAGTTGTGTCTGACTCTTTGTGACCCCGTGGACTGTAGCCCACCAGGCTCCTCTGTCCACGTAATTTCCCAGGCTAGAATACTGGAGTGGGTTGCCAGGCAATCTTCCCAAACCCAGGATTGAACCTGCGTTTCCTGCATTGGCAGGTGCCACTTGGGAAGCCCAAGAAACGTGTACTTGATATTCAAAAACAAAAATGAAACGGAAGACCTTCTGAACAACCAGTCTGGACGCACTTCCCACCAAGCATCTGGGTTCCAAGCAAGGCCTGCCGTGCCCAGATGCCTAAGGGGTCCAGGCAGCTCCCATCAAACAGTCCTAGCTTTCTGCTCAGCTAATGCCATGGACTTCCACCCAGGCTACATCACAGGATCCAGGCTTGTCACTACCCCCCAATGCCCTTGACCTTCTAGGTCATGCCATCATTCCTAGCGCTTGCAGACGAACTCGTGCTCATGTGCCCTTCTGAAAGATGCCCTGGGCACACGCCGCACACATTCTGCAGGGGGCTGTCACCACCCACTGATGCTTGGGCATCATCAGAGCTGATGGAGGCATTCAGAAGGGCTTTGAAGGAGTTTACAGTGATCTCTCCTGAGCCCTTGCTATTTGATTTTTCCTTTTAATCTCTGATAGTCTGAAAGCAATTTATCTTAGAGCTTATCAGGGCCCCTCATTTCTTGATGCCTTTGAAGATTGTTGGAAGGACACAGGCAGTGGGAAAGGGTGCTGGGAGAAGGGTGCACTCTAAGGACTCATTTATTTCTTTTTCAAATACCTCAGTTCCCAGCCAGAGATAAAAACCCAAACTGATACAGGAAACTTGAAAAGAAGAGTGGTTAAAAGAGTTCCTTGCTGAGGAGAGCGAGAGCTCCACGCCGTAATGACGGCACGAGAGCCCAGTCCCTGGAGTTTGTTTGCTCTGATGGAGATGCCTTCAAAGCACCACAGGGCTCTTTGAAAGAAGGGAAGCAGTGGCCATGAGGTGTGGGGACAGGGAGCACGGGCTATGGGGGCAGCTCTGGGAGTGAAGCTCCCAGCCCAGCTCACAGCAATGAGTAAACCCCGCCCTGGCCTACGCCTCGGCCCCTGAAGCAAATGGGCTATTCTCCAGTCTAAAACTAGCTGTGGAAAATACCAAACCTGCCTCCCACTCGGCCACCGAGTGTATTATCTATCACATAAGCACATCTATAAAGTATCTGACATTAAGATAAAAAAAAATAAAGTGGGAGATTCCACTCTGAACAATTTCTCAGGAATAAAAAGCCCATGGTTTTAGCAGATGCTGACCTCAAAGGACACAACCTTTCCTCCACCCTTCTGGGGCCCATGTTGGCTCAGGCATGGTGCTGGGCACAGAGCTGGGAGACTCTGACCCTGCCCTCACAGGGCGCATGGGAGCTGCCAGCACACAGAGGCCACGAACTATCACGGGACAAGGAGAAAACAGTCATGTTCAGTAGTCATGTATGTTTGTATGGATGTGAGAATTGGACCATAAAGAAGGCTGAACACCAAAGAATTCATGCTTTTGAACTGTGGTGCTGGAGAAGACTCTTGAGAGTCCCCTGGACACCAAGAAGATTACACCAGTCAATCCTAAAGGAAATAAACCCTGAATATTCATTGGAAGGACTGATGCTGAAGCTGAAGTTCTAATACTTTGGCCACCTGATACGAAGAGTGGTCTCACTGGAAAAGATACTGGGAAAGACTGAGGGCAGGAGCAACAGGATGAGACGGTTGGATGGCATCACTGACTCAACAGACATGAGTGTGAGCAAACTCCAGGAGAGACTGAAGGACAGGGAAGCCTGGTGTGCTACAGCCCAAGGGTTCGCAAAGAATCAGACATGATTGAGCAACTGAAAAACAAATGGAGAAAGTATGACAAAGGCCAGAAAACTGACACAACATTGTGGCTAAGTTAACAAGTTAGGAAAGAGCCAGAAACGTGCTCCAGCCTGGATTTCAATTTCTAGGCTCTTCCTGTCCACTTAGTTAGGCCATGACCCTCACTTCCAGTCCTTGGGCTTGCTTACGGGCAGTTGCTTTATACCCAGGAAACTCTGCAGTCTGAGGTCCCCAGGGGACAAATCTCCAAACAGGGAGGCAGAGAAACAGATGGTCTGTGATAACAGATGAAAAGACCATATACTCTCTCAGCCGTTGGAAAGGAAAAAGACTTTTGTGCAATTGCTTTAGTTCAATAACATTTTACTCTACTTCACACACAAAAAAAATTAGCTCCCTCTACTTCTCTGCACATTGTTGGCAATATATTATTTTAGTTTACTTCCAGAAAGTAACAGGTGAAGTTTTATATATGTATAAAGATAAATACAGGGGGAGCAGTCCTAAGATGGCAGAGGAATAGGACAGGGAGACCACTTTCTCCCCCACAAATTCATCAAAAGAACATTTGAACACTGAGCAAATTCCACAAAACAACTTATGGATGCTGGCAGAGGACATCAGGCACCCAGAAAAGCAGCCCATTGTCTTCAAAAGGAGGTAGGGAAAAATATAAAAGATAAAAAGAGAGACAAAAGAGGTAGGGACGGAGCTCCATCCCAGGAAGGGAGTCAAAAAAGACAAGAAGTTTCCAAACACCAGGAAATACTCTCACTGGTGAGTCTGTGGCGAGCCTTGGAACCTCAGAGGGCAACATAACCGGGAGGAAAAATAAATAATTAAAACCCACAGATTACGTGCCCAAGGTAACTTCCAGCAGAGAAGCAGCAAAGATGCCCGCATCTGCCACTAGCAAGTGGGGGCTGGGCAGGGAGGTGCAGGCTGCATTGCTTAGAGTAAGGACCGGGCCTGAATGCCCTGAGGGCAATCTGAGGGACCTAACTTGAGATAGCAAACCAGACTGTGGGATAGCTACCCTGTGAAAAGCCCTGCCCTAACCTAAGACACGCCAGGCTCGCTCACAGAACAAAGGACTGAGCAGAGCTAGCCGGCTGCGGACCCACCCATCAACCCCCAGAGACAGGCAGGTGAGGGCAGCCAAAGCCAGAAGAGGGCAATAGCAGCCCCAGAGAGGCATCATCTACCAAACTGCAAGCAGGCTTCGTGGCTAACCAAGACTTCTTGGGATTCTAGACAGGCGACATCCGCTGGGAGGGTCGCAGCCAGAGATCAGCTCCCCAGAAGAGATACACGGCACACCTGAGAAAGTGTGCTGGTTGTACACCCAGAAAACTGAGTGGCAGGGGACGGGGGAGGCAGTAAGTCGCAGTGATCACATTTCGCAAGCACCTGGTCACCTGAGCTGCTCGACCCGGGAAGAGCACAAAACGCAGGCCCAACTGAGTCTGCACCTCTGTGGACTACCTGAGTACCTGAATCTGAGCGGCTTAGACCTGGGAAGTGCATACAACCCAGGGCCAGCCTCAGACAGTTCCTGGCAGAGCAACCTAGAGCCTAAGCAGTGTAGACAGGGAAAGCACACACGCATGAGTGGGAGCAAACCCAGTGTGGCCGAGACACTGTGAGCACACGCCACTGTTTTTTGTTTGCGGCGTCCCTCCCTCCCCACAGCACGACTGAACAAGTCAGCCTAAAAAAGTGACCACCACTGTCCCCTTGTATCAGGGCAGAAATTAGACACTGAAGAGACCAGCAAACAGAAGAAGCTAAAACAGAGGGAACTGCCTTGGAAATGACAGGTGCAACAGATTTAAAACCCTGTAGTTAGCACCGACTACATAGGAAGGGGCCTATAGACCTTGATAAGTATAAGCTGATCAAGGAACTATCTGAAAATGAACTGACCCCACACTGTCCACAACAACACCAGAGAAAGTTCTAGATATATTTTTACTATTATCATTTTTTTAAGTAAAAAAAAATTTTTTTTAATTTTTAAGTCCTCTATTACTCCTTTAATTTTCATTTTTATAAC
>SJYQ01013757.1:0-42241 GCA_006410935.1 Redunca redunca | reverse complement strand
GAGTCCCAGAAGAAGAAGACAAAAAGAAAGACCATGAGAAAATACTTGAGGAGATAATAGTTGAAAACTTCCCTAAAATGGGGAAGGAAATAATCACCCAAGTCCAAGAAACCCAGAGAATCCCAAACAGGATAAACCCAAGGTGAAACACCCCAAGACACGTATTAATCAAATTAACAAAGATCAAACACAAAGAACAAATATTAAAAGCAGCAAGGGAAAAACAACAAATAACACACAAGGGGATTCCCATAAGGATAACTGCAGATCTTTCAATAGAAACGCTTCAGGCCAGGAGGGAATGGCAAGACATACTTAAAGTGATGAAAGAAGATAACCTACAGCCCAGATTACTGTACCCAGCAAAGATCTCATTCAAATATGAAGGAGAAATCAAAAGCTTTACAGACAAGCAAAAGCTGAGAGAATTCAGCACCACCAAACCAGCTCTACAACAAATGCTAAAGGATCTTCTCTCGACAGGAAACACAGAAAGGGTATATAAACTCGAACCCCAAACAATAAAGTAAATGGCAACTTACTTTATTGGGATCATACTTATCAATAATTACCTTAAATGTAAATGGGTTGAATGCCCCAAACAAAAGACAAAGACTGGCTGAACGGATAAAAAAACAAGACCCCTACATATGTTGTCTACAAGAGACCCACCTTGAAACAAGGGACACATACAGACTGAAAGTGAAGGGCTGGAAAAAGATATTTCACGCAAATAGAGACCAAAAGAAAGCAGGAGTAGCAATACTCATATTAAATATATTGTAAAACAAAGGCTTTGAAAAGAGACAGAGAAGGACACCACATAATCATCAAAGGATCAATCCAAGAAGAAGATATAACAATTATAAATATATATGCACCCAACATAGGAGCACTGCAATATGTAAGACAAATGCTAACAAGTATGAAAGGGGAAATTAACAATAACACAATAATAGTGGGAGACTTTAATACCCCACTCACACCTATGCATAGATTAACTAAACAGAAAATTAACAAGGAAACACGAACTTTAAATGATACAACAGACCAGTTAGACCTAATTGATATCTATAGGACATTTCACCCCAAAACAATTAATTTCACCTTTTTCTCAAGCACACATGGAACCTTCTTCAGGATAGATCACATCCTGGGCCATAAATCTAGCCTTGGTAAATTCAAAAAAATTGAAATCATTCCAAGCATCTTCTCTGACCAAAATGCAGTAAGATTTTCTTAATTACAGGAGAAAAACTATTAAAAATTCCAACATATGGAGGCTGAACAACACGCTGCTGAATAACCAACAAATCACAGAAGAAATCAAAAAAGAAATCAAAATATGCATAGAAACAAATGAAAATGAAAACACAACAACCCAAAACCTGTGGGATACTGTAAAAGCAGTGCTAAGGGGAAGGTTCATAGCAATACAGGCATACCTCAAGAAACAAGAAAAAAAGTCAAATAAATAACCTAACTCTAAACCTAAAGCAACTAGAAAAGGAAGAAATGAAGAACCCGAGGGTTAGTAGAAGGAGAGAAATCTTAAAAATTAGGGCAGAAATAAATGCAAAAGAAAAAAGAGAGACCATAGCAAAAGTCAACAAAGCCAAAAGCTGGTTCTTTGAAAGGATAAATAAAATTGAGAAACCATCAAGAAATAAAGGGAAAAAAATTAGAAATGAAAATGGAGAGATCACAACAGACAACACAGAAATACAAAGAATCATAAGAGACTACTATCGGCAATTATATGCCAATAAAATGGACAATTTGGAAGAAATGGACAAATTTTTAGAAAAGTACAACTTTCCAAAACTGAACCAGGAAGAAACAGAAAATCAACAGACCCATCACAAGCACAGAAATTGAAACTGTGATCAGAAATCTTCCAGCAAACAAAAGCCCAGGACCAGACAGGCTTCACAGCTGAATTCTACCAAAAATTTAGAAAAGAGCTAACACCTATCCTACTCAAACTCTTCCAGAAAATTGCAGAGGAAGGTAAACTTCCAAACTTATTCTATGAAGCCATGATCACCCTAATACCAAAACCTGACAAAGATGCCACAAAAAAAGAAAACTACAGGCCAATATCACTGATGAACATAGATGCAAAAATCCTTAACAAAATTCTAGCAAACAGAATCCAACAACACATTAAAAAGATCATACATCATGACCATATGGGCTTTATCCCAGGGATGCAAGGATTCTTCAACATCCACAAATTAATCAATGTAATGCACCACATAAACAAATTGAAAAAGAAAAACCATATGATTATCTCAATAGATGCAGAGAAAGCCTTTGACAAAATTAAACATCCATTTATGATAAAAACCCTCCAGAAAGCAGGAATAGAAGGAATATATCTCAACATAATAAAAGCTATATATGACAAACCCACCCCAAACATTATCCCCAATGGTGAAAAATTGAAAGCATTTCCCCTAAAGTCAGGAACAAGACAAAGGTGCCCACTTTCACCACTACTATTCAACATAGTTTTGTAAGTTTGGCAACAGCAATCAGAGCAGAAAAGGAAATAAAAGGAATCCAAATTGGAAAAGAAGTAAAACTCTCACTGTTTGCAGATGACATGATCCTCAACATAGAAAACCCTAAAGACTCCACCAGAAAATTACCAGAGCTAATCAATGAATATAGGAAAGTTGCAGAATATAAAATCAACACACAGAAATCCCTTGCATTCCTATACACTAATAATGAGAAAATAAGGAAACAATTCCATTCACCATTGCAACAAAAAGAATAAAATACTTGAAATATATCTACCTAAAGAAACAAAAGACCTATATATAGAAAACTATAAAACACTGATGAAAGAAATCAAAGAGAACACTAATAGATGGAGAAATATATTGGGTTCATGGATCGGAAGAATCAATATAGTGAAAATGAGTATACTACCCAAAGCAATCTATAGATTCAATGCAATCCCTATCAAGCTACCAACGGTATTTTTCACAGAGCTAGAACAAATAATTTCACAATTTGTATGGAAATACAAAAAACCTCGAATAGCCAAAACAATCTTGAGAAAGAAGAATGGAACTGGAGGAATCAACCTGCCTGACTTCAGGCTCTACTACAAAGCCACAGTCATCAAGACAGTATGGAACTGGCACAAAGACAGAAATATAGATCAATGGAACAAAGTAGAAAGCCTAGAGATAAATCCATGCACCTATGGACACCTTATCTTTGACAAAGGAGGCAAGATTATACAATGCAGAAAAGACAATCTCTTTAACAAGTGGTGCTGGGAAAACTGGTCAACCACTTGTAAAAGAATGAAACTAGAACACTTTCTAACACCATACACAAAAATAAACTCAAAATGGATTAAAGATCTAAACGTAAGACCAGAAACTATAAAACTCCTAGAGGAGAACATAGGCAAAACACTCTCCTACATAAATCACAGCAGGATCCTCTATGACCCACCTCCCAGAATATTGGAAATAAAAGCGAAAATAAACAAATGGAACCTAATTAAAATTAAAAGCTTCTGCACAAGAAAGGAAACTATAAGCAAGGTGAAAAGACAGCCTTCAGAATGGGAGACAATAATAGCAAATGAAGCAACTGACAAAGAATTAATCTCAAAAATATACAAGCAATTCCTGCAGCTCAGTTCCAGAAAAATAAATGACCCAATTCAAAAATGGGCCAAAGAACTAAATAGATATTTCTCCAAAGAAGACATACAGATGGCTAACAAACACATGAAAAGATGCTCAACATCACTCATTATCAGAGAAATGCAAATCAAAACCACAATGAGGTACCATTTCACGCCAGTTAGAATGGCTGCTATCCAAAAGTCTACAAGCAATAAACGCTGGAGAGGGTGTGGAGAAAAGGGACCCCTCTTACACTGCTGGTGGGAATGCAAACTAGTACAGCCACTATGGAGAACAGTGTGGAGATTCCTTAAAAAACTGGAAATAGAACTGCCATATGACCTAGCAATCCCAATGCTGGGCATACACACCAAGCAAACCAGAATTGAAAGACACATGTACCCCAATGTTCATTGCAGCACTGTTTATAATAGCCAGGACACGGAGGCAACCTAGATGTCCATCAGCAGACAAATGGATAAGAAAGCTGTGAAACATATACACAATGGAGTATTACTCAGCCATTAAAGAGAATACATTTGAATCAGTTCTAATGAGGTGGATGAAACTGGAGCCAATTATACAGAGTGAAGTAAGTCAGAAAGAAAAACACCAATACAGTATAATAACGCATATATATGGAACTTAGAAAGGTGGTAACAATAACCCTGTATGCAAGACAGCAAAAGAGACACAGATGTATAGAACAGTGTTTTGGACTCTGTGGGAGAGGGCGAGAGTGGGATTTGGGAGAATAGCATTGAAACATGTAGATTATCATATATGGAATGAATCGCCAGTCCAGGTTCGATGCACGATACAGGATGCTCGGGGCTGGTGCACAGAGACCACCCAGAGGGATGGGATGGGGAGGGAGGTGGGAGGGGGGTTCAGGATGGGGAACACGTGTACACCCGTGGTGGATTCATGTCGACGTATGGCAAAACTAATACAATGTTGTAAAGTAATTAGCCTCCAATTAAAATAAATTTATATTAAAATAATAATAAATAAGGAGAAGTACAGACTCGGCGCTTCTCCCAAGACAGGCACAGATTGGAGCTGTGTGCTGAAAAGCCCCTGTGCCCTGGGTGGGAGCGCTACCACCCCCGCTGTCACTGTGGCTTCTCATGCTAGCCCCAGTCACAAGAAGGAAGGGCTAGTGTGGACTGCCTCCCCCCACCAGTCACCAGAAGGAAGGGCTAGTGTGGACCGCCGCCCCCCACCAGTCACCAGAAGGAAGGGCTAGTGTGGACAAGAAGGAAGGGCTAGTATGGACAAGAAGGAAAGGCTAGTGTGGACCAGAAGGAAGGGCTAGTGTGGACCGCCGCCCCCATGCCTGCGCTGTGCCTGGTCCCTCACAAGTGCCCCCACGGAACCCTGGAGGCCGGGACTGTCACTCCACCTTTACAGACGAGGGGTCAGAGACGTCAGATAGTGAGACCACACCACTTACAAGTGAAGGAGTCAGGATGCAAGACCAGAATGAGTCCACTCCTCCCGGGTGAAGGCTTGTAGCAGACACGGTGCCCTGAGCATCGGGTGCCTACATGGGGTCCTGTGAAGGCACACAAGCCAGGAACGGAGAGGAAGAGACTGATATATCCTGAATATCCACTGGAAGCTTGACTTCCTGCTACTTCACACGTCTGTGTCAGGATGAACTTGATTTAAAAATAGGTTCCCAGGTTCCCCCACACACACACAATTTATGGTGGAGGTATGAGCTAGAAATCTCATTCGTAACAATTACCCCCAAGTATTGCTGATTCAGGATGTCATAAATTACATCATCGGGGTCAATGACTTGCAAACTCATCTAATGGGACCTACACAGGAGGTCACCCTTTTGACATTACCACCAAGAACATACGTGCACACACACTGGCATATAAACACACTGAAACATGGAACCAAAGGTCTCAGAAAACAATACCTATTACCTTGTTATGGGTAAAGAGTGCTGATTAAATTCTACTTCATTCTATTTCATTTTTAAGATACACTACATTCAGAAAACTAAGATCGTGGCATCCAGTCCCATCACTTCATGGCAAATAGATGGGGAAGCAATGGAAACAGTGACAGACTTTATTTTTGGGGTCTCCAAAATCACTGCAGATGGTGACTGCAGCCATGAAATTAAAAGATGCTTGCTCCTTGGAAGAAAAGCTATGACCAACCTAGACTGCATATTAAAAAGCAGAGACGTTACTTTGCCAACAGACATCTGTCTAGTCAAAGCTATGGTTTTTCCAGTGGTCATGTATGGGTATAAAAGTTAGACTATAAAGAAAGCTAAGCACGAAGAATTGATGTTTTTGAACTGTGGTGTTGGAGAAGACTCTTGAGAGTGCCTTGGACTGCAAGGAGATCAAACCAGTCAAACCTCAAGGAAATCAGTCCTGAATATTCATTGGAAGAACTGATGCTGAAGCTGAAGCTCCAATACTTTGGCCACCTGGTGTGAAGAACTGACTCATTTGAAAAGACCCGATGCTGGGAAAGATTGAAGGCGGGACGATAATGGGACGACAGAGGATGAGATGGTTGGATGGTATCACCAACACAATGGACATGAGTTTGAACAAGCTCCAGAGTTGGTGATGGACAGAGAAGCCTGGCATGCTGCAGTCCATGGGGTCGCAAAGAGTTGGACACGACTGAACTGAACTGAGTTGTAATCCACTGAACTAATTTCACAATCCTCTAATGGATCATGACCTGGGGGCCGAAAAAACACTGACCTGGGTGTTCCACACTTATTTTCTAGCTTAATCTTCACTATCCTGAGAAGTCAAAGAAAGTACCATATCTCCATTTTACAGAGGAGAATACTGAGGGTCAGTGATGCTAAGCAATTTGCCTAAGATCACAGAGGTGGCTATGGAGTCTGAACGTTAACATGCTAGAATCAAACTTGGTTTTCTCAAGTTTCCCTTTCACAGCGTGTGCCCAGTGCTGTTTAAAAAAAAAAAAAATGGGTTCAGAAATGTCACTAACTTCCTTGACCAGGTCCCCATGTTTCCTTGATAGCAATACATCCTTGACTCTGAGTCACGCACAAGCTCTGAGCCAAGTTCTCTATCCACAGTACTCCATTTAACGGCCCAATAATCCAAGAGACCTATGTACAAATACAAAGACATACGTATGTGTACGTGTATATTTTGCATATAGAAGTGTGTGTGATACATGTGTGCACACATGTGTGGGTGTGCATAATGTATGTGTGGGTATGTCTGTGCATACACATGTATATGTGTGTGTGTGTAAAGAGCCAATATGCTTTTTAATACATATTTCACAGAAGGCTACTGAGTCTCAGAGAGCGACCTGTCCAGTGTCACACAGCCTGTGCGATGACTGGAGACAATATCTGAATCCAGTTATCCAACCCCAAAGCATGCGCTCTTTATACCCACTAAACCCAAAACACCCTGACTTTGCCCTTGGTAATGTACTTCCCAAATGTAAGTGATTTCAGGCCAGGAAACAGAGGTGCCAGATCAAGCTTTTGAAGCCTTGTTCTGCGCAGAGAAAGGAATGCGGTCAGAGCAGAAGCACACCTGGGCCAGGAGCGCCTCCTTTACCACTTGGAGAGTCTCGAATCACTCTCTCAAGGTAGAGGAGCATATGCTAAAATAAACACTCACTCACTGTTACAAGATTACCCACTGGAGAATCAGATAACTTTTACCACCCTGAGGCTATTTAACAGCACCTTGAATTAACATATCACTTAAAAAAAAGTGCTTTACAGACGTTCTTTTGCAGGTTCTCCAAGGAATAACATAATAATATCATCAGTGGTCTTCAATGTTGACTGTGCTCTTACTATGACTCAAACAGTGTGTCTAGCACTCGGCAGGCATCATCTAACTTAATCTCTCAACAGCTTTTAGTGGTGGCTATTAGTATTATCGGCCCTGTTATTAACGGTCCTTTAAACCGTCTTTTAAGAGAGCAGTTCCCCAACCATTTTGGGACCAGGGATGGGTTTCATGGAAAACAAAGTTTCCACGGACAGGAGGTGAGGAGGGAATGGTCTCAGGATGATCCAAGCACATCATGTTTATTATGCTGCTGCTGCTCTGACAGGAGGTGGAGCTCAGGCTGTCATGTGAGCGAGGGGGAGCAGCTGGAAACACAGATGAAGCTTGGCTCCCTGGCCCGCCTCTCACCTCCTGCTGTGCAGCCCATTTCCTAACAGGCCACGGACTGCTACAGGTCCATGGCCTGGGGGGGTGGGGACCCCTGATTTAAGAAACCTTTGCTTTCTTTCTATTCTGTAGATCTTCCTTCTATAGGCTTTCTCTGATGCTGAAGAATCTGCAGAGGAAGCCAATGTTTTCAATGGGATCGTCTTCCCAACAGACGCGAGGCTCTCCCTGTGAGAAGGGCCCTGGGGTGAAGGAAGGCCTCTGTTAGCGTGAAGGGCCTGTGTCGTGAGAAGGGCCTCTCCGTTCTCCGGGGTGGATGCTCACACACCGGGCTCCCGAAGGAGCAGGGGCACCTCCGTGCACATCGCCAAGAGGAAGCAGGGAGCACCCAGGGGAGACGGGGCTGCCACTAGGGCGGGCTACTTACCAGCTCAGTGTGGACTTTAAGATGTGCCTGCAGCTTATATTTATCTGGAGTCGAGTAGTCACAGCCGTCAGTGGGACACTTCAGCAAGATGTTACTGTGTTTCTGAATTACATGGCGTTTAAGGCAGTTTTTGGTGATGGAAGAATAGTGACACTGGGAGCAATAATACAGATGTTCCCGGGTGTGGGTGCGGACATGCATGTCAAAATGCACTTGGTACCAAAAAAGTTTGCCTAAAAAAATATTTTCACATGAGAACAAGGAAGTTTCTTTTATCCTGAATTTGATCTTTTTAAATTAGTATTATTATTATTTTTTTAAGGACTATCTTCCTTTCCCTCTCGTGCTTGTCCGGGTCACCCTTCACACTTTGCACCACATCTCTGTCTGGAAATGACTTTTCAAAGGTGGCAGGTGGCAAAAATTAAGGGTGCTGCTACTCCTTCTGCATGACATCAGTGCTGGGAGGAGGAGTAAAGGAGCGTTTATTGAGGACCAGCTATGGTGCCACGTATGTTTATGCACATGGGTGACATCACCAGGCTCTAAGCTCCGCGGGCACCTGGGCCATCTTCCATGGGTCCTGCCCGCTCTCAGGAGACCCCGAGGCCATGCTTCCACCGAGAGCTCCGAGGGATGCACTCAGCGTCTCCCTACAAAGAGCTGCAGTCACTCCCGTTAACATCTCTGCCCATCTAGGCAACGGCCACAACTTACTAAAGCTGGACTTTTAAACTTCTCATGTGCCAGAAGAAAGGTGCCTCTTGGCTAAAGCTCAGGCAGGGGCCATAGGATAAACCTCCGCCTTGCAGGCCTGGCCGAGCCAGCGGGTTTGGCTGTCCCAGCATCCTAGCTGCCTTCACAGACTTCACAGGCTACTGCACCACGGTGGCACCACTGCTATCTACCCAGGACGGCAAGCTCACTTAGAAGGTGTTCTTTGCAAAGAGACACGAGCTCAACTCAAACAGGAGGTGGACCCGCAGCCAGGTGGCAGGATGGGCTGCGGGGAAGAAAGCCCCCCAGCCTCGTGCCCGGCCCCACCCCTTACCACAGTATTCACACTCCAGGTCCCCGTACACCTTCCGGATCCGCTCACACAGGCTGGTGTTCATCCGCCTCTTCTGCAAACTGTCCAGAATCTTCATGAAGGCAGTGAGGCCGGCCCGGTGCTCGGGGCCAGCTGCGCAAGAGGCAGGCTGGCACAGGGCCACTTCCCTCCCACCAGCTCCCGGGGGAGGGTCTGAGGCCTGAGCTGGGTTGGACCTGAGACCTTTGCTGGGATCTGGGCCATCGCATGAGGAGGCTGCCACTTTCTGCCCCTCGGCTGGGGGGCTCTCGGCACCCGGGGCCTCAGAGTTTATGTCCATGCCTTTGGCCTTGGACAACAGAGGTGCCACATCCTGGCCCTGAGTCGGGGCAGCGCCTCCCTGCTGGGTGTCCCCGGTCATCTCGGGAGCAGCAGTGGGACCCTCGGCTGTGGGGGGTTCACTCTTAATCAAGAACTCACTGGAAAGCCCCGCGTGCGGACGGAGGTCCGGGGACACGGCGGAGGCTGCCAGCTCACTGGGTGGAGGGGCTGGGGCGGTGCCGTCAGGCTGGGCAGCGGCCGACCGCACCGGCGGGGTGGGCACGTCTGCGGGGGACCTGGGCTCCACTGCGGGTCGCGCCTCCCCGGGGCTGGCTGCCTCCTTGGGCACGTTCACCCCCTGGAACACGAATTCCTCTTCTGCCAGTTGCAGCTGCCCGCCCAGGGCCTCCTGCTGGATGTCCCCACCGGGCTCCAGGAGGCAGAAGCTCTGGTTGATGGAGCTGGTGAAGACCAAAGTCTCCTGGGCCGCTCCGTGCACCTCCTTGATGTGTGCACGCAGGCGGATGGAGCTGACGAATTTCTTGGGGCACAGGGCGCACACGTACACGAACGGGTGCTTCCGGACATGCAGCTCCAGCGCCTGGTACTTGGTGGCGCCGTGGCCACAGAGCTCGCAGGCAAAGGGCCACTTATCGCCGTGAACCAGCATGTGGCGGTCGCGGTCCAGCTCGTTCTTGAACTTGCGCTCACAGATGTGGCAGTCGTAGAGCAGCTGCCGTTTGCCCTCCCTCGTCATCAGGCACAGCTCGTCCAGGGCCTCCTGCACCGGCTTGTCCTGCGGGTCGTGCGCGTCGCGGATGTGCTTGATGAGGTTCTTGACGTCCGAGTACTTCTTCTTGCAGAAGCGGCAGTGCTGCTTGATCTTCTTGTGCACACGTTCCACGTGCACCTTGAGGTGGCCCTTGCTCAGGCAGGTGAAGGAGCAGCAGTCGCACGCGAACTTCTCGCCCGTGTGCTTGCGCAGGTGCACGTTGAGGTTGGCCTTGATGGCGCTGGCGTAGCTGCACTGGGAGCACTTGTAGGGCTTCTCCTTGGTGTGGATCCGCAGGTGGGCCTGCAGCGAGTGCTTGAACTTGAAGACCTTGTTGCAGTACTCACACGTGAAGATCTTGAGCTGGGTGGGCCCGAGCCTGGGAACAGAGGGCAGCACGGTTACCAGTGGAGACCCTGCACCTTCCCCATGCCTCCCACCTCGCTTCCTTCTAGGTGCCAAAACACCCAAGGCTTAAAGGTGCAAGCTAGCAGACACTGGGGCTGAGGATGGGGGAGGCATTCATTCATCAACAAGCGAAACTGGACCATCTGCAATCCACAAATGATAGTCACCAAAGGGCTGCACCTTGTACCAGGGACAGAAGTTGACCGGTGAGCCCAGGGGGTGGGTGAGGCTTTTTCTCCTCCAAACTGCTCCCTCGGGACTCTGCCCAGGTTCTCCAGGCAGGTCCTCAGAAATACCAATGATCATCTAGTCCCGTTAATCGGACACCATTAAGCTGTACCCACGGTAACTGTAGGGCTTCCCTGGTGGCTCGGTGGTAAAGAACCCGTCTGCCAGGCGACACAGGCTCGATCCTTGGGTTGGGAAGATCCCCTGGAGAAGGGCACTGGCAACCCCCTCCAGTGCTCTTGCCTGGAGAATTCCACGGACAGAGGAGCCTGCGGGCTATATATAGGATCACAAAGAGTAGGACAGGACTGCAGCAACTTAGAAAACTCACATTGTAACTGTAAAGTCTATTTATGGAACTAACCATACAACTATGTTTGACCAACACAGGTTCCTCTATGTTTTAAATGAAAAATATTTAAACAGATTGCAGCCTGTAAACACCAGAGGGTACAAGTCTCCTGTTGTAATTAAGACATTCAGATCTGAAAGTCTGTACTATGCCTGCATGCTAAACCCAAGGCTAATTTAAGGAAACAAATCTGGATATTTCCCAAATGACAGAGATATCCAGAAGGTGATCATTTTACTTAGTGGAAGAAACTCTGGGTTCATAGTGTTAATTAAATAAACAAATCATGGGGATTTCTTTCTCTAAATGCAAGGTCTAAATGGTCTTAGGAGAATCTCTGGCTCTGATTTCTTTCGTATTATTACACGGATCCCTGGTCAGGCCCTCAGTGCTGGCCCTCACCAAGGGGGATGAGTTGGAAGAAGTGGCTGGCCCACCTGTGCTGGGCTCCCAGGTGTGGGCCTGCGTCTGTGGGCTGACTCGCTGAGCTGTGATGTCGTGGGATTCCTATCACATTATCTCACCTGGAATGTCCCCTTATTCAAGAGTTACTCTCACTCACTGCTTGAAAGCATTCAGGCAGAGTTTTAAAAGATCAGACCCCTTGATCAAGTTATCCACTGGAATCTATCTGCTGGGAATCTATCAAAAGAAAGAATACAAAATTCAAGTGAAGCTGCTCAGTGTGCCATTTTTCACAATAGGAGTGGAAAGCTGCTTGCAGGTTCCAACATAGGGAACTAATTTGCACATTTTTTTTCACTCATTCTTTCATTCATTTGAAAAAGTGTTCCACGCACTGGGGACACAATGGGAACAAAAACAAACACACTCCATGTTCTCTTGGAGCTCACCTACTAGAGGCAGCACTGCGCCAGTCTGATAAGCATATATGAGCAAACAGGACCACCAGCTCCCTGCTGTGGTGGAAAAAGACAGGATGTTCTGGGAGCCCAGGCCAAGGAGGACCGAGCTGTCCAGGGGACAGGGCAGGCCACCCTGAGATGGGACATTTGAGCAGGGAGCTGAAGTATATACAGGAATTAACCAAGTCCAGGTATGGGAGGGGAAAGGGTGGCATCCAGGAAGAGGAAGAGGTCAGGAGAGGTCAGGGAAACAGAAAGCACCCCAGTGGGGGTTCCCTGGAGGTACAATGGTTAAGACTCCAGGCTTCTACTGCAGGAGGCAAGGGTTCCATCACTGGCTAGTAAACTAAGATCTCAAATGCCACATGATGCAGCTTAAAAAAAAAAGACCCAGGAACAGACAGACTTTCAGACATGAGCGGTGGGGAGGAAGGAGGGTGAGGTGGGGAGGGTGAGATGAATGGAGAGAATGGCCTGGACGGGTATCCACTATTTATGTAAAACAGATAGCGGAATTTGCTGTATGACTCAGGAAGCTCAAACCAGGGCCCTGTAACAACCTAGAGGGGTAGGAAAGGGTGGGAGGTGGGAGGGGTGTTCAAGAGGGAGGGAACATATGTATACCTCTGACTAATTCATATTGATGTATAAGTAAGTAAGTTTTAGTTGCTCAGTTGTGTCCGACTCTGCCACCCCACGAACTGTAGCCCTCCAGTCTTCTCTGTCTGGGTGATTCTCTAAGCAAGAATATTGGAGTGGATTGCCATTCCCTTCTCCAGAGGATCTTCCTGACGCAGAGATCGACCCAGGTCTCCTACACTGCAGGCAGGTTCTTTACCGTTTGAGCTACAGGGAAGTCCTATGTGGATGTATGGCAGAAACCAAAGCAATATTCTAAAGCAATTATCCTTCGATTAAAAATAAATTTAAAAAAAAACTTTAAAGGACCCATATGGCTGGAGCAGATGCTGGAGCACAGAGAACCAGAGGGAGAGGTGGTCCTATAGGCTTAGTTCTCCTAACACAATGTGAAGCCTTAAAAGCTACAACCAAATGGGCATTTTTATAAAAAGTGCACTGGCTTCAGTGTGGAGAGCTGAGTAGGGGGTCACAGGAGAGCCTCATGATATTACCGCATGTCACTACAAGGCATAGTTTGTGAATAATTTGAGTCACAAAGGAGAGGAAGTATAATGTGGTTAAGTATTAAAAGCAGGATACAAAATTGCATATAAAATATTATAAACTCAGTTTTATAAAATATATGGGCTGAAAAAAGGCTGAAAGGAAATACATTAAAAATATTAACGGTGGTTATCTTAGGGGAGTGAGATTACGACTGATTTTTTTTTCCTTACAGTTTTCCTGACTTTCGTCATATAAAAAGCCTCTTTCATAACTATTTTATAATTTAGACTATAAAATATTAATAGAATGCTTGACAACAGGAATACAGCCTCCATCTACTGATTAAATATTGAGTATATTTACCTGTAACCAGATAAGCAGGGAGTTTTGAAACCCTCCCCAACAGACCTTGAAATATTATGAAGAGTCTACAAATCAAGCTGTGTTGAGACAAGGATGGTCTTCAAAATTAATTGTATCTCAGTTTTGCCAAAGGAGTCCATATTTTTACAACTTCGCTGATACATTCAGTTGCTCACATTTGCAAGAAGAGAGGACTGAGGCTAGAAATTAATGAGACACCCCAGATGACACGATGTTATAATTTAACAAGACCACTTTCCAAAGATGTGATCATTTAATCCCACCACTAAACTGAGTCAGGTTCTACTAGACAATCTCGTGTGTGTGGTGCTGAGAGGCTCAGAGGCAAAATCACTTGTGTCCAGTCCCAGCAGAGCAGAAGCCTCCGGTCTGTCCTAATCTTCCTCCCCACCCCACCCCCACTGTGCCTGGAACACAGCAGGTGTTTGAGCTGTTGAACTGAAGTCCAGTAGAAGGATCTAGAGGCTTCCCAGGGGGCTCAGTGGTCATGAATCTGCCTGGCAATGCAGGAGACACCAGTTTGATCCCTGGGTTGGGACAATCCCCTGGAGAAGTGCATGGCAACCCTCATCAGTACTCTTGCCTGAAGAATCCCATGGACAGAAGAGGGCTACGGGCCATGGGGTCACAAAGAGTCAGACACAACTGCAGCAACTGAGCACACGCAAAAGGATCTAGAACCAACCCAGGGCTGGCACTGAATCTCACGCTCTCATCCAGAACGCCTTCCTTCCCCTTTTTAGGAAACAGGGAAACCCCTGTCTGGCATCTTCTTTGTCTTTCCTCTCAGTCTGGAAAACGTGTGCAGAGCTCGGGCAATGGTAGTTTGCTGATCCACGTCAGCAGGTATGTACCATGGCCAAGACTGTGACCACGGGAAAGGTGTAGGGGTCAGGCATCAGTTCACCCAGTGTGTCTGGAGGGCAGTTTTCAACGTAGATTAAAGTTTTAACGCTCATATCCCTTACGACAGCAATTTCAGGGACCTTCCCAGTGATCCAGTGGCTAAGACTTCAGGTGGTTATCTTAGAATGCAGGGGGCTGGGGTTTGATCCCTGGTCAGGTAACTAGATCCCACATATAGCAACTAAGACCAGCTGCAGTCAAATAAGTATCTTTTCCAAAAAAAACCCCAGCAATTTCAATTCTAGCAATTCATCCCAGAAGTCCTGAAGAAGTACTGACAGAGGGAGGGACCAGAGCCTTGAGCACGGCATTGCCTGCCAAGCAGAAACTAACACTGGTAAACTAGAGAATCCACACAACAGCAAACGCACTTTAAAACCATTATCTACTGAAAAGGAAAAAGTTAAACATGGTAAGTTTAAGGAAAAAAATAGGTTGATAACAGTGCCTTTGGTGTTTTGTGTTAGGAAAAAAAATAACAAAATTAAGTAAGTAAGTAAGTGAAGTCGCTCAGTCATGTCTGACTCTTTGCGACCCCACGGACTGTAGCCTACTAGGCCTCTCAGTCCATGGAATTTTCCAGGCAAGAGTATTGGAGTGGGTTGCCATTTCCTTCTCCAGGGGATCTTCCCAACCCAGGAATCGAACCCAGGTCTCCCACATTGTAGGCAGACGCTTTACCCTCTGAGCCACCAGGGAAGCATCGTGAAAAAATTATGGTGGCCAGTGAACCAAGCTGTCTGTAGAGGTGACCTCAACCAGAAGAGGCAAGATGGTTACTGCAGCTGTGTGTTATACAGACTCTGGAAGTTTCTACAGGACGCTTGTGTTACTTATGAAACTAAGGGGGAAATAAAGATCTTTTTCATTATAAATTGTGCAGCTATAAAAACCAGCAGACTTACTAAGTAAGGCCTTGTTCACACCACTTTTTATTCAGGTGAAGCATTCGTTCACCTTGAATAAAATGCTCCACCTTCATTAAGCCAGCTGGCGCTGAGTTTCCCAAGCCGGCTGGTCTGCCTTGCATCCCACAGAGGCTGCTTGGGCTCAGCCAGCACACCATGAGGCCATCATGGAGGGGCTGGTTCTTAGGTTCAAGTCAAGAAGCCAGAACGCCTTACCTATAGCTTAGCCAGCAGAGTCCTGGTTAAGTGTACATTCTACTCTCCCACCTTCTGAGGTGGTGGCTGGGGTCACACACAACAGAAGATGCTTTACCTGCTGGACTTCATGGGCTGCTCATAGGCTGTCTGCTGGATGGCGTACTCCTGGTACCCTCTCCGGGGCGCCAGGTCAGCTGCTGTGGCCCCGGGGTCTGCAGCTCCTGTTTCTGGGGGCCCGGCCTCCACTGGAACAATCTTGGTAGCACCTGAGGGGGAGGCACAACTCGGTGAGAAATAAAGAGGCGCCTCAAGGTCCCTGGTTCCCACCTCCCACTCCAGTGCAGGGAGCACAGCCTAGGAAGCGTGTTTCTTCAGCGTGTGGCACCTGTGCAGGGGGCTAGGGCTCCTTGAGCTCACACATGTAACTTGCGTGTGTGTTGGGGTGGGTGTGTCTGTGGGTATGTGTTTCAGGGAACTTATCCAATAATCTATCAAAACCTTGTGAGATACATTTTCACTTGATCTCTTTCTTAAAAGGACTTCCCTAGTGGCTTAGTTGGTAAAGAATCTGCCTGCAGTGCAGGAGACCTGGGTTCACTCCTGGAGTCAGGAAGACCTCTTGGGGAAGGAAATGGCAACCCACTCCAGTATTCTTGTCTATAGAATCCCATGGACACAGGAACCAGACAGGCTACAGTCCATGGGATCACAAAGAGTCAGACACGACTGTGAGACTTTCTTTTTTCTTTATTGAAAAACCAAAACACGAGACAGATACATGTATACATATATGCCTCCCTGCAAGATTTCATATAGTTCTTCATGTGTTAGACTTTGAGTAAACGTCAAACAGCATCAAGACAGAAAGGAGCAGTGGACTCAATGGTGAGCAGGAATCTCCACTGTCTGGGGTCAGGTCCCAAACAGGACATCAGCCTCCCACCCTCCGGGCCCCTGCATCCACCCTGTGAAGTGAATTGTCTGGAGTGGAAAACTCAGAGGTCACCTTTACTTGTTCACGTCTACGATGTGAAACCACCAAAGACAGTTCATACAAGTGTGTGTGCACATGAATAGTAAAGGAAATTCATTATACTTTTCACCCCCCACTTACAGAAATCTCAAACACTACCATCCTTTTTTAAGAAATCATCATAGAAACTTTCTCTCGAGATGGCTAAACACAGGAACCTCTCTCCTGGGGTTTTCATTTCCCAGAATAACACTTGTCTGAAGGACAGTGAAACCACTTCATGTCGCATAATCTTATGTGGCTTTTTTCTCTACTGAGCACCTCACCCTACAGTGAAGTACTGGGCTGGCCAAAAAGCTCATTCGGGGTTTTCCATGACATGTTACGGGATATAAAATATAAATATTATATGTATATAATATAAAGAGGTATTTATTTAGCGTTTTCATTTTGCATAGTCAGTTACCATTAGCATTGAAAACAGATGCTTTAAAAGGCTCCCAATTCAGTTCAGTCGCTCAGTTGTGGCCTACTCTTTGCGACCCCAGGGACGTCAGCATGCCAGGCTCTGCTGCTGCTGTTGCTGCTAAGTCGCCTCAGTCGTGTCCGACTCTGTGCGACCCCATAGATGGCAGCCCACCAGGCTCCCCCGTCCCTGGGATTCTCCAGGCAAGAACACTGGAGTGGGTTGCCATTTCCTTCTCCAATGCATGAAAGTGAAAAGGGAAAGTGAAGTTGCTCAGTCGTATCCGACCCTCAGTGACCCCATGAACTGCAGCCTACCAGGCTCCTCCATCCGTGGGATTTTCCAAGCAAGAGTACTGGAGTGGGTTGCCATTGCCTTCTCCAACACCAGGCTCTAGCTGACCTCAAAATCCTAAACTTGATTTTTTAAAATTTTATCTGACAGCTATCACCCCAAATGCACAGGGGAGAGGAAAAAAAAAAACATTATTATACTTCAGCATCTACTATCCTAAACTGCTCTTTGTCTAAGGTATCTATTCCTGGAAGAGGCCTTTTTAAAAAGGGCTAATATATCCACTGGCTATTTTATGTGAAAAGAAAAGGAGATAGAAATCTCTAGTATTATAAAATAAATAATGAACCTACAAAAAAATGCAAAAAAAAAAACCCTCGAAGAAGTTATGGGGAGGGTTTTGGCACCCAGAGCCGGGGCAGGAAGAAGGAGCAAGGACATCCTGGAGAGGGTCTTGGCGGGGCTGGGGGGCCCCAAGAAAACAACTGCTCTCCAGGGCCACTGCTCCTAAGAGCAGCCGCACAGGCCATTGGCAGTGGCAGCGGGAGCAGCCCTCACGCCCTGACCTCCGGATGCGGTCATCCACCGCGGCCCCAAGTCACCAGGTAACTCCGCTGAGAGCCCCGCAGTGATCACAGCCCCCACCAGAGGTTCCCGCCACCCCTCCCGCTGCCGTGCGCACCTGGAATCGCCTCGTGTGCCGTTAAGACCACGCTGATGATGGGCTTCTTGGCCCCAGACGTCTGCGGGGCCTCCTTTCCGGAGCAGACCTTCTGGATTTTCTCTACCCTCTGCGCCCGCGGCCTCTTCGGGGCCTTTTCTCGATCTTCTTCCTTATACTTCTTCTCCAGTTCAAGGTCAGATTCATTACCTAAGGAGCAAATACCAGGATGTATAAAATACACTTTTTATACCAGTGATGGAGTCAGGGAGCGTGCAGAAACCTTTTTAAGGGCTGATAGCAAAGGGGCTACACCTGTGTGGTAGAAACACTGGTCCCTGGACTTCCTGGGGGTGCAGTGGATAGGAATCTGCCTGCCCAGTGCAGGAGGCACGGGTTCCATCCCTGGCCGGGGAAGATTCCACAGGCCTCGGAGCAACTAAGCCCATGCGCCTCAACTGAGCCTGCACACCTACAGCCTGAGAGAAGCCATGCACTGCAGCTGAAGAGTAGCCCCATTCTCCATAAGCAGGGAGAGGGCACACAGCAACAGACCCAGCGCAACCAAGAGAGCAATTTACAAAAAAACACTGATCTTCTCCATAACCAGGGAGAGGGCACGCAGCCACAAAGACCCAGCGTAACCAAGAAAGCAATTTATAGAAAAACACTGATCTTCTCCATAACCAGGGAGAGGGCACGCAGCCACAAAGACCCAGCGCAACCAAGAAAGCAATTCACAAAAAAACACTGATCTTCTCCATAATTCTCCATAACCAGGGAGAGGGCACGCAGCCACAAAGACCCAGCGCAACCAAGAAAGCAATTCACAAAAAAACACTGATCTTCTCCATAACCAGGGAGAGGGCACGCAGCCAGCCGCAAAGACCCAGCACAACCAAGAAAGCAATTTACAGAAAAACACTGATCTTCTCCATAACCAGGGAGAGGGCACGCAGCCACAAAGACCCAGCGCAACCAAGAAAGCAATTTACAGAAAAACACTGATCTTCTCCATAACCAGGGAGAGGGCACGCAGCCACAAAGACCCAGCGCAACCAAGAAAGCAATTTACCAAAAAACAGTGATCTTCTCCATAACCAGAGAGAGGGCACGCAGCCACAAAGACCCAGCGCAACCAAGAAAGCAATTTACAAAAAAACACTGATCTTCTCCATAACCAGGGAGAGGGCACGCAGCCACAAAGACACAGCACAACCAAGAAAGCAATTCACAAAAAAACACTGATCTTCTCCATAACGAGGGAGAAGGCACGCAGCCAGCCGCAAAGACCCAGCACAACCAAGAAAGCAATTCACAGAAAAACACTGATCTTCTCCATAACCAGGGAGAGGGCACACAGCCACAAAGACCCAGCGCAACCAAGAAAGCAATTTACCAAAAAACAGTGATCTTCTCCATAACCAGAGAAAGGGCATGCAGCCACAAAGACCCAGTGCAACCAAGAAAGCAATTTACCAAAAAACAGTGATCTTCTCCATAACCAGGGAGAGGGCACACAGCCACAAAGACCCAGCGCAACCAAGAAAGCAATTTACAAAAAAAAACACTGATCTTCTCCATAACCAGGGAGAGGGCACGCAGCCACAAAGACCCAGCACAACCAAGAAAGCAGTTTACAAAAAAAACACTGATCTTCTCCATAACCAGAGAGAGGGCATCCAGCCACAAAGACCCAGCGCAACCAAGAAAGCAATTTACAAAAAAAAAAACTACTGATCTTCTCCATAACCAGGGAGAGGGCACGCAGCCACAAAGACCCAGCGCAACCAAGAAAGCAATTTACAAAAAAAACACTGATCTTCTCCATAACCAGGGAAAGGGCACGCAGCCACAAAGACCCAGCACAACCAAGAAAGCAATTTACAAAAAAAAACACTGATCTTCTCCATAACCAGAGAAAGGGCACACCGCAACAAAGACCCAGCGCAACCAAGACAGCAATTTATTAAAAAAAACACTGATCCCCAGCGAAGTGGACACTGTATCACTTCGGGGTCACCTCCGCTTCCTCACTCTTGCCTTTGACTCAGTAAACACCATTCCCCCAGCACAGGCCCCCACGTGGGCACTGACGGCCTGCTGCAGACACAGCAGGCAGAGGCCCTCACCTAGCTCTCAGGAAGCCCACCGGACCTCAGAGTCATCAGCCAACAACACTGCGGGGAAGACACGGTGGTCTTCTTTAGACAGCCTAAGAAGAAGGCATTCACGTGCTCAGCATCCAGTTACTAGGTGCCTTCCGTGTGCCAGGCATGGTGGACACCAAGGCTGACGGGGCACAGACCCAGAGCCCACCCTCAAAAGCCCTGCTGTCTGGTGGGATAGATGGACAGGGCAGTCTGCTGTGCACCCAGTGAGGCGAGAAGGGGTCTCAGATGACCGAGGGGAGGGACAGAAGATTCTACCCGAGGGGTCACACAAACCACTCTGGCAGGCAGCCCTTCGGCCAGTGTAAACAGCAAGCATTGTGAAGCTGTGGTCAGGGCTGCAGGGAGGAGGTGAGGGGGGCGGAGGGCGCAGGAGACAGTGGTGTGGGGATCAGTGGTGGGCTCGGTGCTAAGGAAGGGGCGTGAAGACAAGGAGGTATGCTTAGCTGGGTACCCTGTGGGGCGAACTTGGTGAGGAAGCTGGCAGGGAGGAACAGAGCCAGGGGAGGGAGTGAATTCCAGGGCCTCAAATGCCCACAGGACGCGGGGAGCCGTCCTTCAACGAGCGGGGATGGGGGTGAACTCCAGCGCCCGTGGAGACCACCCAGGAGCATGAGTGAGTGAGGCTGGCTGGGGGGACGGGAGGGACACAGCACAGCCCCGGCCCCAGTCAGGGCCGAATCACAGGACACACACGCGCGCCACGGTATCAACAGTGGGACTCCCCACACTGCTTTGCAGTCATCTGTCGTGAAGCCTCATCCGTGCCATGACCTCTGGGAGCTTGGGGCTGTGTCTTCTTTTTACTGAGCCTGAGGACCTAACCTTACAACACAAAGACCTGCTCTGCTCACGAAGCAACGAACTAATAGGTAGAGATCAGCAGCAGACTTCACCAAAGGAAGAAACATCTAGCAGTTAGAGCCACCCAGGGCCTCCCAAGTGGCTCAGTAGATAAATCCGCCTGCGGTGCAGCAGATGCAGGAGACTCGGGTTCGATCCCAGGGTCGGGAAGATCCCCCGGAGGAGGGCATGGCAACCCACTCCAGCATTCTTGCCTGGAGAAGCCCTAGGGACAGAGTAGGTCACGACTGAAGTGACTGAACAGGCACAGAAGCGGAGCCATCCCCTGAGGGAGAGGTGGCTTTAGAGACGCGTTTCTCAGGAGGATTTCGAGGGGCTTCACACAGCAATCATGATGCCCTGGGAAAAACTGAACCACACAGCAGCGGGCGGGGTGGGGCGTCCAATCAGACAAGCCCTGCATCTCTCAACTCTGAGACCTTCCCGATAGGGCAACGGAGCTGCAGGAGAAAGAGAGTGAAGGATAGGGGAGACCCGACCCTGCTGGAACTTGAGACAAGTCAACCCCGCAGGCTCTGTGGACATGCTTACAAGTATCTGTAAGACACTTACTGCGTGTGGCTCAGAAAGGCCAGGCGCACCTTGGGCCTGACCCCACACCCACCTCTCCGGTTCCTCTGCCTGTTTGCTCGTGATGACCCTCTCCTCCATCTGACAAAGTACTCATGTCAAGTACCGCTCTTCTGAAACTGAATTTCTCTCTCTAACACCAAGTTCAACAATGATCCCTTCATACTTAATAAAATATTCTCTTTGCAAACTTTTTCTTTTCCCCCTTGTTCTCCTATTTCCAATTTTTCTCAAGGTCCATTTTCAAACAAAACATCATTTCCACACAAAAGAAAGAAGTATTTACTTGGAAATTATCCCAGCACTGCAGAATGTATTTGTTCTTTACTGGCCACAGTTCATTCAAAAGATATGTGCAGAATGCCAGGCCCTGTTCTAAGCATTTGGGACAGTGCAGGGTATAAGACAGAGACCCCTGCCTCCTGGAGTTTATGTGCTGGTGGGAAAAGACAGACAATACAGCTAAAACATAATAAGTCAATTACATAATATATCAGAAGGTAATTTAAACATTTCTCATTTTACCTGTGCCCAGTGAAAGAGCACAAGCATTTGGAAGATAAACAAGTCTGGTTTCTTTTTTTTTAAAGAGAACTGCTTGGGCCTCCCTGGTGGCTCAGTGGTAAAGAATCCGCCTGCCAGTGCAGGAGACACGGGTTCAGTCCCTGACCCCCGAAGATCCCACGTGCCTCACAGCAACTAAACTCGTGCGCCACGACTACGAGCCTGTGCTCTGGAGCCTGGGCTCTGCCACTAGAGAAGCCCCCGGGATGAAGAGTCCAGGCACGCAGCTAGAGAGTGGCCTCCACTTGCAGCAGCTAGAGAAAGCCCTCCCAGCAATGAAGACCCAGCGCAGCCAAAAGGCTCTAACAAGGGTGCTTTTCAGAACACAAGGTGCTTGGGTGAAGCGCCCTCATCTGTCGGACTTCATATCACACTGCGTCACCAACCGAATCCAGTCGTGACCTTCGCTGCACTCCGATGTGCTTTTCAAACATTTTTTTTTTCTTAGCAGCAGGACATTTTGCGTGGGTTCTTTAAGCAATTTCAATATACCTAACAAAAAGGCATGGTTTCTCTGGTTACAGTGGGTGGGGTCCAGACCAGCTCCCCAACCACTGCCTGGTACTCCCAGCCCTCCAATCCTCAGCCACAGGTGCCTCCAAGAGCCCTGGAAACAGCTTTAAAAGGAGTGGATTCGGACTTAGGAGGGACAGTGTCTGATACCACCTGCAGCGCAGTCACCGCTCTGAGCCGCCGTTGTTGAGTTGTGAAGTGTATGAGCTACACTCCAGCCTCTGCCTTCCAGCTGGACCAGTTCGGAACTCTCTGAATCCCAGGGTCCGAATCCACAAAGTGAGTGGCTGTGAAGCTCAGGCCTGGGAACGTCACAGAGCCCTCTGTCACATGGGGAGTCATGCTGTCGCCCCCCCCCCCCCCGGTGCCATGTCTGGGGTGGTGACGTCATGCCTGAAGACACACTTGTGTGGCTTGGTGCTGGGCTGGGACCACAGCTTCCAGGGGGTCCTGTCGAGTCTGTGTGAACAGGAGAGGCACAGGGAGGGCTGCACCCCAGCCCGCGTGTTCCATGGAGTTGCTGACATTCGGGAAAGACAATGTTTAATTCCTTGACATCTGTGCATCACTGCTCTTCAACCCCAGCACACTGACCTAATTCTTTATATTTCATCTCCTTTTGAGAAGATGGCATTTAAAAACCGCTGACACCACAGCATGGAAGCCGGAGTTTCCAGGAGTTCCCAGGGGGGTACAGAGACCCCACTCTTATGACAGTGCCCGGGGTCCTCGCATGCAGGGAGGTGTCCAGACTTCAGACAGAGGCAGCACAGCTTCAGGGGCAGAGACTGGGCATGGACCCCATCTGAAGGGTAATGAGCAAAAAATCCAGGGTCCCCAAGTTCCACAAAGTTCCCGCTTGTCCCTCCAGGCCGACCCTCATCTTCCTCCACCAGCTCCTGGAGGCTGACCTATAATGGGTCACACAGGGGCTCCATTGCTCCTGGCTTCCCACGGGGTTTGGCCAGTGGAGTCACCAGCAGCTGGGAGGGAGGGAGTTTTGGGGAAGAGTGGACGAGTTAGTTCTGGTCACACAGTGAGTTTGGTAGGGTGTAGGGTTCCAAGGAGCTGTTATCCACCTGGGAGGGGGTCTGCAAGTGGACCTTTTGTGGGTGAGGGCACAAGTGGGTGATCACGAGGGGCTGGGATGGAACAGAAGCGCGGGCGCGCACACAGACACACACACATCCTCCCTTAACTTGGATGAGCCTGTCTGACTTCACTAAGAAAAACGAAGCTCATCTGATACAAAAGCTCTCAACTAAGCTCCTTTGATCTCAGAATCTCCCTGCTCTTCACTCAGCAGCCCCTCCTGTCCTCTAGAGGAGCTCCTCTCGGAGGGATGTTACTCCACTTGCCAAACCCCACACTCTCAGCGGGTCTGGGGTGGGAATCTGTGTCTGTGTTCACCTCTAACTCCCTCTGGACACCTCTCAGGGTCCCAGGCAAGGCGAGCTGACCTGGTAGTGGGCCCATGAAGAGTTATACAGTACAGGCGGTCACACATCTGTAGAAATTAGTTCATGCGCACTCATTTATAATTAACAACAGCGCTAATATTCTAAAGTACCTATTCCAAATTGCCCCAGAACTAATTAAATCTCAGAACGCCCCAGAGAGTCAAGTGTTATCAGCCACATTAATAAAAAAAGCCCAGAACAGTTGTCAGAACAGCAGACTATAAGGGATTATACTCTGGGACTCTGCCACCGATTCATTCCAGGCTGCTAATGCAGCAGTTTAAGGAACTTATTAGCCCACAATTATTCTATCAAACCTGCTGAATATGCATCCCTCTTGCCTTCCGTCTTGCCCTCGGGCTTTCTCGTGTCTTCCTGTCTCTCTGGCTCCAAGGGGAGGCCAGGTGAGCACAGGCTCTGAGCACCATGTCCCCACAGAGGGGCCACGACGACTGTGAGCACACGCAGAGCACCAGGCAGCCCGCCTCCTCCTGACCCTGTTCTCGCCACACACTCACCGCAGTGAACCAGCACGCCTTCCTTACCCGATCCCCCCCCACCCCTGCAGGCTTTTGCAGGAACCATCACGAGGGAAATGTTGTCCCGGCCCCACCCCCCATGGCAGCCCTGGACTGGGCGTTCACAGCCCCTGTCTCCAGGGATCCCTCCAGGATGTGGAGGTCCTGCACCGGGCTGACCCCCACATCATTCTGTATCTATTTGGTCCTCGTCCCCCCAGGGCTCAGCTGCTCCAGGGAACAGATTCGTCTTACTCGGTTTGATCCCCAAAGTCTGGCTCAGGGCCCAGCTGCCACAGCACAAGTCCCGTAAGGGGGAAACAGAGAGGAGAGAGCTGGCCTCCGCGAGGACCTCCCGAGCCCTCGGCTCCAGCTGGCTCCTCGGCAACTGGGAAGCACCAGGCGCCGCAGCGAGTCCAGCTTTAAAGGCTGCTGGGCCTTGGGCACTTCTCAGCAGTCAGACTGTGATGGTCAAAGAGACTCCTTTTCAAGACAGGGATCATAACGAATCGCTGCCACTCGTCTGGAGAGCCATCACTTGGAGCAAAGGCCCACTGTGTCACCGGCTCCATCCTCCCACCCCACCACCCCATCAGATCCCTCCAGGCGGGACGCAGGCAGCCCCAGAACCGCTGACAGCTCAATGCAACGGGGCTGCCTCCCGCCCAACCCCCAGCTGGCCTCCAAGACGCTGGACAGGAAGGGCCTCCTCTCAGAGCCCCAGCACAGGACTTCCCTGTTGATCCAGTGGTTCAGATTCCAAGCTTCCAATGCAGGGGGCGTGGGTTCTATCCCCAGTTGGGGAACTGAGATCCCACATGGCATGGCCAAAAAAATTTAAAAATATAAGTCCCAACTGAAAGTCCTGCTTGGTGGGATTTAGGTAGTTCCTCTTCTCTCCTGTTCCCCACTCCCCTCCATGAAAAAAGGGTCGTGAGTGCCATCTGGTTCCCTAAGAGTCACACAAGTCTGCGGCAGACGGCACAGGCGCACAGGGACAGCTCCGTGTCCCAGGTCTCACATCGGGACACTCAGTGACCAAAGGGCCTGGGGGATTAATTCAGGTGACTTTGGGCCAGGACGGCGGGGAGGGTCGCATCGGAAGACGGCTGGACACCCGTGACAAAAACTGGAGCTCGGAAATCAAAGGGACCAGGGTTCATGTAATTACAAGCTGGCCCTCAGGCAGCCTCCTCCGTCTGGCAGAGCCTGTTTCTTCATCTGACGAGAAGGGGACAGCCCCTCCCCGGCTCCCAGCATGGGGGTGAGAGAGGACGCTCAGCGCCCTAATGGCAGCTGGCACTGGGGCACTCAGGGGAAGACGAGGCACCATCACCACCAGGGCCCCGTGGACCTGGGCCTGGGATTCTGCAGACCTACGGGAAGCTCTGGACCCGCTCACCTCTGGAATCCTGGAAGCAGGTAAGCAAACACCTGCCAGACTTCGCAGCCTGCCCCATACCCAGTCAGCTCACCCAGGGCCTGGCGGAGCTCCCGGGGGCTCAAGGCTGTGGATCTCACACTCCATTCCTTCCCTAGGCAACTCTGACAATGGAGCCCGGTATCACGTACCTGAATTTTATTCCAAGTCTCAGACGCTATTGCAGAGAGAATGGTCACGTACAGGTGATTTTCTTCAGGGAGAGCTTTCCAGGGCTGCCTGCACTGGGGCGCCGTGCCAGTCTCAAGAATGAAAAGGAGCTGGGGGCTGCCTTAGAGGGTGGAGGGTAGGTTTTTTGAGAAGAGACAGCTCCATGGGACAAGTAGGGGTTAGAAAGCAGACAGTGTCCCACGATAAGGGGGTGGTCTCTCCACGACAGGGAGAGAAGGCTCAGCAGGCATGTGGCATGTCACCATTGCGGGTGACGTCATTCTGTGAAGGGTGGGCTTTGGGGAGCAAGTCCAGAAGTGGAGTGGCCAGCCCACCGTGCAGAGAGTCCACAGGAGAGATGAGAAGGCCAGACCAGGGGCAGGGAGGACGGCCAGAGAGGACACCGAGGGCACCAGACGGGCCCAGGGGCCAGCAGACTGGGGGTGAGCAGGAGGAGGACTCCAGGACGACTCAGATTCTAGCTCTGAGGACAGCACAGCACCAGCGAAGGAGGGAAGTGTGCGGAGCAGGTCAGGTGACACGGCGGAAGCCCCAGGCTTGTTGCTGCTGACTGTCCAGCCCTCACACGGGCTCCCACTCAGCTTCTCACTCTGCGGGCACTTCTTTCTTCCCGCTACCCTGGTCCTCACATCTCAGGTTCCTGCTGCCATTCTTTTCACCTGTATCTGAGGTCTGCCTGTGACAGTGACCTGGCCCACAAGAACAGCAGCGGAGATGCAGAGCAGAATCAAAGAAGCATTTAGCGGGCAAAGCCCAGCAAGTGGCGGACGTGACAGGCGGGGGAGAGGCTCCTGGATGAGACACCTGGATGGGGTGGCCGGTCACCAGGACAGAGGCTGTGTGTGGGGTGGGGGAGGACATTTACATGGAGCCTCTGGGACCCCAGACTGAGACGTAGGCCTTGAGCTCAGGGCAGGGTTGGGGCAAGGAGGACACGTGCCAGTCCCCAGACCACAGCTGTGGGCGAATCCATGGAAATGGTAGGAGTCACACGGTTGCGACTAGTGACAGCCACCCAGCATGCCCAGTCCTCGCCCACCCCGGCACAGCGAGGGTCGCACTGCACAGCCCCTTGAAGTTGGGTGGGACCGTGAGGTCAGTTCTGGCCAATAAACTTCGTGGGCAGGAATGGCGGAGACCACTTCTGGGCCGACTGTAAACCTCGGGCCCTCCTCCCCGCCGCCCAGTGACCAGACATGCTCAGGGTGGTGGCTGCTCTCCGCGCCTGATCCCTGGGTGAGCAGAGCCTCCTGAGGGTCTGCAGCAGAATGAGAAGAAAAGCCGGATCTGTGAGCCCACTGCAATGGGGAAGGCTGGTTGAAGGATGTAACCTGGAACACACCAGCAGCACCCGCCATACTGAAGGGCTTAACAGCAGGACCCGACCTCATAGGGCAGCTGGAGAGATGGCAGCAGAGGGGCACGCGGAGGTGGCGGGGGGCAGGGGGTGTCACATAAAGGTGATACTAACTGTCCCCAAGTCCCACATTTCTAAGCATGCACTCTGCGTTTCCCTGATGAGCAGAGGTGAAGTGAAGGTTCACAAAGCAGCGAGAGGAAACAGACTGTCACAGTCCCATTCCACATCTTTCCATGGAGAAGAGGTCACGCTCAGAGGACTGGCACCACTCTGCCTTTCCACCTGCAGACTTCCAAACCCGACTCCTGCAAAGCAGTTTTCAGCCTACGCAGCTACTGATCAAGTCAGCACTTTTGCTAACACAAAGATAGTAGAAGACACCTGAAATACTGTTGTGTGAAATCCTCACAAAGATTGCAGGTGCATCTTAGGTAAGATCTTAGAATAAATGCCTTGTCTTCTTTAGGGAGGATTTAACAAGTATAAAGCAAATTTTTGCAGCTCTCCTTGCATAAAATGACCCCAGAAATAACAAGCTTAGAAAGGTTCAGGAGTCACTTTTATAAACTTGACACATTGATTTCCGTAGGCTGTAAAATGTTTTTCAAAAACGCCAGCTGTTCCTCATAATGGCATTAGGCAAAAAAAAAAAAAAAAACTCTTTTCCTGGTTTCTTTTACTATTCAGATGCAGAATGAAATAAATAAATATTGAATACATAACAAAATTGTTATTTTAACTTGCTATGGTTCTGTGTAGGGAAAAAGCTTATTTTGTTTTCTTCTAATTGTTTTAACAAGCCAAAGAGTCAAGGTCAACTGTTTGAAATGTCACTAAACTGCTCTTTACCGAGCATATATTAAAACAATTATGCAAGAATTTTCCAAATTGTAATATTGTGTTTGGCAAACTGAGGAACGTGAAGCAATCATCACAGGTATGTCAGCTGCTAGGCGGCTGGGCGTTAGGTCATTTCTGTATATTTTAGAGGCTTCAGCAGTGGCCAGAAAGGGAAAAACACTGGGAGCTTCCACCTTTCCATTTGGTATTTGTTAAATTAGAGTCCACTTAGGTCATTCAAATCAATGGACTACGAGGCCATTTTCTATGCAGCTTAGCACCGGAGGAAGCTGATAACCGTATTAGGAAGGACGATGCCTGTCTGCCGCTGCTGAAGAGACTGCCTAATTAATTACAGAACAGAAAATAAAGGTGGGGACTGCACAGGGTGGAACTTGCCTTTCACATGAGGTTAGAGAAAAAGCTGAGAGTGGTACACTGAAATAAAAAAATCAACATCCACAAAGAAGAAAGAAGATTGGTTTTAAGCTGCGAATGGTAGCGCTGGGCCGTCTGCAGGGGAGAAGCAGGGAGTCACAGGGTGGTACCCAGCCCACCCCCAGGGAGCTGCGCAACTCTTAGAGAACCGTCACTCTGTACTTCAACTTTCCCAAGTATAAAATTATGAAATAGCTTTGTAAAGGGGGGTTTCTACGCCAATCTTAAAAGATCACACATGGTGTGACTTGGCTGGTGTAACATTCTCGACATGGCAGAATCACAGGGTCGGAGATCAGTGGCTGTGGGGTGGGGGTGACCGTGAAGTGAAACACGGGAGCCCTCATGGTGACGGGCAGTACTGCCTCCTGACTGCCGTGGTGGCTACACAACCCTACACGTATGATGAACGGTGATGAGTGATGAACTACCCAAACGGTATCTCACTGTCAGGGCTCCTGATCCTGACACCGCGCCATAGCTCTGCAAGACATCACCACTGGGGAGAGCAGGGTAAAGGGTCCGAGACCTCTCTGTACCGTCTTTGCAACTCCCTGTTATCCCACTAATTGTTTTCAAAATATGAAGTTTTTTACTTTTTCAAGGGTTGACTTGGAATCAGACCCTTCTTCTCTGTGGATCCTATGATTTGAAATAGTTTATCTGCAAACTGCACTTAATGAAGAACATCCGTTTGCCCGTATTTACTCAAGAAATATGTATGACTGCCTTACTTCACAACTTTTACAAAAATACAATTTCCGAAGGGATCAAAAATACAGATAAAGAATGAAACCATACAAATAACAGAGGAATATATAGAAGGTTGTTTTTATTATTTGGGGTATATAGGTAAGTGTCCTAAGCTACGATAAGAAGGGCATGAAATTTGACAGTAGTGACAAATGCTGATATTTAAAACTTCGGTAAAATGCAAAAGGAAAGAAAAAGCAATTCTACACATGAAAAGACAAATGATAAAACTGGAAAATATCTTCAGAATATATGGCAATCCAAAAGTGTAGTAAGTAAAGAACATGAGCAAGGAATGCCCCAAATTACACACAAGACAAAAACCTGAATATCTGCAACGAGATCGTCCACTAGTGACCAGGCAGATAAAATTCACAGAACATAAAATTAACCATTTTAGAATGAACAGTCCAGTGGCATTTAGGGCATCCATACTGTTATGTAACCACCACCTTTATCGAGATACAAAATCTTTCTTATCATTTAAAATAAAACTCATTAAACAGTTTCTCCCCATCCTCCCCTCTCCTCCGACCCCTGGTAATTACCAACTGTCCTCTGTCTCTATGGATTATCTGTTCTGAATATACATGGAATCATACGATATGTGACCTAAAAGATGCCCTATTAGTCTGGGAATTACATTACTAGATATAGCAAAGGCACAAGTACAAAATATAATAATAATAGAATAAAATTGTAGGCTCAAGATTATATACCTGAGTAGTTTTGTTTGTTTTCTGTTTTTTAATCAGGGAGAAAAATTTTAAACGGTATTCAATGTCGATCAACTGGAGACCGATGAAGGAAAACTTAAGGCCCACACACACAGTGAAATGCTGTGCGGCCTTTAAAAATAACGAAAATCTCCATTTATTGACTCTTTCGTCAGAAAGCAGAGCATCGCAATCAAAAGCACAGACCCTGCAGCCAGACCGTGTGAGTTCAGAGTATAGCTCCGGCCCTTACGGGCTATGTGATGTTGGCAGACTCCTGACGGCGCTGCCTCAGTTTCCTGTCTATAAAGTGGGCATGATAATAGTGTCTACAGTGCCGCTGTGAGAAGGGAATGAGCCAAGAGTTGCACAAGTACTGAGAACAATGTCTGCAACACGGGAAGTGCGACAAACAGCTTGTTGAAGGAAAAATACCTGACATGAAAAATTTATCCGCTCCGTGAACTGCATGAAAAAAGAACACAGAACATTATGTATGACCTCAATTACTGAAAAATGTATGTGAACATACATAGAATGTAGGTCTCTCTTCGCTCTTATATACAGTGTAATAGAAATTATACCTAGGCAGTGAAATTGTGCACTATTTTTACTTTCTTCTTAGTATTTTTTATATCATTACAGGTATTAAAAAAGAAAACAAATGATAACACCCAACTGGTACTTTTGGACACCTGGAACCTCAACTGGCCTGTGCTTTCTAGGAGGGAAACTGGCAAAATGTAATACGCTTTCTGGCCCAGTAGTTCTACTTTCAGGAATTTATCGTATTAAAAATAACATACACATATATACACATATACAAATGCACACACGTACATAAGGGACTATTTATTCGAGTACTATTTATAACAGCAAAAAAAACAAGGAAACAACCTAACTTTCATTAGATGCACCATTGTTCGTCAGCACAAACAATGGAAAACGTATCATAGTGCATGGAAAAATGATGCCGCAGAGCTCCAGGAAAGACTTTCTGCAAAACCTGTGAATACCCAGGTGAAGAGCCTGCACTCTGCTGTGTGGGGGAGACACCAGAGTGGGTCTCAGGAAGAAACCCCGGGGGCAGCACAGCCTGGAGGGCGGGAGGGGAGGGGACCCCCATGGACAGGACTGAGCCTCTCAGTTCCTCCTCGGCCTGGGAGGAGGGAGCCGGAATGTCCGGCGTTGCCAAAGAGGGAAATTCCCCGCTCTCTAACCACGGCCGTGCAGAAAGCCCAGGGGCCTTCCAGAAGGGGCTGACAGGACAAGCCAGCCACAGGGAGGCACCAAATCAGAACAGATTCTCAACCGGGGCTGGAGCTGGCCCCTCTGACTACGCCGTGACGACCACTAAGGGTCAATGCAGGAAACGCGGGGGTGAGGTACATATGTGCACGTGTGAGACACACTCAGAGGGCCACGGGGGTGGGGGGTACTCGGTGAGGTGACAGGACGGGGAGCCTCTCCATGACCACATCCCATAGGAACAAGCGCACTGGGGACCGGCACCTCGTGTACAGTGCCGTGAGCTCCTGCCCCTCCCTCCCCGGGCCATCTCACTGCTAAATTTCTCTGTCTGCCAGAGCACCTGAGACTCTGAAGCGAGACACTGCTTCACTCAAAACCACTGGGCTCCCCACCTCCACTTCCCACACGGCGGGCACTCACACTCTGTCTTAGGACGGCTGCCACCCCACTGCCTCATCTCGCCTGAATCCTTGTCTGTTATTTGCAACAGCCCCTGCAGCCTAGTAAGAGTTCATGTGGTCACCCCGAGAGCAGTTCTTTAAAGGAAAGAGCACCTTATGGTTTCTACAACTGGCACAGGTGTTGGCAATGAGCCTTGGACACCAACTTGATGTCTGATGAATCTTAGGTGGTGCGTGTGAGCATGCTAAGTTGCTTCAGTCGTTTCCAACTCTTTGCAACCCCACAGACTGTAGCCCGCCAGGCTCCTCTATCCACTGGATTCTCCAGGCAAAGAATACTAGAGTGGGTTGCCATGCCTTCCTCCAGGATATCCTCCTGACCCATGGATCAAACCCAAGTCTCCTGCCTCAGCAGACTTCTTTACCCCTAGCGCCACCTGGGGGGCCCATTAGGTGGTGCATTCCCTCAATAATGTGCTCAGTTCAGTTCAGTTCAGTCGCTCACTCTGCAACCCCCTGGACTGCAGCACACTAGGCCTCCTTGTCCATCACCAACTCCTGGAGCTTGCTCAAACTCATGTCCATCTAATTGGTGATGCCATCCAACCATCTCATCCTCTGTTGTCCCCTTCTCCTCCCACGGTCAATCTTTCCCAGCATTAACGTGTTAAGGTTTTACAAACCAAGGGCCTTGCTTCACTGTTGGGAGGTGCTTCTAGGACTGAAGAACTGGAGTTCAGAGTCAGCCAGTCTGGGTTCAAAGGCCAGGAGGATCCCTTTCTAACTAAAAGACGCTGGGTAAACGGCTTCATTCCTTAGTGCCTAAGCGCTCTTACCTGTGACACAGGAAGGCCAGCAGTGGCACTGTGCCCACAGGGCTGAGAAGAACAGTGACAGCTAACAGGCACGGGGGCGTTTGAAACGGCAGGTGCTCTTCTAAGCACTGTGCAAAGTCCTGTCTCACTGAATCCTCCAAGCAACCAAATTAGCTAGTGGTGTTTCTATTCCCACTTTACAGAGGAGGAAAATAAAGCAGAATAAAGTTACTAAGTACTGGAGCTGCGATTCAAATCCAGGCAGCCAAAGTCCAAAGCCCACACCTTGAACCAGAGCCCACGTGATGTGAGTGTGTGCTCAGTTGCTCAGGAGTGTCCTGCTCTTTGCGACTCCATGGACTGTAGCCTGCCAGGCTCCTCTGTCCGTGAGATTCTCCAGGCAAGAATACTGGAGTGGGTTGCCATTTCCTACTCTAGGGGTAAAACACTTAGCCTGGCACAAAACAGTAAGAACTTTCTACCTTCTTAGACATACTTTGAAAACTTCGAAACTGGTTGCAAGAATCAAACAAGGACAACAGAGCCCAGGGCAGAGGCCCGCCTCCTAGACGGGTGTCTGGGAGACTGTCCCGCTCACGCGCACGCTCTCTCCAGCCTCTCTGAAGCCGCTTCAGAGCCGAAGCCTTGCCGAGCTCTCACCTGAAGGCAGCACCTGGCATCCTGTGTGTCCTTCAAGAGCACCGGCCACAGTCGAGGCCGTCAAGGTCGCTCACAGGGGCTTGAGCATCCTAACCTCGGCCTTTCCGCTCACTGAGCCCGACAACACGGCTCCAGAACAAGAGAAGCCCCCCACCGCAATGAGAAGCCCCCTGCACCCCAACTAGAGAGTAGCCCCTGCGCTCCACAGCTAGAGAAAAGCCCGCACAGCAATGGAGACCCAGCACGGCCATCAAGGAGTACATAAAATTATTTTAAAATCTTAAAAAAAAAAAAAGTTCAAATGAGACAGCTGGTTTAAAAAGAGGGGGTGCGCTCTTACCTGCGTCCCCCTCCGCCTCGCCCAGGTTCAGCACGATGATGCAGATGTGCTTGCGGAGCTGGCGCGGGTTGGAGAACTTGCGGCAGCACTTGCTGCACTCCAGGCTGCCCCCTTCCTCGGGGGCCCGCGCGCCGTCCGCGCCGGGCAGGGCGCTGCGCTCCGCCAGCTCCTCCTCGGGGCTGGGCTTCTTCGTGGACCCCTTGGGCCTGCCTCTCTTCCTCTTCATGACCGAAAACTCTGCGGAGGAAAGCAGAGGGCACCATGGGGTCACAGAAGGCAACAGGGTGGGCCATGCGCTCGGTTTCCAAGCGTGGAAACATGTCTGTTTCCACGGGGAGCTCACACGGTACAGAATCCACCTGCAGTGCAGGAGGCCTAGGTTCCACCCCTGCGTGGGAAAGATCCCCTGGAGAAGGGGATGGCTACCCCAGCATTCTTGCCTGGAGAATTCCATGGACGGGGATGCTTGGCTGGGCTACAGTCCATGGGGTCGCCCAGAGTCAGACAGGACTGAGCAACTAACACTTTCACTTCCCACACTTTATTAAAAAAAAGGAAAGCTTGAAGCAGTTCCAGAAATGAGCAGCTGCAAACAATCATTTAGTGCTAACATCTCTGCACCTCTGTGCTATTACACAGTCAATTCTGTAATCATGTGATTTATGAATATTAATTTATCAGAACCTGTGCACTGTGCCTCTTCCATAAAGTGGGGAGGGTTTTAAGCAGTGACTGTCAGCTCCAGCTCACAAACCAGGCTCCTTAGAAACCACCATTTCCACTGGAAACTAGTTCTCAGAAACTTGCTAAGGACTGTCTGTGCAAAGGGTTCTCAAAGGCTGCTTAGCTTTTCACGCTTTTAATGAGTTACACAACTATTCTGACTATTTAAGCCATCATGATTATTAGGTCCAAATTGTTCTGATAGAAAAGAGACAGAAATAATTGCAATCTAAAGCCAAAGATTATAGGGCTAGAGACAATATTTTTCAAGTTTTCTGGAGACCAGAGGATTTAAATGTCATCATCAGAGCTGCTTTGGAGCAAGTTTCAAATCATTTTTCACCTCTTATTTCTTAATTAGCGTTCATTTTTAAGGCATTCATCTCCAAAGGAAGGTGGGGATTAAGATGGGTGAGCAGGCTGAGGGGGCCTCCTGCCGTTGTAGGCAGGTGGAGTGCTGTCTTAGGTGATGTGAATTGAAGGGTGCCCTGGCCGGCACAGCCTGGCTGCCCTGCCATCTCTGGAGAGCCATCTGTCTGGCTAAGGCATGGCATGTCAGCAGCCAGCCGTCTTTGTATCTGAACATCAGGGCAGAGGAAGGGTCCTAGGTTCTAGCACCATCTTGGGGGAATGGTCATCTATGCAATTATGATGTGTTTGGGGTCCTTCCTGCTCTCCCTGTGGTTGTGCCCAAGAAAGCATCACCCACAGTGCCCCCTGCTGTCACCATGAAGACCCTTTAAGGGGGTCACCTGGGCTCCCAAATCAGACAGAGAAGCCACAGGGGCGGGAGAGGAGGGCAGGAAGGCTCTGCAGGGGAAGTGCAGAGAGACAATGTGGGCTCTGAGGCGCCTGCTCGGACGTGGGGTCCCCAGGAACTCAGAGAGGGGGGCTGAGACAGGGGAGCTCTCGCAGGAGCAGGGTTTCCACTGAGCTGCAGGGTCAAGGCAGGTCCTCCTTGAACTAGAGCTCCAAGCAGAGCCTTCCACGGCCGGGGTAGCCAGCCTGATACACCGTCACTGCCTGCCTCCATCTCGCTGGGCTTGCTGGGGAACGGGCTCCCCTGCCGGCCCCCAGATTTTAGCAGGAGAATGACAGCTGTGGGACAGGAGGCCCAGCCACTGCGCACGGGAGGCTGGAGAGGGCGGCGAGGAGGGGAACGTGCCGAGTAAGGACAAACCATTCACCTCAGAGCCACTAAGACTCTCCTGATTATTCTTTACAACAGCAGCTTACTGAAGCAGCGTTAATAGCTAGAGGAGCAGAATGAGCGGAGAGGCTGTAAACCGCCCACCACATGTCACACCCGCTGAGCTCGGGAAATGTGTTACAGGACAGTTTACTGCCCCGCGCCCTGCCCTGCAGACAGAGGTCCTCCTCTGACATATCCTGAGGATGCAGCTGTGCAGTGGAGAAGGGGCTTCATCCGTACAGAGGTCTGGCCTCCACCCTTGGCCACAAGGGTGGCCCCCAGGCCCTGGGAAGGCCCAGCCTGACCACAGTGCCCATGTACCAGGGGCTTAGCTACAGGACTGTCTACATGGGCATTTGTTTCTGGGGCTCTGTGACAGGTGAGGTCAGGTCTGACCTCTGAACAGTCTGACCTCCTAGGGGAGCTGGAGACTGGGGGCCAGTCACGCAGGTGGGCGTCGACAAACCCCATAAAAACTCCGGACACCAAGGACTTGGGTGAGTGTCCCTGGCTGGAAACACTCCTAAGTCCTGTTGTGTAACATAGATGCAAGAAGACAGTGGCATCCAGGACACCATGGGGGGTGGAGGCGGACTGAAGGCCCCATGTCTGGAACCCCCCGGGCCCCCGCTGGCATCTCCGCCTTTGGCCTGCTCTGACCTGCACCCTTTTTGTTTAGAACTGTCTTCCGAGTACAGAGCTTTCTTGAGTTCTGTGAGTCATTCTAGAAGACTAGTGAACCCGAGGGAGTCCTTTGGGTCCCCCAATTTGTACCTAACTGAAACAGTGTGCGTGGCCCTGGGAACCCCAGATTTGCAAGGTGCCGGCAATCCCATTTTCTGGTTGTGCTGGGTCCTCATTGCTGCAGTTTTCTCTGGCTGAGGCCAGTGCCGGGCGCACAGGCCTCTTGTGGCGGTGGCTTCCCTCGTTGCAGAGCACAGGCTCTCGGCGCGCTGCCTTCAGGAGCTGCAGCTCATAATCTCTAGAGCTCAGGCTCAGGACTCGCGGCTCCTGGGTTTTACCTGTTCCATGCCATGTGGGATCTTCCCAGACCGGGGATCAAACCTGTGTCCCCTGCAATGGCAGGCAGATTCCTATCCACTGTACCACCGGCATCAGCAATCCTGAGCAGGTGTAGAAGCCTTGCGGGAGCCGTGCCCTCCATCTCAGCTTCAGGTTCAGCGCTCATCACTGCAGGGTACCCAGAGTCCGCTCCATGGAGATGTGCAGAGCACGTTGCAGCCGCACCACCCATGGGTGCCAGCCCCTCCCAGTGCAGTGGGAGCACAGCCCGGCCGACCAGACCCGAAAGTGGTCTGTATCCCCCAGCACTGACCCGGTGTCCAACCCAGCAGGGGCCCCGCAAACCTTGGTGAATGAACTCAACTAGCAGGGTGCAATCTGCTGTCAAGGAGAAAACATAAAATTGACCCCAAAAGCTTTGGGAAACCTCTAACATGATGGTGACGAAGCTAATCTTACATCTGACCACATCCATAATTCAGATCCTCAAGACCAATTCGGAGAAGGCAATGGCACCCTACTCCAGTACTCTTGCCTGGAAAATCCCATGGATGGAGGAGCCTGGTAGGCTGCAGTCCATGGGGTCACTGAGTCGGACACGACTGAGCGAGTTCACTTTCACTTTTCACTTTCATGCATTGGAAAAGAAAATGGCAACCCACTCCAGTGTTCTTGCCTGGAGAATCCCAGGGATGGGGGAGCCTGGTGGGCTGCCGTCTCTGGGGTTACACAGAGTCGGACACGACTGAAGCGACTTAACAGCAGCAAGACCAATTAGCTAGCTAAAAATGAAATTTTCATAAATGAACTTGGAACAATTTAAGCACCAAAAACGAGCTGCTGCCATCAGCAACCCACATGGTACAAAAGAGTGGAGAAGCCTGGAACTGGGCAAGGAAAACCCGGGCACCTCTACCGGCACACGTGATGGCATTTCAACAGAGGAAGCTCCAGTTCCTCATCCTCCTCCCTGAATCCCTGTACTCAGGTGCCACTGAACTCTGTGGATTTTGTCCTAAAGATGTCTGCCCGGTAAACCCACTCTCCGTTCACCCAGACCCCTGCCCACCATCTCAGCCACCTTCCTTCTGCTCTGGTCTCTCTTAGCCTCCATCCTTTGTCTCACTGCCGCCCACTTGCACTAGAACTTTCCATGGTCCTTGAGCAGTTTGCCCCAGGATTCAGCCGTTTGCCTCAGACCTGGCTTTTCAGGCCGCTTAACACATAGTTCAACCCTGCATATGCACACAAGTACGTGTGCAAATACACACACACACACACACACAGCATTGTGCTTGCTCCCTCTCTCCTCCCAACACTCACTCACTCGGGGCAACATCCAAGGCCTCCCTAAATACGCGGAGATGACACCTGTCTCTTTTTCACTTACCTGTGCTGCTCCCCATCTTGCATCCCGATCAGAATCCAAATCCTGTTGCAAACCCTAACACTTCAGGCCCCGTTGAAATCCCAGTATATCCTCTGTGAGACGGTTCATCCCCCAGCTGCCGTGTGAGGCACACACGTGTACAAACTCTCCCACACCGTTTCCTGACTGTGCTTCCCTTCCCCCACCATCGATCACACACCCTGAGGTGTGAGCTGCCTTTTCGGCTTCAAGTCCCACAGGATCTGGGGCAGTGTGGGAGGCACAGTGCATACTCCATACAAGACATACATGTTGTCAGAGCTGTGGTTTTTCCAGTCTCATGTAGGGATGTGAGCACTGGACCATAAAGAAGGCTGAGTACCGAAGAACTGATGCTTTTGAACTGTGGTGTTGGAGAAAACTCTTGAGAGTCCCTTGGACTGCAAGGAGATCCAACCAGTCCATCCTTAAGGAGATCAACCCTGTACATTCACTGAAAGGACTGATGCTGAAGTTGAAGCTCCAATACTTTGCCCACCTGATGCGAAGAACTGACTCACTGGAAAAGACCCTGATGCTGGGAAAGACTGAAGGCAGGAGGAGAAGGGGACGGCAGAGGATGAGATGGTTAGGGACCACGATCAACTCAATTGATATGAGTTTGAGCAAACTCCAGGAGATAGTGAAGGACTGGTGTCGGGAGCATTTAACAGGAGAATTCCTGCATGCTGTTTTCTATTTCTCAAGGATTCTCTGTTCCTTATCAATCCTATTCTGGGAACAAGTAGAGCTGCACGTAGTTCTCAAGACTGAGGTCATAAGATGAGACATGTAGTGACTCTTTTCAGTGTCAGCAACCTTGTATGTATTATCCATATTGTGGCTATTGATAAAATTTCATCCTGTGTAATAGCTGAGTAATCATCTTACTAAAGATATATAAGCCTACATTTCTGCTAATAAAGCACCCTTGCTCCATCAGAGCTTGGGTCACCGTTTCTCTCTCTCTCTCTCTTTCTCTCTTTCATTTTCTTATCGTCAACTCCAGACCACCAGGTTCTAGCCCATTAAAGGACCACAACAGACAGGGAAGCCTGGTGTGCTGCAGTCCATGGGGCTGAAAAGAGTTGGATACAACTGAGCTACTGAACAAAGTCTTTTCATAACAAGAAAGGAAGCAGTTAGAAAACAAGTCATTTCCTACATCCCAAGTTTCCACCAGGAAGGAAGAGGCCAGCCATGGTGCACCTCGAGTCCATCTCAGATCCAGTCTGGGGATAACCTCCTCACAGTCAGAAAATCACTCTTGCATATCCAAGGCCCAAACCAGCAAGGGACAGAAAGAACCAGCTGGCGTTATTTAAACTTAATCAAAAGACAACGTGAGCATTATGAAAAAAAATCTCAACATTATCAAAAATCCAATAACATAAGCCCTTTATTTGTACATCACTCAAGTCTGTGAGGCACTTTCCCAGCTATTATCTCATTTTATCTTCATAAAAACCTTGAGATAGATGCAGCAAATGTAACTCCTCAATGGGAGAAGAAATCAAGGACCCAAAGGTTCGAGGAACTAGGCACGTTTTCCAGAACTTGCTGCTGAACTGGGCGAGGCTGGGACCTGGGTTCCTTCTTCCCGGCCCAGGGTTTTTCTGCTGAGCCATGTGACCCTTGGGTCCGTTCTAGACGCGGGAATGAAATCAAGACCCGCACTGCTGAGAACAGTGGCCGGGAGTTAAGCCAACCTGGTTCAAATCCACCAGCCTCAGCTTCTTTCTTTTTTTAATAAAGACTATATACCTTTTATTTTAATATTTGACTTTATTTTATTTATTTGGCTGTGCTAGGTCTTAGCTGAAGCACGTGGAATCTTTAGTTGCAGCATGCGGGATCTAGTTCCCTGACCAGGGATTGAACCCAAGGCCCCCTGCATTGGGAGTGTGGAGTCTTAGCCACCGGACCACCAGGGAAGAAACTGAGCCCCCAGCCTCAGTGCCTAACACAAAAAATAAACACAAAACCAATATTTTATAAAAAGCCACTATTAAATAAAGTGCAGCCCATTAAAATGCCGAGCACAGCACTTAAGAAGTGAAGGATAAACGGCAACGGTTCCTTAATCCGGCTCCAGTCATGAATATGCTGACTTGGGCCGTCTCTGAAGACACTATTACCCTCCCAGCCTGTCCACTGTGAGATCTTGCGATTTCTCGACGTACACACATTCTTGTTCATTAAGGCACTTTCTCCTCGATTTCTTCATTTTAAAACATCTCACACACCGAAAAGGCCAGTAGAGAAGTAGGGAGTACAAATTCCACTCTGCCTGAAAACACGGATGAAGCCAGCCCTCCAGCTCCCGCTCTGCAGCTCCATCTATGGTCACACCGGCTCAAGAATTTAGGAAAATTGTGGAGCACTGACTCTGCCAGGCCTGACAGTCAGCCTCTCTGATGTGTAGTCCCCAGGAGCCCAGGCAGCAACAAAGAGACAGTGAACGGTGTCGGCGCCCAGGGATACATCAGGGGCAGTTACAGGACAGATCAAGAAGGGGCGGGGGGGAAGGAAGAGAGGAAAGCGAGCAGAGGTCCTGTTAAACATCCGAAAGGGGGAGCGATGGGAGAACTGGAATCCGGCTCTCAGGAGACCCACGCAAATCCCTCCTAGGGTAAGGCCAGCGTCCCCACCTCCACCAGGGTGAACAAGCGTGCACACACACACTCAGCCATCTCACAACACTCGCATCAGACCTGTACTCACCCATCACACACGCTCACCCATCTAACACTCCCATCAGACCTGCTCCCACCCATCACATACACACTCACCCATCACACACACTCACCCATCTCACAACACTCGCATCAGACCTGTACTCACCATCACACACACTCACCCATCTAACACTCCCATCAGACCTGCTCCCACCCATCACATACACTCACCCATCATACATACACTCCCATCAGACCTGCTCCCACCCATCAAATACACACTGACTCATCACACACACTCACCCATCTCACACACACACACACTCAACCATTACACACACACTCCCATCAGACCTGCACCTACCCATTACATACACACTCACCCACACACACACTCATCACACACACTCACCCATTACACACACACTATCAGACCTGCACCCACCCATCACATACACACTCACCCATCACACACACTCACCCATCTCACACACACACACACACACACACACACACTCATCATATAAACCTACCCATCACACATACACTCCCATCAAACCTGCACCCACCCATCACATACACACTCACCCATCACACACACTCACCCATCTCACAACACTGCCATTAGACCTGTACTCACCCATCACACACACTCACCCATCTCACACACACACTAACCCATTACACACACACTCCCATCAGACCTGCACCCACCCATCACATATACACTCNATCAGACCTGCACCCACCCATCACATATGCACTCACCCATCACACACACCCATCTCACACACACACACACACACACACAGACACAATCATCACACACACTCCCATCAGACCTGTACCCACTCATCACATATACACTGACCCATTACACACACTCACCCATGTCACACACACACACTCACCCATTACACACACACTCCCATCAGACCTGCACCCACCCATCACATACACATTCACCCATCACACACACTTACCCATCTCACAACACTCCCATTAGACCTGTACTCACCCCTCACACACACTCATCCCTCATACACACACTCTCATCAGACCTGCACCTACCCATCACATACACACTGACCCATCACACACACTCACCCATCTCACACACACTCCCATCAGACCTGTACCTACCCATCACATACACACTCACCCATCTCACACACACACACACTCACCCAGTACACACACACTCCCATCAGACCTGCACCTACCCATCAC
>SJYQ01013736.1:58218-79955 GCA_006410935.1 Redunca redunca | reverse complement strand
ATATTTTCAGTCTAATCCCTTGTCTGGCTATTATTGTATAATGTGACTGTTATTCCTATACATAAGGAGGTTCTGGGTGCATAAATAAAAGCCTGGCAAGCAGGTCTTCCAGTTAGACATAACATGATGAAATTTTTTTTTCTTTTTTCTTTTTCTATTCCTTTCAGATTCTATGTGATTCATTCTACCCTGCCCTTGCAGCAGAAATCTTCCCGGGGTTTTTGGAGGTAAATGTTGTTGAAGGTGTGCTGGTGCCCTCTTGTGGTCATTCTGGTTTTGTGGTTTCTTCCCAGAAGCCTTCTACAGACAACTGATTTTATACGATGGTAATCAGAAAGTCAAATGCCACTGCTAATTGTCATAGGTGTCCTCGTGTCCATGTCTTTCTCACTCTGCAGGCACGAGCGACTGTCGAGAAGGACAGGCAGCTTACTGTAACCATGAGAGTTACGGAAGCTGTTCTTTTCTTCCGAGGCACAGGCCTCATTACTGAAGAATACTGTTAAAGGGGGGAAGCCTTGGGAAGTGATCTGAGACACCTTGGAGAAAGATGAAGCAGCAAACAACTCTCAGAATGGCCTTGTAATGAAGGCAACTCACAGAAAAAGGAGACAGGGCTTCATTTCATCAGAATGTAGAGCAAGGAAAAGGTATAAAAAAGAGAGTGATATTTGTGTGACTTGGCTGATGTGTGGCTGATTTGCATTGTTGTACAGCAGAAACCAACACAGCGTTGTAAAATAAATAAATAAATAAATAAAAATGAGCTGGAAGAAGTTGTAGAGGTCAAATAAGACTATGAGAAAGTTGTAAAAAGAAAAAGAGCAAGAAATCGATATAAAATATGAACTATAGGGGCTTCCCTCCACCTGCCAATGCAAGAGACACAGATTCGATCCCTGGTCCAGGCAGGTCACACATGCCAGAGAGCAACTAAGCCCATGCACCACAACTATTAAGCCTGTGCCCTAGAGCCTGGAAACCACAACTGCTGAGCCCACATGGAGCCCATGTGCCACAGCTCCCGAAGCCTGAGTGCCCTAGCTCCTGTGCTCCACGAAAGGAGAATCCACCACGTGAGAGCCACACCACAGCTAGAGAGTAGACCCTGCTCCCGGCAGACAGGCAAATCTGTGCAGCAACAGAGATCCAGCACAGCCTACATAAATATTAATGAATAAATAAAAATAAAATTATTTTTTAAAAATACAGATTATAAAAAAGAGCAAGGAAAAAGTATAAAAAGAGAGAGGAAGGAACAGGTGTAAATATAGAAATATAAAGCTCTCGTTCTGGTTAAGAAATCAATATAAAACAACCAGTAAGATTCTAGTTGACTCAAACTGACTTTTAGTCAATGAAAATAAGAGAAGTAAATGATATATGGTCTCATCATTGTCCACTACAACTTTCAAAATGTCTTCTATCCATACTGCCCAGTACAGTGGTTACTAGCTACATGGGCTATCGGGCACTTTAAATGTGAGGAGCTAAATTTAGAATTTTATTTCATTTTAATTAATTTAAATAGACACACATGGCTACTGGCTACCACACTGGACAGCACAGGTCTTGAAAGACAGATAAGACTAGAACACAGACAACTACAATGTCAACAGAGTTTATAGCACAGGGAAGTACAAATAAAGTTCCATAGTGGGAAGGATGAGTAGAGATGACCATAGGAGGCTCCTAAAGAGGAGGCATTTGAGCAAGGCCTTGAAGCATAGGTTCATCTCATTAGGCAGAAGTGATAAAGAGAGCATTCCAGGTGGCAAGAACAGCATGTCCAAAGGCATGGAGGTGGGAAACTAAGTAAATCTTCAAAGAACAGAGGTATTAGAGAATGAGATACATGCATCTGGATAGAGCACTTAAGAGGCATAGTGCTATGAAGCCTTGAATGCCTTGAAAAGTATTTTGGTTAAAACCAATAGTCAGTAGAATCTGTAACAATCTCTACTAGAAGAGTCTTAGAGGGAACATAACAGCCTGTTATGACACTGGGGAATCTATCTTTCCAGGGGGCCAAGGGTTCTGTGGCAGAAGCCTCTGAATGCTAGTGATTGTTATCAGAATTCTGGTCTACGTGGACTAGCCTGATGGCTGTGTGTGGAGGGAAGGAGGAAGAGAGCCTCAAGGCGGGGTAACAGGAGGGAAACCATTGCAAAGCTGGCCCAGTGAGAAACATGGAGGGTCTTAAAAAGGATGAGGGACTGGGTGGTCCCGCCCAGGCCCCCCAGTGTCCCAAACATGATGCATCAGAACTGTCATGCTATTGTAATTCTAATGAAGCCAAACCACAGTCTCAGAGCAGTGGTACATCCTAAGATACACCATCAAACAATCAAAGTAACTTCAAAATAACTTGAGCTATTTCCTGCATTTCTCAAATACCTGTAGCCTGCCCCAGACCAAACTCTGGCACCCTGAGGTCATGGCACTCAAAGAAATTCCCTTTCTTCTTTCATCCACTTCCTTCATGCCCCACAGCTGCTTCCACCTCCTCCCCTAAACTGACTGGAAAAGTCCTCCATCACCAGGCCCTGAGCTTCCCTGTCTTTCCATTCTTTCCCTTTCTTTTCATCTCTCTGGCTCTCTATCTCCTGGTCTCTAATTTCTGCCCCTCAAAACTCAGGAATTAGTCCCCTCACTGTGCAGAGGAGGGCAGGAAACAGAATGCAAAGCCAGAACAATCTTTAGGTGGCAGAGGAGAAAGAGTAAAGGCTGGGAATTTTCATGGGTTCACCCATCCCATCCCCCCAAAAAAGCTATGTCATACACAAATACATGCTGTAGGGACTCTGGCATTTCAGTGTTTTCTGCCCTCCACATCCCCTCCCCAAATTTTTCACCATCTTTTTCTATGGTGATTTTAATGCCTTAGACCAGTAGCATTGTATCAGCTGGGAGCTGATCAAAAACGCAAATTCATGAGCCCCACTCCAATCTATTGAATTACAATCTCTGGGGAAAGGGCCCAGGAAACTGTTTTAATGTGCCTGCCGGGGAGTCTTATCACATTCAATTTTAGGAATCACTGATCTAACAGAGTTGAGAGCCATTGCTCTCTTGGATCTGTGAACTGCTGCTGAGTGAACTTGTCTGGACTTATCAGACCTTTCTAACAAATTGCCGGACTAGGTAATGGGAAATTTCCCAGGCAGAGATATATCCATATTCACACCTAATCCTCCCTCCCTACAAGAGTATTAGCTCTAGTAGTATTTCATAACCTCTTGCACATCATGGCTTATGAGGAAAATGAAAAGATTTAGAGTCACACTAAATGAACATAAAGTGATCTCCAGCAGAGGGGCCCAACTCTGGACTATGAAGAGGACAGGATGCCTAGAGATAACCAATCATAAGATTTCCCTGTTTGCCTTAAAGGAAGTGAATGTGAGGCTATCTACTTACAGCCAACATTGGGTTCCAGATCACCCATACTGGGGCCCTGAAACACCAAGAGTGAGAGGCAAAATTATAGTCCTGCTGGTGGCTCACTCCTCCATATAAGCATCATGTTAGATCAATACAATTTCTATTTTGGATCTTAAGCTGCCTCTGAGGTGAGAGAGAGGGAGTCCTTGGATGCTGATATCATAATCTGCTCCTTTCCTCCAAGTGTGAGCTCATTTGAGGATTTCCTCTAAGTTATGGATGAAGCCATACCCATATCACTTTCTATTTCTAAATATAGCCCCAGGATCTCAGGTCTGTACTTCATTACCTAACCTTGTTCCATGTAAACTGTTAGTCTATCATTGAGTTTTACTTTCCATTGTAATGGTTGAGAAGTCTGCTGTCATTCTAATTATCATTTTTTTATAGGTGAAGTCTATTTTCTGCCTTTATGACGTTTTCTTCTCTAATGTTTTGACATTTTCATATGTCTAGGTGTGCATTTTACTTTTTCTTTCTATCAGATAAACAAAAAATTCGTGATTCCTGAAGAGAAAGTCTATTTTTTATCGACATTAGAAAATTGTCAATGATACCCTCTTCAGCTCAGTTCAGTTCAGTTGCTCAGTCATGTTCAACTCTTTGCAACCCCATGAATCACAGCACGCCAGGCCTCCTTGTCCATCACCAACACCCGGAGTACACTCAAACCCATGTCCATCGGGTCAGTGATGCCACCCAACCATCTCATCCTCTGTCGTCTCCTTCTCCTCCTGCCCTCAATCTTTCCCAGCATCAGGGTCTTTTCAAATGAGTCAACTCTTCCCATCAGGTGACCAAAGTATTGGAGTTTCAGCTTCAGCATCAGTCCTTCCAATGAACACCCAGGACTGATCTCCTTTAGGATGGACTGGTTGGATCTCCTTGCAGTCCAAGGGATTCTCAAGAGTCTTCTCCAACACCACAGTTCAAAAGCATCAATTCTTCAGCACTCAGCTTTCTTCACAATCCAGCTCTCTCATCCATACATGACCACTGGAAAAACCATAGCCTTGACTAGACAGACCTTTGTTGGCAAAGTAATGTCTCTGCTTTTTACAATGCTGACTAGGTTGGTCATAATTTTCCTTACAAGGAGTAAGCGTCTTTTAACTTCATGGCTGCAATCACCATCTGCAGTGATTTTGGAGCCCAGAAAAATAAAGTCTGACATTGTTTCCACTGTTTCCCCATCTATTTGCCATGAAGTGATGGGACCAGATGCCATGATCTTAGTTTTATGAATGTTGAGTTTTAAGCCAACTTTTTTTCACTCTCCTCTTTCACTTTCATCAAGAGGCTGTTTAATTCTTCTTCACTTTCTGCCATAAGGGTGGTATCATCTGCATATCTGAGATTATTGATATTTCTCCCAGCAATTTTGACTCCAGCTTGTGCTTCATCCAGCCCAGCATTTCTCATGATGTACTCTGCATATAAGTTAAATAAGCAGGGGGACAATATACAGCCTTGATGTACTCCTTTTCCTATTTGGAACCAGTCTGTTGTTCTATGTCCACTTCTAACTGTTGCTTCCTGACCTGCACACAGATTTCTCAGGGGGCACATAAGGTGGTATGGTATTCCCATCTCTTTCAGAATTTTCCACAGTTTATTGTGATCCACACAGTCACAGGCTTTGGTACAGTCAATAAAGCAGAAATAGATGTTTTTCTGGCACTCTCTTGCTTTTTCCATGATCCAGTGGATGTTGGCAATTTGATCTCTGGTTCTTCCGCCTTTTCTAAAACCAGCTTGAACATCAGGAAGTTCACAGTTCACATATTGCTGAAGCCTGGCTTGGAGAATTTTGAGCATTACTTTACTAGCATATGAGATGAGTGCAATTGTGTGGTACTTTGAGCATTCTTTGGCATTGCCTTTCTTTGGGATTGGAATGAAAACTGACCTTCTCCAGTCCTGTGGCCACTGCTGAGTTTTCCAAATTTGCTGGCATATTGAGTGCAGCACTTTCACAGCATTATTTTTCAGGATTTGAAATCGCTCAACTGGAATTCCATCACCTTCTCTAGCTTTGTTCACAGTGATGCTTCCTAAGTCCCACTTGACTTCACATTCCAGGATGTCTGACTCTAGGTGAGTGATCACACCATCTTGATTATCTGGATCATGAAGCTCTTTTTTGTACAGTTCTTCTGTGTATTCTTGCCACCCCTTCTTAATATCTTCTGCTTCTGTTAGGTCCCTACCATTTCCATCCTTTATTGAACCCATCTTTGCATGAAATGTTCCCTTGGTATCTCTAATTTTCTTGAAGAGATCTCTAGTCTTTCCTATTCTATTGTTTTCCTCTATTTCTTTGCATTGATCACTGAGGAAGGCTTTCTTTTCTCTCCTTGCTATTCTTTGGAACTCTGCATTCAAATAGGTATATCTTTCCTTTTCTCCTTTGCCTTTAGCTTCTCTTCTTTTCACAGCTATTTGTAAGGCCTCCTCAGACAGCCATTTTACTTTTTTGAATTTCTTTTTCTTGGAGATGGTCTTGATTCCTGTCTCCCATACAATGTCACGAACCTCCATCCATAGTTCATTGACATTCTGTCTATCAGATCTAGTCCCTTAAATCTATTTCTCTCTTCCACTGTATAATCATAACGGATTTGATTTAGGTCATACCTGAATGATCTAGTGGTTTTCTCCATTTTCTTCAATTTCAGTCTGAATTTGGCAATAAGGAGTTCATGATCTGAGCCACAGTTAGCTCCCAGTCTTGTTTTTGCTGACAGTATAGAGCTTCTCCATCTTTGGCTGCAAATAATATAATCAATCTGATTTTGATGTCAACCAGCTGGTGACATCCATGTATAGAGTCTCCTCTTGTGTTGTTGGAAGAGGGTGTTTGCTATGACCAGTGCATTCTCTTGGCAGAACTCTATTAGCCTTTGCCCTGCTTCATTCTGTACTCCAAGGCCAAATTTGCCTGTTACTGCAGGTGTTTCTTGACTTCCTACTTTTGCATTCCAGTCCCCTATAATGAAAAGGACATCTTTTTTGGGTGTTAGTTCTAGAAGGTCTTGTAGGTCTTCATAGAACTGCCCAACTTCAGCTTCTTCAGCGTTACTGGTCAGGGCATAGATTTGGATTACCATGATATTGAATGGTTTGCTTTGGAAACGAACAGAGATCATTCTGTCGTTTTTGAGATTGCATCCAAGTACTGCATTTCAGACTCTTTNTGTGTCTTAAGCTCTCTTTCATGTTTTCTATGTCTTAGCTTCTCTCTCCTGCAATTCAGTTTATCAATTTCCTTTCAATTCTGTCTGATTTGCTATTTATTTCATAGATTAGGTTTTTATTTTAATAACTAAACTGTTATTTATAGAAAGTATATTTAATTCTGCCTTTTGGTTTTATCTGTTTTTTAATAGTGTCTCATAAATTTTTCATGTTCTTTATTGCTTGTTTTTATATCTTTAGTCATAGTCATCCAGGAAGTCATTCAACAAACACTTGTTGACAGCCTCGTATATACTAGTTACAATGGGCATTGAAAAGTGGGTAAGACATGATTTCTATTGCCAAGGAGGTATAAGGACAAAAACACAGTACATAAACTATGACACAGTGTGTAAGGACTAAAACAGACATTTGGTTAGAGTATTATGAGAAAACTGAAGGCAGAATCTGATCCTGCACAAGGGGATTCAAGAAAGATTCCAAAATAATGTAAGGACTGAACTAAGTCCAAATATATTAGGAGATATCAGGCAGGTTATGTGATAAGAGACAAATTAGCAAAGGCAAGAAGGTGAATATATGCATGAAAAGTGCCAAGAACCATCTTAGCTCCTATGACTGGAACTTAAAGTTTTGATGCTAGAATAGTTTTTGATACAGGAGCAAGAGAAGAAAATGGATGTGTGGTCAGGGGCCAGGTCATGAAGGACCTGGTAAGCACTGGAGAGAAACTCAGACAGTATTAAGTATTCAATGGGGACCTAGATTTAGGAAAGAGGAGCATATGGCCCACCATACAAAAAAAAATTATCAATAACAAATAAATATCAGTATTAGCTGTTGTTGGCAAATTGAATCTAGTATAGGGGCATCTGTCTGCTCAAGCTAGTAACAAAAATATGTCAACAGACTGGAAAGGACAAAGTGAAGTTGCTCAATCGTGTATGACTCTTTGTGATCCCATTGACTGTAGCCTACCAAGCTCCTCCATCCATGGCATTTCCCAGGCAAGAGTACTGGAGTGGGTTGCCATTTCCTTCTCCAGGGGATATTCCTAACCTGGGGATTGAACCCAGGTCTTCCACATTGCAGGCAGATGCTTTACCCTCTGAGCCAACAGGGAAGCCCTTGGAGAGTACATGCCCTGACTGAAAGTATTGAAAATCAGATAGGTAGATGGATAAGTAGGTAGGTAGATAGGTAGGTAGGTAGATAGATAGATACCACCAAATGGATAACATGCTAGCCAAACAAATCATTTACTGGCTCTGACCTCGATCCTTTGTAATTAGTGTGTCTAAGGAAATACTGAATTCCAATTGCTGAGTTTTCTAGGACTAACTTTTGGGAGTATCTGCAGTAGTTTTCTTGATGTCCAGCTCTAGTCTTATGTCTGGAGTCACCTTAAAGTAAATATCAAAGGCAACTTAAGGGAAGAGAATGTCATGTAACCTCTGGAACCTAGCTGAGGTGTGGATAAAGGGTGAAGTACTCAAAGGAGTTGACTTCAAATGGCTCCTGAGGAGTCTACTCACTTTCCCAGAAACTTTGGCCAAGGGCGGGATACTGTAAGGTATGTTCTCATGTGTGACTTTCAGGTACTTAGGAATTCTCAGAGGATCCCAGGCAATTGAAAATGGCTCCATGCTCATTGCTTACTGAACAGATTTGCAGACATTTTCCTCCATGTCTGTAACTAGAAGGCAATACTAGAAAAGAGAGTCAATATTTATTAAGTGTTGGCCATGGGCCAGACTCTGCTATATACACTTTATATGCATTATCCCATTATATCTTCACAGTATCCCACGGGGTTAAGTTCTTTTATTATTCCCAATTTGAAAATGAGGAAACTAGATTGTAGACAGGTTGAGAAACTTGCCCAAGATCACACAAAATGGAAGTGATTGAATCAAGATTCCAGCCCAAGCAGTCTGGCTCCACAACCCATACTCTTAATGTCTATGCTCTGTTGCTTTTCAAGAGTTCAAAAATGCTATAAATGGAAAGTTCAGTTCAATTCAGTCATTCAGTCATGTCTGACTCTTTGTGACCCCATGGACTGCAGCATGCCAGTCTTCCCTGTCCATCACCAACTCCTGGAGCTTGCTCAAACTCATGTCCAGTGAGTCTCTGGCTCCGGATTAAATTCTTCTCCTCCAAAGTCCAAGAATCCCGGCGTCTTTTCATTCAGCAACAACCTTTCATCTTGGGAACTCATCCAGGATCCTTCAGGACAAAGTAAGGATGCTTGGAGCTCTTTGTTCTCCTAGCAAACACGTTTTCTGCTGTACTTTACTAACTCTATGGTGTGCCTGTGTGAATGAATGAAATGCCCTGTGCGAAGCAAGTGAGGACCCCTGCTCTGTGGTTCCACGGTGATCTCATACGGCTTATGGCAGAAACCTGTTGGGGGTTTATACCGACCTGCCAGTGCCAAGAGGCACCCAATGTCTCCTTCGGTAACCGAACAGAAATGGGCAAAGTTCGTGTGGACCAAACTCCCCTTTCTCAGTCAACCTTTTCGGTCTCTTTGACCATTTCATAACTCCGTGGGAATTAGAAGTACTAACCTAATCTATCGGATCATAGACTTTCAAAGGACTTGTGATCTATACTGTTACTGTGCACATTGGCTTAGGTCCCAAACTTGGATTGGTAGTCAGGAAAGTGCCTAGCCTTGCTAGGAATCGAAAGTTCGGAAGCTAGATGGAGCTCTAGCTCCAACAACATCTCTGAGGTTAAAGGTTACTCAGATTGGGACCGCAATGGGTTTTTTTCCTTTGGTAGCACTGGCTCTTAGTGGACCAGAGGAGGCTCTTATACTAGAGTGGTGATGCTTGGAAGGAACATCTCAGTTTCATGTTCGTATCGGTCTTATTGTGGTCAGGAATATACTCAGGGTCGTGCACAGGCACTCAGGTGACAAATGTTTCCCCCAGCGGTCTTAGCTTGGGAGGCATTCAGGAAGGTTACTCTGATTGTACCCCAGGTGGCATCAGAGGCAAGCAAGGTTAATGGTGAAGAGCTGGACGTCAGGTAGGGATGCCATCAGGTCTACCCCTGGTATATCCCCACCCTGTCTCGGTGGTAGAACTGAGAGGGACGAGTACGGCACCTGCATTGTAAGGGACAGATTAAGTCTGACCAGGAAAGAAAAGCTTTGGTGTAACATCTGTCTACACCCCCATCTAGAGCAGGGAGGGACGCCTCCGGTACAAAGATGGTGCTGGTCGCTTTTTTTCTCTCTTACAGATGGGAGCTAACAATTCCAGCCTCACTCCTTTGAACTGTATCCTGAAAAACTGGGATAGATTTGACCCCCAGGGCTTAAGACACATCTGGTCTTCCTATGTGATACTGCGTGGCCACGGTATCCATTGGAGGACGGCGAACGGTGGCCAGTTGGAGGGTCTCTAAAGTACAATACTGTTTTACAATTAGACCAGTTCTGTAAAAAACAAGGGAAAAGTGATCTTAAAGGATAGATTTCTCACTCAGTCAGCTCCAAATATCCTCCGTTAGCTATTAAAACGGGCTCATGGACCAAATCAGTCTTTAAATACTCTGTTACAACTGGCTCAAACAGTCTATTATGGTAGGGAATATGAGGAAAAGGATCCCAGCATCTTTTCGTTCAGCAACAACCTTTCATGATCTTCATTTTAATGTTCAGTTTTAAGCCAGCCTTTTCACTCTCCTCTTTCAGTTTCATCAAGAGGCTCTTTAGTTCCTCTTTGCTTTCTGCCATAAGGGTGGTGTCATCTGCATATATGAGGTTATTGATATTTCTCCCAGCAATCTTGATTCCAGCTTGTGCTTCATCCAGTCCAGCATTTTGCATGATGTACTCTGCATATAAGTTAAATAAGCAAGGTAACAATATACAGCCTTGACATACTCCTTTCTCAATTTGGAACTAGTCTGTTGTTCCATATCCAGTTCTAACTGTTGCTTCTTGACCTGCACACAGATTTCTCAGGGGGCACATACGGTGGTCTGGTATTCCCATCTCTTTAAGAATTTTCCACAGTTTGTTGTGATCCACACAGTCAAAGGCTTTGGTGTAGTCAAATGGAAAGTAGTGACATCTATGTCATAGTATTCTTTGGTCTTCATCTGCAGCACTCCAGAGGACGTGTCTTTCTGTGTACAGAAAAGCTTAATTTAACCTTCTACACTCAGTTGTATGAAGCCAGGAGGAGGCAACTAGATCTTCCCATGATTTTCTGGAGGACATCACCAGGATAATCTTTACTACCACTACTACCATTTAGTGCAGTCTCAAAGCTGTGGTAATGTATCCAATGATTGATTGGCCTAAGAATATAAAAAGCTACTATGGGGGAGAGTAATATTGAATTTTCATGTTTGGCTTGTTTTAAAAACACTCCAGTTCTGCCTGGAATCTTGATTTACTAAGCTTAGTGGAGCCACAAATGTCACATCCTATGTGCATCAGAGCTCTACATTTATCCTCCCTTCATCATCAGGCATCAATTTCAGATCACTTCTCCTCATCTCTATGAGTTCCTCCTCCTCTCTTCCCTCTCTTCTTTCCTTCACTTATTCTCCTTTTCCCTTTTCTCCCAAGGGTGAAAAATGTACTCTGCATTAGTTGATATGGAAAGAACACCAAACTTGGAATCCAACTCCCTAGATTGAAATGTCAGTTCTCTAATGATATATCTATGAAATGGAAATAATGCTTTTTCTTTGTTCATAAATATTTACTAAATAGCCACAGTACATTAAGCACTGTACTAGGTATTGGGGATACATCAGTGAACACTAACAATGATTACCAACAATTGCAAGAGGTACTATAGAAGATACAGAGTACATCACAGCATTCAGCATAAAGATCCTTTCTGGAAGGGGGCTTAGAATTTCCACAAGCATATGAAAGAACACTGTAAACTATAAAGTCATACAGAAATATAAAGTATAGTTTATATTATAATATGTATCTCCTCCTTCTCTTTCATTTCCTCATTCTTTTTCCTTTCCTTTTCCCTTTCCAGTCTCTTAGGTCAATTTAAGGTTTTTTGAAGGATGATTAAAAAGTGCTAGGTATCCAAGCCCATCTATAGATTCAATGCCATCTCTATCAAAATTCCAATGACATCTTTTACAGAAGTAGAAAAACAATCCTAAAAATCCTATGGAATCACAAAGATTTTAAATAGCCAAAACAATTTTGAGAAAGAACACAGATGGGGGCATCACATTTCCTGATTTCAAATTATACTACAAAGGTACAGAAATCAAAGCAGTAAAGTACTAGTAAAACACACACACCCACATACACACAGATCAATAGAACAGAATTGAGATCCCAGAAACGAACCCATGCACACGTGATTAATTTACAAAAAAATACACAAAGAACATACAATAGAGAAAGAACAGTCTCTTTAATAAATATAGTTGGAAAAACTAGACAGCCACATGCAAAAGAATGAAACTAGACCACTATCTTGCAACATATTAATGTCAAACCTAAAATCACAAAACTCCTAGGAGAAAACATAGAGGGGAATTTCCTTGATATTAATTTTGGCAAGGAGTTTTTGGATATGACACTTAAAACACAGGCAATAAAAGCAAAAGTGAACCAGTGGGACCACATCAAACTAAAAGCTTCTTTAGTTTGAACAACAAAAGGAAAGGTTAATTGACAAAATGAAAAGCAATCTACAGAATATATATGATAAGAAGTTAATTCACATAATATTGTTAATACATAACTTGATAGCAAAAAAAAGAACAAAAACAAAAACCCACCCTCACATAATCTAATTTCAAAATGTGCAAAGGGCCTGAATAGACATTTTTCCAAAGAAGATATATAGCCAAAAAGCACATTAGAAGGTGCTCACCATTAATGCTCAGGGAAATGCAAATCAAAAGCACAATGAGATAACACCCTACACCTGCCAGAATAACTATTATCAAGAAGATAGCAAATAACAAGTATTGGTAAAGATGTCGCAAAAGGAGAACTCTTGTGCACAGTTCATGGGAATGTAAACTGGCACAGCCACTGTGGACAACAGTATGAGATTTCCTCAAAAAATTACAAACAGCTATATGATCCAGCAGTTCCACTCTGGGTATATAGTGGAAGGAAATGAAATCACTATTTCAAATATATACCTACTGTTTCATATTCACAACAGCATTATTTACAATAGCCAATATAGGAAGCAACCTAAAGTCCCACTAATGAATAAATGGATTTAAAAAAGAAAAAATATAGACATATATATTTAATGGAATATTATTCAGTCATAAGAAATAAGGGAATCCTACCATTTGCAACACTGTGGATGAAAACTAACAGCATGTGCTAAGTGAAATAGGTAAGACAGAGAAAGATAAATAATGTATAATCTCACATTTTATATGGAATCTGGAAAAGCTAAACTCTGTGAAACAGAGATGAGAATGGTGGTCGCCAGCGTTGGGGGGCAGGTGAGGTTGGTGAGGAAATTGGATATTGTTAGTCAAAGGTAGAAATTTCAAGTTTGTACTAGGATAAGTTCTGAGGCTCTAATATACAGCCTGGTGATTATAGTTAACAATACTTTATTGCATACATGAAAAGTACTAAGAAAGTAGACCTCAAAAGTTCTCATAGCAAAAAAATAAAGAAACCCTACCATAGTAGCTATGTGAAGTGGTAAATGTATTAACTAAGCTTATTGTGACAATCATTTACTATATATACATACATATATCAAATCATCATGCTGTGCACCTTACACTTACACAATGTTATATGTGAAGTATACATAAATAAAGCTAGAAAAAATGAAATTAAATAAATAGAACTACAAGATGCTTATATAATCAGAAAAGCTCTCAGTAAATATTTATGGGGTTTAGGATAGAACACATGGTATGGAAACAGAGATGAACATTCAAGACTTTTTAAAATAAAGTAAGCATTTATTCAGCATCTCTGGAATATCCACATCTGCCAAATGCAGCATCAGGCACTGAGAACAGTAGGAAAAGACACACGTCTCTATCCTCAGAGAGCTCACATCTGGAGGGAAGAGAGCTGAGCACACAGTACAATGTGACAAGACCTTTGACGGGGGAAGGACTGAGGGGAGTACCAAGGAGAGGGTCTTAAACAAGCCTGAAGTGTCAGTGGAAGCTTTGCGGAGGAGACAAGTTACAAGCTGAGTGCAGCACAGGAATTGCCAAGCTGGTCACCTCCAAGCACACTTAGGAATAACCTCAGAGCACTGAAGGTCTTTAGAGGAATACAGGAAGGGTGTACAAAGAGTACAAGGACTTTCTCTCCCAGAAAAGCCACAGAGGGAGAACACAAGGTGGCAGTGGTGCGATGGGATTGCACAAAGCAGGAAGGCCTCTCAGACAGAAACTACAAATCTAGTAGAAGTTGACAAGAAATGCGCAAGGGCTTGCTCCCTGGGGGAGTGTGAAAGGGCACAGCCTTCCTGTAGGACAAGACTATAGTATGTACTGAAACCCTTAAAAATGTCCATGGTCTTTGACTTAGAAACTCAACCTTTAGAAATTGATCCTTGGTGAAGATTTCCATACAAGGATGTTTAAAATGGCATTATTTTCAGAAACAAGCCAAACTTCACTGAGATACTGGTTAGATGAACTGTGGCTAATTTACCTAATAAAACAGTTGATGACCAATTATAATCATGTTCTTGAATAATACTTAATGACAAGAAGAATGCTTGATATAACTTAAGTATAAAAAATAGGATACAAAACTATATATACTATATGATTTACACTTTATTTAAATTTACCTGTAGGTGTGTGTGTAAAAAAAGACTCGAAAAAAAATCAAAAATATCAGCAGTAGTGAAATTACAGGCAGTTTTCTTTTATTCTGTAAGTTTGTCTCTATTTTTCAAAATTTAATCCTATGTGTACCCCACTATTATTAGAGAAAAATAATAAACACTATAACAGAAAATATTAACAGAGGCTATTTCTAGAAATTTTCTTAATTTTGATTTCTTAGTTCTGTGTGCTTTCCAAAATGTTTTCCAAATTTCATACTAGGAAAATGTATGGCTCTTTAAAACAAATCATTAATGAGCATTTCTTTTTAACTAGAAACCCAGAATGCTCAGGGAATGAGCCACTATTTTAGGGGATTTGTGATTAAGTTACCTGCTGAAAACAGGTGTCAGTTTAGCAGAGAATGACATGGTGGCTCTCTCTCCTGCCAGCAGGACCAGAGAACCTCCTATTGCCCTCCCACTTCTTCTGCTCCTACCTTTGAGAATGGGAAGTTGGTAGGGCTTTTGACTTTGATCTGTAGTAATGTACAGGTTTCTCTCTGTTATGCCCTTTCTCTGTACCATGCATTAAGAGGGTATGCAGTAGGGAAGTTAAGGACAGTCATTAAGCTTGGCAGATACTCCCCAGAGTGCTTGGAGAGGATAGTCTACATAAAAGGAATCTTCTAAAACAAGTACTCAAATTCCTTTGTATAAAGGTCTCTTTTGTCTCCTCACCATTCTTCATTTTTGTGCACCAAGTTAATTAACAGCAATTTTTTAACAAGCACTTCTGTGACAGGTAAGTATTTGAAGCCTGGATCTCTTCTCCTATCTTTCCTTTTCCTCTATGTGGAGCTTGAAAAGCATACACTTCTTGAAGGAGACAGAAGCAACATTCAGACAGTATATCCTCTCTTGGTCTTTTTTAAACTAAGAATTAGTTCATTTCAGTATTTTTAAAGTGAGCCATTAAATTCATTGTGCTTGGCCTGATTGATTTTTTAAATGTGTTTTCAAATGTTTCTTTCTGTTAAGTAAAACATAAAACTTGTGAAAAAAGTAATACAGAAATATGTAAAGTGCAAACCTTCCCATATCCTTCATCTTCCAATTCAACTCCTCTCCCTGGGATTAAACACTTTTTTACTATGTTAATTTCAGGTATGCAGCATTAAAATTCAACATCCGCATACCCTACAAAGTGATCACCACCACAAGTCACCCTGCAGTTGGGGCTTCCCTGGTGGCTCAGATGGTAAGGAATCCACCTGCAATGTAGGAGATCCGGGTTTGATCCTTAGGTCGGGAAGAAGGGAAGTGTTAGATCTCCAGGGATGGCTACCCTCTCCAGTATTCTTGCCTGGAGAATTCCATGGACAGAGGAGCATGGTGGGCTATACAGTCTATGGAATCACAAAGAGTTGGACACAACTGAGCAACTAACACACAAACACACACACACACACACACACACTACAGTGACCTCCTTCGCCTGTTTCACCCACCCAACCCCCTTTCCCTCTGGTACCTGCTAATCTGATCTCTGTATTTGTTTTAATTTTATTTGTTTTATCTATGTATTTGTTTTAATTTTATTCTGTTCACTCATGTGTTTTGGATTTTTTTTAATCCATGTATGAGATTTCCCTGGTGGCTCAGACACATGTATGAGCAAAATCATATGGTATTTGTCTTTCTCCCTCTGTCTTATTTCACTTAGCATAATACCTTCAAAGTCCATCCATGTTGTCACAAATGGCAAGATTTAATTCTTTTCTATGGGTAAGTAGTATTCCATTGTACATATACCACATCTTCTTTACCATTTATTTATTAACAGACACTTAGGTTGCTTATCTTGACTATTATAAATAATGTTGCAATAAACATAGGAGTGCATATATCTTTTCAAATTAGTGTTTTTATATCCTGTGAATAAATAACCAAAAAACGAATAACTGGGTCATATGACAGATTTTTCTTAAGTTTTGGGGGAATGGTTATTGTTTTCCATAGTGGCTACAACAATTTACAGTCTCACCAACATTATACAAGTGTTCTCCTTTCTCCACAACCTCTCCAACATTTGTCATTTCTTATCCTCTTGACAATAACCATTCTAAATACAGGTGAGGTGATATCTCATTGGGGTTTTGATTAGTATTTCTCCTAACAGTGATGTTGAACATCTTTGTCTGTGTCTGTTGGCTATCTGTGTGTCTTTGGAAAGTGTCTATTCAAATCCTCTTCCCATTTTTTAATTGGGTTTTCTGTTGTTGCTGGATCATATGAGTTCATTATATATTTTAGATGTTAATCCTTTATGGGATATACAATCTGCAAATGTTTCCTCCCATTCTATAGGTTGTCTTTTTGCTTTGATGATGGTTTCCTTTGTTATGCAGGAGCTTTTTAGTTTGATGTAGTCCTGCTTGCTTATTTTTGCTTCTGTTACCCTTGCCTTTGGAGTTATGTCCACAAAAACATCACTATGACTATTGTCAAGGCACATGTTTTCTTCTAGGAGATTTATGGTTTCAGGTCTTTGCCTTCAAGTGTTTAACCCATTTTGAGTTAATTTTTGTGTGTGGTGAAAGACAGTGGTCTATTTTTTCTCTTTGGCATGAGTCTGTCTAGTTTTCCCAACTTCATTTATTGAAGAGAATATCCTCTCTTCATCATATGTTTTTTGCTCTTTTTGGTAAATTAAATGACCATTTGTGCATGGGTTTATTTCTGGGCTCTTAATTCTGTCCCATTGGTAGATGTGTCTGATTTTGTGCCAGTACCATACTGTTTTGGTTACTATAGCTTTGCAGAATAGTCTGAAATCAGGAGCATTATGTTTCCAACTTTATCCTTCTTTCTCAAGATTGCTTTGGCTATTCAGGATCTTTTGAGGCTGCATATAAATTTTAGAATTATTTGTTCAAGTTGTGTTAAATATGCCATTGGAATTTTGATAGGGATTGCATTGAGTCTGTAGATTACATTTTAACAATATTAATTCTTCCAGTCCATGAATACAGAATGTCTTTCCATTTATTTGTGTCTTCTTCAATTTCTTTCATCAATATCAGAGTTCAGTGTACAAATCTTTCAGTTCCTTGATTAAGTGTACCCTTAGGAATTTTTTTCTTTGTGATGCAACTGTAAATAGGGCTGTTTTCTTAATTTCTCCTTCTGATAGTTTATTAGTATAGAGAAGTGCTAGAAATTTCTGTATATTGATGTTGTATCCTGTGACTTTACTGAATGCATTTACTAGTTCTAACAAATTTTGAGTGAAATCTTTAAGGTTCTCTCTATATAATATCATTTAATATGCAAATAACAACAGTTTTACCTCTTGCTTTCCAGTTTGAATGACTTTTATTTCCTTTTCTTGCCTAATTTCCCTGGCTAGGAGAAATATCAATAACCTCAGATATGCAGATGACACCACCCTTATGGCAGAAAGTGAAGAGGAACTAAAAAGCCTCTTGATGAAAGTGAAAGTGGAGAGTGAAAAAGTTGGCTTAAAGCTCAACATTCAGAAAATGAAGATCATGGCATCTGGTCCCGTCACTTCATGGCAAATAGATGGGGAAACAGTGTCAGACTTTATTTTGGGGGGCTCCAAAATCACTGCAGATGGTGACTGCAGCCATGAAATTAAAAGACGCTTACTCCTCGGAAGAAAAGTTATGACCAACCTAGGTAGCATATTCAAAAGCAGAGACGTTACTTTGCCAACAAAGGTCCATCTAGTCAAGGCTATGATTTTTCCAGTGGTCATGTATGGATGTGAGAGTTGGACTGTGAAGAAAGCTGAGCACCGAAGAATTGATGCTTTTGAACTGTGGTGTTGGAGAAGACTCTTGAGAATCCCTTGGACTGCAAGGAGATCCATTTTATCATGAATGTTCAGTCCATTCTAAAGGAGATCAGCCCTGGGATTTCTTTGGAAGGAATGATGCTAAAGCTGAAACTCCAGTACTTTGGCCACCTCATGCGAAGAGTTGACTCACTGGAAAAGACTCTGATGCTGGGAGGGATTGGGAGCAGGAGGAGAAGGGGATGACAGAGGATGAGATGGCTGGATGGCATCACCAACTCGATGGATGTGAGTTTGAGTGAACTCCGGGAGATGGTGATAGACAGGGAGGCCTACTGCTGCTGCTGCTGCTAAGTCATTTCAGTCGTGTCCGACTCTGTGCGACCCCATAGATGGTAGCCCACCAGGCTCCCCCGTCCCTGGGATTCTCCAGGCAATAACACTGGAGTGGGTTGCCATTTCCTTCTCCAATGCATGAAAGTGAGAAGTGAAAGTGAAGTCGCTCAGTCGTGTCCGACTCTTAGCTACCCCATGGACTGCAGCCCACCAGGTTCCTCCGACCATGGGATTTTCCAGGCAAGAGTACTGGAGTGGGGTGCCATTGCCGGCATGCTGCAATTCATGGGGTCACAAAGAGTCAGACACAACTGAGCAACTGAACTGAACTGAACTGAACTGAGGACTTCCAATACTTTGTCAAATAAAAGCGATGTGAGTAGGCATCCTTGTCTTCTTCTTGATCTTAGATAGTTGAATATCAGTTGGATATAGTTGGATACCTGTTGGATATCATGTTAGCTGTGGCTCGCCACACATGGCCTTTATTATAGTGAGGTACCCTCTATATCTACTTTGTTAAGGATTTTATCATGAAAGTTCAGTTTTGTCAAATTTTTTCTACATCTATTGAGATGATGTTGATAATGTGGTATTTTTAATTTATTTATTAATTGAAGAACAATTGTTTTACAGAATTTTGTTGTTTTCTGTCAAATCACATGAATCAGCCATAGGTATACATATATCCCCTCCCTCTTGAACCTCACTCCCATCTCCCTCCCCATTCCACCCCTCTAGGTTGATACAGAGCCTCTGTTTGAGTTTCCTGAGCCATACAGCAAATTCCCATTGGCTGTCTATTTTACATATGGTATTGTAAGTTTCCATATTACTCTCTCCATACATCTCACCCTCTCCTCCCCTCTCCCCATGTCCATAAGTCTGTTCTCTATGTCTGTTTCTGCACTACTGCCCTGCAAATAAATTCTTTGGTACTATCCTTCTAGATTCCATATATATGCATTAGTATATGGTATTTATCTTTCTCCTTCTGACTTACTTCACTCTATGTAATAGGCTCTAGGTTCATCCACCTCATTAGAACAGACTCAAATATGTTCCTTTTTATGGCAGAGTAATATTCCATTGTGTACATGTACCACAACTTCTTTATCCATTCATCTATCAATGGGCATCTAGGCTGCTTCCATGTTCTAGCTATTGTAAATAGTGCTGCAGTGAACAATGGGATACATGTGTCTTTTTCAATTTTGTTTTCCAAAGGATACATGCATAGGAGTGGGATTGTTGGGTCATATGGTGGTTTTATTCCTAGTTTTTTAAGTAATAAAAAATACCATCTTCCATAGTGGTTGTATCAATTTACATTCCCACCAAGAGTGCAAGTGAAGAAGGAAATGGTAACCCAATCCAGTATTCTTGCCTAGAGAACTCCATGGAGAGAGGAGCCTGGCAGGCTGCAGTCCATGGGGTCAAAAAGAGCTGAATGACTCTCACTTCACAACAGTGCGAGAGGGTTCCCTTTTCTCCACAATCTCTCTAGCCTTTGTTTGTAGACTTTTTGATGATGGCCATTCTGGGCAGTGTGAGGTGATACATCATTGTAGTTTTGATTTGCATTTCTCTAATAGTGAACAACATTGAGCATCCTTTCATGTGTTTGTTAGCCATCTGTATGTCTTCTTTGGAGAAATGTCTGTTTAGGTCTTTTTCCCACTTTTTGACTGAATTGTTTGTTTTACCGGTATTAAGTTGTATGTTTTGGAAATTCATCCTTTGTGAGTTGTTTCATTTGCTATTATTTTCTGAGGGTTTTCTTTTCACCTTGCTTATAGTTTCCTTTGCTCTGCAAAAGCTTTTAAGTTTAATCAGGTCCCACCCGCTTACTTTTGTTTCTATTTCCATTACTCTAGAGGATCTTGCTTTGATTTATGTCATCATGTGTTCTGCCTATGTTTTCCTCTAAGAGTTTTATAGTTTCTGGTCTTACATTTAGGTCTTTAAGCCATTTTGAGTTTTTCTCTGTGTATGGTGTTAGGAAGTGTTCTAATTTCATTCTTTTACACATAGCTATCCAGTTTTCCCAGCACCAGTTATTGAAGAGGCTGTCTTTGCTCCGTTGGATATTCTCGCCTTCTTTCTGAAAAATAAGGTACCCATAGGTACATGGGTTTATTTCCGGGCTTTCTATCTTTTTCCATTGGTCTATATTTTTGTTTTTGTGCCAGTAGCATACTGTCTTGATGACTGTAGCTTTGTAATATAATCCAAAGTCAGGAAGTTTGATTCCTCCAGCTCCATTCTTCTTTCTCAAGACTGCTTTGGCTATTTGGGGGCTTTTGTGTTTCCATTTGAATTTTGAAATTTTTTGTTCTAGTTCTGTGAAAAATGCCATTGGTAATTTGATAGGGATCACATTGAATCTGTAGATTGTGTTTGGTAATATAGTCATTTTCACAATATTGATTCTTCCTACCCAGGAACATGGAATATCTCTCCATCTGTTTATGTCATCTTTGATTTCTTTCATGAGGTGATAATATTATTTTTATCCTTCATTTCATTAATACGATGTATCACATTGATCAATTTGTGGAGGTTGAATATCCTTGCATTCCTGGAATAAATGTCATTTGATCATGGGATATGATCTTTTTTTTTTTTTACTTTTATTTTATTTAATATAAAAAGCACAATTTATTAATACAAAGGACATAAAGCAGATACACATAGTTGATTAAACTAGAAAAATGTATGTACAAACGTTCAAATCAGATTAACAGTTCAATCAAATCTGGGGGGAAACACAAAGATATAGTATACCTGCACCACCATCTCTCTGGGTCCTCTCCTTGCACCAGTCCCAAGCATCCTGCATCCTGCATCCTGCATCAGATATCGACTGGCGATTCGTTTCTTACTTGATAGTATACATGTTTCAATGCCATTCTCCCATCTCATCCCACCCTCTCCCTCCATCTCTCCCCCAGAGTCCAAAAGTTCACTCTATAGATCTGAGTCTCTTTTGTTGTCTCGCATACAGGGTCATCATCCCCATCTTTCTAAATTCCATATATATGCGTTAGTATACTATATTGGTGTTTTTCTTTCTGGCTTGCTTCACTCTGTATAATCGGCTCCAGTTCCATCCATCTCCTTAGAACTGATTCAAATGTATTTTTTTTAATGGC
>SJYQ01013736.1:31250-53983 GCA_006410935.1 Redunca redunca | reverse complement strand
TTTATGTGCTGCTTTTCCGCTGGGGAAGTCACTGTTGGGCTTGTAATCTGTCGGTTTTAATTATTCATTTATGTATCGTTCCTGTTATGATGCCCTCTGTGCTTCCAGGGCTCGCCACAGACTCGGCAGGGAGAGTGTTTCCTGGTGTTTGGAAACCTCTCTTCTTAAAGTTCCTTTCCTGGGTCGGCCTTCCCTATCTGGGACGGAGCTCCCTCCCCACCTCCTTTGTCTCTTTTTTCGTCTTTTATATTTTTTCCCTACCTGTTTTTGAAGGCAATGATCTGCTTTTCTGGGTGCTTAATGTCCTCTGCCAGCATTCAGAAGTTGTTTTGTGGAGTTTGCTCGGCGTTGAAATGTTTTTTTGAGGAATTTGTGAGGGAGAAAGTAATCTCCTCGTCCTAATCCTCCGCCATCTTCCCAGAATTCCCCCAGGATATGATCTTTTTAATGCTTTTTCTCATCAGTTTGCTAACATTTTGTTGAGGATTTTGCATCTATCTTCATCAAGGATATTGGCCTGTAATTTTTTCATGTGGTTTCCATATCTGATTTTGGTATCAGGTCTTTGTAAAATGTTTTGGAAGTTTTCTCTCCTCTTAAATATTTTGAAAGTGTTTGAGAAAGATTAAGTTTTTTTTTTTTTTAATAAATCTAGAATTCTCCAGTGAAGCCATCTGTCCTGAGCTTTAGTTTGTTGGGAGATTTTTTATTACTATTTAAATCTCCTTTCTAATAAGCAGTCTCTTCAGATTTTTTTATTTCTTCATGTTTCAACCTTGGGAGATTATATGTTTTAAGGAAGTCATCTACTTCTACAATGTGTTGACATGTAACTCCAGTAGTCTCTTATGATCCTTTGCATTTCTGTCGTTACTTTGTTTTCAATTGTTACTTTTTTTTTTCAATTCTGATTGTATTCATTTGAGTCCCCTCTCTCCATCTCTTTCCTCTCTCTCTCCTTCTTTGCTGATATAGCTAAAGATTCATAAATTTTCAAAGAAAATTTGAAGAACCAGCTCTTACTTTTATTATCATCTCTTGTTTTCTTAATGTATTTCATTTATTTCCACTCTGATCTTCATTATTTCCTTCCTTCTACTAACTTTAGGCTTCATTTGTTCTTCATTTTCTAGTTCCTTTAGGTGTAAAGTTTGATTGCTTATTTGGGATTTTTGTTTCTTGAGGTGGGTCTGTATTGATATTAACTTCCCTCCTAGAACCACTTTTGCTGCATTACGTAGATTTTTGGTATGCCATATTTATGTTTTCATTTGTCTCTAGGGTTTTTTTTTTAAGTTCTCCTTTGATTTCTTTGATGACCCATTAGTTGTTTAGTAACATATTGCTTAATCTCCACATTTTTGTGGTTTTTCTTGTGATTGATTTCTAGTTTAATATCATTGTAATCTGTTAGTCTGTAGTTTCTGTGGGAAATGCTTTATATGATTTCAGTCTTGACTTTGAGAGTAATTTTGTGCCCTAATGTGATTTATCCTGGAGAATGTTCCATGTGCACTATCCACTGCTTTTGGATGGAATGTCATATGTGCGTGTGCGTGTGTGTGTGTGTGTGTGTGTGTAAAGTCAATCTGGTCTTATATGTCATTTAAATTCCATGTTTCATTATTGATTTTCTGTCTGGATGATCTACTCATTGGGTGTTAGTGAAGGTGTTACAGTCCTCTACTATTATTTATTGCTTTTAGTTTCTCCCTTTAAATCCAGTAATATTTGCTTTATATATCTTGATGCTCCTCTGTTAGGTGCATATACATTTATAAATGTTATATGTTCTTTATGGATTGACCTCTGTATCAATAAGCATTTTTAAGTCTATTTTGTCTGATATGAGTATAGCTACTCCACCTTTCTTTTTATTTACATTTGCATAGAATATCTTTTCCACACCTTCACTTTCATGCTGTGTGTGTCCATTCTTCGGAAGTGAGTCTCTTGGAGGCAGCATATAGATCTTATTTTTTATTATATTTTTTATTTTATTATATAAAGTAGGTCTTATTTTTTATCCATTTAGCCACTCTATGTCTTTTGATTGAACTTAATCTAAATTACCTTTAAAGTAATTATTGATAGTTATGTGTTTATTGCCATTTTGGTTTCTGGCTGTTCTTATAGCTCTTCTCTGTTCCTTTCTTATTCTCTCTTTCTCTTCCCTTGTGCTTTTGTGATTTTCTTTAACATTGTGTTTAGATTCCTTTCTCATTTTTTGTGTGTACCTACTATAATTTTTTTCCTTGTGGTTATTGTGTGGTGCACATATAACATTCAATGTAAATAGTCATCTATTTTAAGCTGGTACAACTTAAATTTGAACACATCCCAAAGCTTTATCATTTTACCCACCTCCACATTTTATACTTTTGATGACATTTTACAGCTTTTTATTTCATGCATCCCTTAACTAACTATTGTAATTTTAGTTAATTTTGCTACTTTTATATTTTAGCCTTCGTGTTTGCTTTATAAGTGATTGAATCCACTACCCTTGTTATGTACTTTCCCTTGATCTTCATTGTCTGCAAATATTGTGCTAAATTTCCCAAACAGCAGAACTACACCCTCCATGTACTTCTTATTCCAGAGTTTTTTTAAAAAAATCTTTTGCTTGTCTTTAGGTTTTTTTTTTCCCCCACAAGTTTTGGCTTGTTCTCTGCTTTAGCCTTTCTGACACTCTTCTCGTGGATATGACAGGCCTGGGCCAGCAATTTGTTCTTCCCATTGCATGTCATATCTGTGGGATTATATTTACCTCATTGTGTAAAAATGTTGAATACATTTTGTTTTTTTCCCCTTGATTCTTCACCTTACAGACTAGATCTCAATGTCTATGGACACTGCTTCTAACTCATTTACTGGATGCTTCCACATGAATTTCATATTCGTTTTGTGCTGTAGTGGTTATCTGCCATGTTAATTGGTTTCATGGTGTTATTAGACCAATTTCTCCCCATTCCTTCCAATTTTGGGTAAAATCTCTCAATTAGATAGGTGTTTCCTGTCAAACAGGTCTTCCCAGATTTAGTGCAAAATCTCTGCCAGAAGTTCTGGTATCAAAAACCACCATCTAGAAAACTAAAGCGTGATACTTAATACCAGGATTAGCCAATACTTCAACTTTCACTCCTCATTATTCTTCACTAGGGGCAACCTTTAAAATACAAGGCAACACGATTATGACCACTGCCCACCTCTACTTTTAGCCTTCCACGTATTTTATAAGGGATTTCAAAGCCAGAAAAGATATACATGGCAGAGTTCTTCTGCCTTACTCAGTCCTTTATATATAAATTTGTAGGGATGAGTATTGATTGATAGGACTAACATATACTGTGGGTGGCAGCCATGCCTCCATGCTCCAGAATGACAATTCACCACTGCTGTCTGGGTCAGGCCGCATGGTTCCGTCAAAGGGAGTTACTCACCAACCTCTGTGACTCACTTCCTCCTCTCTGGATAGGAACAGACTTGCTTGTTCCTGCTCCTGCCAGTGCATGGTCTGCTTTCTGACTTCAGGTAAGTGTGGGGCACTGCTGGGCAAGAGCACAAAGCACCTTCTTGGCCCCAGGTAGAGATGTTTCTCCTCCACCAGCCCTTCCACTGGATCATTTTTACTCTCAAGCCTCCTGAAATTAGCTAAACTCCCATCTCTCTTAGGAAGGTTTCCATTCTGGCTTCCTGACTGGCACGTGTCTTTCCCACTGTCTAGGCACCCTTTTTCTTCTGCAGGGGTTGGAGAGCTCCAGATGAAGCCTTTCACCCTCTTTGGAAACAGAGAGGACACCCTATGCTTGCAGCAAGTACTGCCTGTTTAAGCAGAAAGTTGAACATGGTGCAGTCTGCAACAATTCCTTCAGCTTTCAGACTTCCTGGGTCCAGAGTCCTTTGTGGCTCTCCCTGTAAAAACACGTTTGTTCACCGGTTGGTTCCCTAGAAAGCCTGATCATAGTTCTCTTAATAAAACAGCTTTTAAATCAGCTGCCTCTCACTGCTAATAATAATTAACTCCAGCACGTTCTCAATTTTAAATGTTTAAAAAGTAGCAAACTCAAAACAAAGACAGCTTAAATGCACAGTAGTTATGATTTTCCTTATCCCTATTCCCATCCAAGCTCATTTGCTAGGTCTCCTGCAACCAGGCACTTAATAGGGTTTTTTCTAATACTGCAACCCCCATCTAGCTTCTGTCTTACTTTCCTTTTCAGGTCCTCAAGCCTCATCTCTATAGCTATGAGATTGTCTGTACAGAAGGGACCTTGGAGACATGCCATGAGTCCAAATTTTTAATCTGTAGCAGGTTCAGATTTTCACTCCCAGGCTCAAATATGAAAATGTGACTTTATTACACTGTAACTGAACTTAGTGCTTAAGTTCTCATTTCAACTCCATCTTACCAGTGCAGAAGAACTTGGTCACTTTCACATTTCCCCATACACACACACCCTCAGATCTGTCTTTTTTGGGTTAACACTAAACCAACTAAGGATTCTGTCTCTGTTCTCCTCCCTACCAACCTCCATAGTCTAAGTTCAGGGTGGCGTATGAGGTGTAATTTCTGTTTCATCCAGACAACAAGAATGAAGATATAGAGTGTCAGCTGGGCCCACAATCCTCTCTTCATGCTGGTCTCTGACGAGAGAGCCAGCTTCTTGCTTTATCCTTACTGGGCCCACAATCCTCTCTTCATGCTGGTCTCTGACGAGAGAGCCAGCTTCTTGCTTTATCCTTATTGCCGTGCACTGGGGTCCACTGCTACTGCCAGGGGTCCTTTAAGATCTCCAGTCACCACATTCAATAGGATTCATTCTCCTTACATAGCGATGCCAGATTTAGCAAATAAAAATACAGGATGCCCAGTGAAAGTACAATTTCAGGTAAACAACAAATGGGTTTTTTTGTCCAACCAACCACCAATCTTCTCACAGTATTTTCTCAAGGAAGTAGAAGTGGAGGGACCAAGGTGTCCAGGCCTTCCCCAGGGAGAGGACATTGACTCAGCTCATCTTCCTGCTTTATGGGCAGAAATAAAAGCCAGAGAGAGAGAGCCACCCCTATGTGTATGACGTTCAAACACATTGTGACCACCTTCTCCAGGAATTAAGGGTGCAGTGTGCACCCTGGAACCCAAACAAATTAAAATTTCCTTTTCAGGAAGCCTCCTACATTGATGCTGGTGGGAATGTAAATTGGTGCAGCCACTATGGGAAGCAGTATGAAAGTTCTTTTAACAACTAAAAACAGAGCTATCATATGATCCAGCAATTCCATTCCTGGGCATATATCTGGAGAAAACCATAATTTAAAATGATACATACCCCCAATGTTCATAATAGCACAATTTACAATGGGTAAATCATGGAAGCAATCTAAATGTCTGTTGACAGAAGAATAGATAAAGAAGTGTGGTGCAATGGAATATTACTCAGCCATGAAAAGAATGGAATAAAGCCATTAGCAGCAACGCAGATGGACCTAAAGATTATCATATTAAGTAAAGTCAGACAAATATCATATGATATCACTTATATAAGTGGAATCTAAAATATAAGACAAACTTTTTCAGAAAAGTGAAACAGATATAGACATAGAAAATAACTGTACAGTTACCAAAGGAGAAAGGAGGAGGTGGGTAAATTAGGAGTTCAGAATTAGCAGATACCCAATACTATACATAAAAGAGATTAAAACAACAAAGTCCTACTGTATAGCACAAGGAATTATATTCACTATCTTGTTATAAACCATAATGGAAAGGAATATGAAAAAGAATATGTGTGTGCATGCTCAGTTGCTTCAGTCGTGTCCAACTCTTTGCGACCCCATAAACTGCAGCCCGCCAGGTCCTCGGTCCATGGGATTCTCCAGGCAAGAATACTGGAATGGGTTGCCATGCCCTCCTCCAAGGGCTCTTGCTGACCCAGGGATCAAACCCGCATCACCTCTGTCTCCTGCATTGCAGGCAGATTCTTTATCGCTGAGCCACCAGGAAAGCCTCCTGAAAAAGAATCTGTATATACAAATGAATCATTTTGCTGTACACCAGAAACAATCACAACATCATCAATCAACTATACTTTCATAAAAATACATACATACATACACACATACTAAATAAAAGTCAATTTTCATATTTAATAGGTACAGAGTTTCAGTTTGGGGTAATGAAAAATTTCTGGATATGGGTAGTGATGATGGTTGCACCGCAAGGCAAATATACTTAATTCCTCTGAATTGTACACTTAAAACAGTTACTGTGGTAAAATTTTATGTTGTGTGTATTTTAGCACAGTTTTTTCTAGGTCCTCCTTCACGGAAGGAAAGGAGATAGGGAAAGGACAAAGACTGCCATCCCAAATTATGGGTGAAAAGGCCTCCTCTGCCCTCCAACAATGCCCTCCTCTGTGCTTTGGCTTCCTCCTCGGGCAGGAGGCCTCAGGACTGTGAGTAACAACAGCCGTAGGGAGAGAGTCAGCTGCTACTAGGAACTCTCCTAGAAATCGATGAAGTCCTTTCCCCAAAACACAGTAAAATCCTATTGGCTCAAACTGGGCCACATGCACATTCGCTACCCACTTCCTAACAAAGGGGTGAGCCATTGGGCCAATTAGTCCCAGCCTTGGAACCAAGAGAGGCTCAGCTTCCTTGAGGCAGCCAGCTTTGGGGGGAGATGGGGAGGAGAGACCGGTGCCGAAAGGCAAGTGGACCTGTGGGAAAGGAGGAGGAGGAGATGGTTGGACAATTCAGCATCCAGTACATAGGATGTGAGTGGGGCATTTGTGTGGGTGTTCCCAAAGTCCTCAGGAGAGAAGCTGAGAAGCAGAAGCCGGGTCCTCCATAATGTGCCACGCCCCATGACCACTCTCCCTTTTCCCGACAAAGAGTTTTGAGCAAATTCTATTTCAGCAACTGATGGGACTTCCTGGCTGACCCCTCACATGCTGTAGGTCTCACTCTTTGTACCCCATCCCTATTCCAGCCACCAGAAGCTCTTTTGGCTCAGTGTCCCTAATGGTCCCTGGTGACTCTGCCTGCAGGAGAGATGCCTTCTGTGTCCTCAAGCAAGAACATCTGTTAGGCCAATGTGTTAGTAAAATAAAGTCCTTTTTAACTCTAAAAATGCCAGCATGCAGTTGGACTGATGGATGGTCACTAAACATTTGGAGAAAGCATGAGACAAAATTGTATGGATTTGAAGAGACTTAAAATGAATGTAGGAAACAAAAAGGTTATGGCCACTAAAAAGCAGTAGGATAAATTGAAAAACCGAAGTAGAATTGAGTTTAGAAGGTTTTTCTCAGGTCTAGGGGCACACAATGAAAAAAGTTGTATAAGAAGTTCTGAAAAGCCAAAGAAAATTGTACAAGTGCATCTAATCCAACAGAGATTCTTTCTAAAATAAGAATTGAAAAACGTGACTTCCCTAGGGGAAGGATGGAACCTTTCTAATAATAATGGAGTCTAAGTTCACAGGTGCAGAAATAGGAGAGGATCTGGAAGAGGTGGTTAGAATTGACATGCTATGTGGCAAACAAAACAGACACGAGGTTCACACTTGTCTGAGGACTTTGTGCCTTACCACCTCATGTAAATAAATACTCCACATATCATTAGAATACTTTTTTAATGTTTAAAACTCCATGATTTTCGGAGAATATGTATATGGCACAATGATGTAAACTTAGTGTGTTAATCACTTATTCAACAAACATTTCCTAACCACCTACTATGTACCAGGAAATGCCTTGATATGTGTACTCGTATTTAACTACAGTACTATAAATATTTATGAACCATCTGAAGCAAGAAAATGTTTTTCCACCCATACATACTCATTAAAGATGTTCATACTGATGCACGGTGATTAGTTTTACCAGCTTGTTTCTTTGTTTACTGAAAAAATTGAACATCAAATTGTTTCTAAATTAATTTCAAGGTCTGTAGCAAAATTAAAGCTTTTAAAGACATCAAAGCAGTAGCTCAGAGCAATTGTACAATAAAAAGCAAATATGCTAAACTAGGAAAAGAATATGGCCATTTTAAATTGAGTATACTTATTTATTATTAAATATAAGAAGAGAATATAAATTCTCATATCAGTCACTTTTGTTTATTTTTAGAAGTTACTGTGATAATCTTCAGTTCTATTGATCAGTTTGATAATCTAGTGTTACATTAATCATATTTCTTTGTATTAAGAATTTCTTTGCAAAAAAAAATAATTTCTTTGCAAACAATGTAAGCCAATTTTCATGTGCTATCTGATCTGCCACATTTGACTATGCTTTGTAACTTTTCATAACTTTAATTTTTCATTTTCAAATTTAATCAATTTGAATTATTTATGGTTATAATTGTGTTGAGTAAGAAAATGATTGAAGTTAAGATTTTGAAAAGCTGGCCATAAATTGAGCAACATTAGTTTGAAATGGAACTATTCCATCGTGGATTTTACTATTCACATTTATTATATGAATAGGAGCAATAGAAATTATCCATCATGATTGCAATTGCTTTTATTTAATTGCATTTACCTTTGTCGATACACAATGGCCACTCCCGTTTAAATATGGTATATTCTCTGGAGGGCTATGGGTGCCTCTGTGTAATCTTTACGCAGATTCAGGCCAGGGAAAATAGTGGAGAGTACTAAATGCATGGAGTTTGGATGGATACTTGCAACCAGAATTAAATTATGCTGAATGGGTTCTTGTTGGCAACAAAAGCTGTCATGCCTACAGCTTTATGGTGCTGGGATATAGCACTGCTGTCTGGGAGTGCAATCTAGCAGGAATCAAACACCAGGAGCAACAGCCCCAACATCAGTATCCTTGGAGAAGAGAAAATTGCAATCTGATGGAGGCTAAAGTTGGATTACTTAAGGATTCAGTTTTATCCTCGTTTTGACATGTGGTTAGTATGTGATGAAGGAGAATCAGCAAAGATCTGTTGGATATAAAAGGTCTGGTCTTTCCATTATACACTGCTTGGCTATGTGTGACCAAGAATTCAATCCAGGTCACAAGCAACACAGATTTGGGGTCCATCCTTCCTACCTATCAGTTCCCCATGATGCTAGACCCAATTTGTACTAGGTGTGTAGATAACTTTCATTTTCATCTTTTCCCATTAATATACATTCTTCCTGCTTTCCATATCTCTCAAATAGCCCTCTTCTGCCACTCCTCTGATTACTTCTATTTTGTTGAAAAGTTAACTTTTCTCAGTTAAGAGTTCATTGACAGTGGGGTGTAGTAGAGAGAGCACAAACCTTGGCTTTTTATCATTAGTAACACCTGGATTTGGATTGCAGTCCATCCCACTTGATATTGAACAAGTTACCTAACTTCTTTTTTTTTAATGTTTTTAGCGGTATCATAAACTTAATCTTAAATTAGAAAAATACTTATTTATTTAGACACATCTGGTCTTAATTGTAGCACACAGGATCTTTTGCTGCAGGGCACAGACTCGCTAGTTGTGGCCCACGGGTTCCAGAGTGCTTGAGCTCAGTAGTTGCAATGCTCAGGCTTAGTTACCCCACTGTTTGTGGGATCTTAGTTCCTTGACCAGGGATTGAACCCATGTCCCCTGCACTGCAAGGCAGATTCTTAACCATTGGACCACCAGGAAATACCCAAGTTACCTAATTTCTTAATGGAGACAAAATGGAGATAAACAACAACAGTTATATTGGAGGATGATAATACCACAAGCCTGTGGTATAAAGGAGACCCCAGACTCCAGTAACCCTAGCTCTCACCCCACCCCCGATATCACGCTCCCATGTCACCATGCAAGACTTCGTCATTTGTTGCTTGCCTCATACTTTTGCTTATAGTGATTTTCGATATATAAGTATTTTTAATATAGAAAATAAAACCAGAAAACATAAGGCAAATATATCATGAATATCAGAATTAGGAAGTCTCATATCATAAAAGCACTGGAAGAAATAATGAGGAAATTACTTTGATATAATCTCTGTTCCAGTAAAGCTAATATTCTAGGTGTTCTCACTTGTGTCTTTTTCCAAGCAAACTGTAGGATAATTTTGCTGTTTTCCCCTCCACCTAAAAATACCATTAATACTTTGACTGAGGTCATGTTAAACTTCGGTAGCCTTATAATCCAAGGCAAAGCCAAGGCCTTTATCAGGAAAGCAAATGTTTTTCCAGAAACCCCTGGCAAACGTCTGCTTCCATATCATTTCCCCAAACTGTCACACACATGACTACATTTCCCGGTAAAGGAGGCTACAAAATGTTTGGTTTCCAGCCTCTAGAATGGAGATGGGAGAAGAGAGATGAGAAAGGATATTGACTGAGCCCACCTGCAGGGACTCACATGAAGTCACCATGGAGGAGGAACCAGAGGCAGGAGCTGTGGGAGCCGTTTTCAGGAGCACCTGTGCAAGACTGGTTCCAGGAGTGTCGCCATGGGATCCAGGTAACACAGTGCACCCTGCTGAGAAGGCCATTCTGCCCCTCCTTACTGCAGGAGGCCACGCAGCCTGGAGACTCTGACTGGGAGCAACTACTAAGGAGAGCTTGCCCTGCAGATCAAAGAAGAGTCTGGAGAAGCCAGCAACGCAGTGCTCTTGTGAGGTGGCTCTCAATGCCTATAGGTACTCCCTCTTTGGGCAAATGCTGTGGCTGCTTACCCAACAGCCACACCCCTTTCTTCATAGCTTACAGAACCACAGTTTGGTTCCCATAGCCATGTTCCCACCGCCTGTGAATGAATCATGTTTGGTCAAAGCCGGTCGTGGCAGCTGCAGTCCCCTTTGGCGAATGATTGGTCTAGACTGGCAGGCCACATGACCCAGCTTTGGACCATGAGATTAAGGAGAAGTCTGCTGGGAATAGTTCTAGAAAAGTTTGTCTTGTCTGATAAAAAAGACACGGCCTTTCAAAAAGAAATGCCTTTGCCCACCCCTTCTTCCTGACTTGAACACGGTTATGTGTGGAATCACACTTGGAGCTGTGGCTCTCTCAACAAAAGCAATTTTCTCAGGTTGGCAAGAGTGGAAACACAGAAAAAGCCTAGGTCTTTGATGACTTTGTTGAGTAAGCCAGTGCATCATACCTGAAACTGGTTTAAGGATAGAGATGATGAAAATCTTTATTATTTGAACCATTGTTGGTGTTTTATTACTTGCAGCTGATAGCATTTTTAAATGATAGAACCCTTAAAAGAGGATATCAAGCAGAGCATTGTAAATTGGTTTATTCTTCAGTAAAGATCTGGGAGATAGAAGATGTCAATAGCACCTAATGAACGAGCAAAATCTGGGTAGTAATAAGAATGTGACCTCTTTCCAGCACCGACAGTCAGTGAGGCTTAGAGGCAGTCAAGTCATACTTAAAAGATAATTTGAGAACTGACATATTTACATGATACAGTTTTCCTCTGTTGGAAGATTATGTATTTTTCTAATATTTAAATCTCTTCTGAGTTTTATATTTTTGTCATATTGCCCCAGCTATTTCTTGTTAGGTTTATTCCTGGGTATTTTATGTTTGGGGCTGCTGTCTCTCTCAAGATTTTGAGGTTCCCTAGGGATCTGTCTTTCTCCTCTTTTCACCCCATAATTGCCTAAATGACACCTTCTTTCCTGCCTTTCTCCCAAATCCTACTTCAAGCTACTCTTTCTCTATTCTGAGCTAACACTTATCCTTCTAGGTACACACACTTTTGCCTGCACTGTTTTTTGGAGGTCATCCAACCCTGATTGACAGGAAAAGGTAACATTTGGAATCCAGTGAGCTTGAGGTTAAAATGTGTCATGTCAGCAATTGCTAAACAACAGTACATCAGAATAGGTCAAGAATTTGTGAAATGTTTGTGCCAAGTGAAATGTCAAAGCACAAAGTGTGTGAAGGAAAAAAAGTCTCTATGCCAGTCAAAATGTCATTCGGTCTTTCAGGGAGTAATTTATTCCTTTCTGTCTTTATCGCTGTTCTTGTTTCACACATTAATGTTGCCTCTAAATAATTGAAATTAATAGTAGCATTATCACTGGGTGGAGGGGGGAAACTAAGGAGCTAATTTAGAATCACTTACTCAGTTTGGGCTTGTTTTGAAAATGGAATTTGTTACGCCAACCTTAAAAATAAGCCCTTACCTGACTGTCCAAAGCATTTACACTGCAGCCATTTATTTGTTCTGTTAACTTCTGGAACATATAAAAAGAAGGCACAGGAGGTAGTGGAGAACAAACATTTTTTAAGTATTGTATCTGATAAATTGCAAACTGGATAGAAATGCTACAGATAGGATGACTAAAGATCCAGGTAGCCCTCAACAAACGGAATGCCAGTGGCTGGTTGACTTGATTACAAAGCAAAATTCCATGATGTTCGTCACCATTTTCCCACTGGTTTTAATTTCTAAATCGGCAACGCTTCCCAGAACATGGCTCCTCTCCATGCCATTTGCTTTCTCTGAGAGCAGCTTTCTCTTGCACAGTCACGGTCAAACAGTGGGGAACTGGTCTTGCTCTTGATGCTGCAGCTGCCCGGTTAATAAACCAAAATGCTTTTCTGCAGGCAGTAGAAGGGCTTGGACTGGAAGGAGGTGCCCCAGGTGCCCAGAGCACAGCTTCTCAGGAGACCCTCATTCCCAGGTGCCCACCTGCACATCCACAGCTCTGAACGTGAACACCTTCTCCAGTGCTGCACCCTAGGAACTTCACTTGCCTCACCCTTGCCCTGGCCACAGTAGGCGTTATTGCTGCCCTTGGAATCAAAGAAAAGGGCTCAGAAGTAGAGAAGAACTCTATAAATCTCTGACAATGATAACTGAGTTTCTGCCCAATTTTATTATTCCACAAATTAGAAATTTAACAATATGAATTTGAAGAGTAATGAGAAGCATATATTCCTAAAATGAGAGATAACCCTCAAAAGATTCCAATTAATGGGAATGAATCAACAGTGTGAAAGGACCATGTGGGACCTCCATGTTCTGGAGTTTGGGCTCCAGATTTTTTGACCGGCAGCTCAACTTTATCAGCATGAAGAAAAATGGTCTGAAACTGGCAAAAGAACTACAAATAATCCAGAATCCCAATTACTAAGAGTTGTAGATATTTTCCAGTGACAATATTGCAGTGTTCAATGTTCAGGACATCCCTCCTTAGATATGGAACAAAGTATCAGTCATCAGTCCAGTTCAGTTCAGTCACTCAGTCGTGTCTGACTCTTTGCAACCCCATGAATCACAGCACACCAGGCCTCCCTGTCCATCACCAATTCCCGGAGTTTACCCAAACAAATGTTCATTGAGTCAGTGATGCCACCCAGCCATCTCATCTTCTGTCATCCCCTTCTCCTCCTGCCCCTGATCAAATTGCCAACATCCACTGGATCATCAAAAAAGCAAGAGAGTTCCAGAAAAACATCTATTTCCGTTTATTGACTATGTCAAAGCCTTTGACTGTGTGGATCACAAACTGTGGAAAATTCTGAAAGAGATGGAAATACCAGACCACCTGACCTGTCTCTTGAGAAACCTGTATGCAGGTCAGGAAGCAACAGTTAGACCTAGACATGGAACAACAGACAGTTTCCATATACGAAAAGGAGTACATCAAAGCTACATATTGTCACCCTGCTTATTTAACTTCTATGCAGAGTACATCAGTTATCAGACGGCTGCAAATAAGCATGAGAGAGAACAGAGGGTGGAGTGTCAATGGCTGGGATATTTCATCCAGGTCAGGAAAATGTCCTGCCTCACCCCCAGAGAATGGCAACCCAGTTCAGTATTCTTGCCTGGAAAACTCCAAGAAACAGACGAGCCTGGCAGGCTACAGGCCATGGGTTGCAAAGAGTCATATACAACTGAGCATGCATGCACACACACCACTTCCCGCCCCCGAATACTCTGTGTATTCACTCAACAAATATAAATTGTGTACCTATTACCATATACTTACCAAACCCTGTCAGCTCTACCTTCAGAGTGAATTCTAAATTCAGTACCTCCTGCTACATCCACAGGAACCATTTAAAATGGGTACCATTTTCCTGCACCTGAACTAATGGATTAGGCCCTTTAATTGGTCTCTTGGTTTCCACTGTCTCCCTGCTACAGTCCACAATTGGTAAATATAAGGATGTTAGGCTGATCCTTTTAAATGTAAAGGATCATGATGTATCTCCATTGGCTTCCTACTTCTTAGAATAAAAGCCCAGATGTCTTTCTTGGACTGCATGTTCTACCCCTATTCTCTGATCTCACCATAGCCCAATACCTTCCTCACTCACTCTACCGTTCTTTCATCCTATTCCTGGGATACCCCAAGGATGCTTTTGCCTTACAACCCCTGCATATCCCCTTCCTACTTGAATCATTTATTCCCAGATATCTGCATGACTCACTCTGCTTAATGCTTAAATATCTATACTTAACTGGCATCTTACTGCAGAAGTCACAGACGACCACCCTACCTGAAACAGCCTCCTGCCTTCACTTTTACATCCCCTTACCCTAAAAGTGTTTCTCCTTAACCATCTGACAAGGTTTCTGTCTCCCTTTGGCAGAAGGTAAACTCCATGAAATGTTTTGTTCACTGTTATATCCCTAGTACCTAGAACATTGCCTGGAGTGTGATAAATGTTCCAAATATATTTGCTGAATTAAGACTGAACACACCTATGTTATATAATAATTCTCATCACTGGAGGAGAGTATTATTTGGTGACTAGGAATTTTCTCTGACCTGGTTGAAATAGCCTTTCAGGATTCTTAATCTCGCTTTGCTTTCTGATGGACTAGATATGGTATGTGAGAGAAAAGGAGAGACAAGGGGGAAACTGAAATTTTTAGTGTGTGCAAATGAAAGAACAGAGTTCCATGTACTGAGTCAGAGACAACTGTGGAGGGAGCAGGTTTGGGAGTTGGCAGCTGAAAATCAATAATTCAATTTTGAACATATTAAGGTTAAGATGCCTAACAGGTATTCAGTTGAGATGTTAAGCAGGTGCCTAGTTTTGTGTTCTGCCATTCAGGGGAGAGGTCCAGGGAAGGCAAACAGATCTGGCAGCAAGATGAAGGTGTTTAAAGTCATGGAACTGTGTCCATCCCCTGGTAATGAGGGTAGGCAGAGACGAATGGAGTTCTGAGAAGCAAACCCTGAGACACTCTGACATTTAGAATTCAGGGTGATGAGAAAACACCAGTGAAGGATACTATAAAGGGAGCAGAGAAAAGAGGTAGCAGATAAAAAAGGATAGGATTCTAGGAAGGATTTTTACAGAAATGTTAAGGTATATTTGATGCAATGAAAATGATCCAGTGAAAAAGAAAAAATTTAAAGGTTCAGGAGAAGGGCAATTGCAGGAGTGAAATTCTAGAGTAGGGAAGAGGGGCTGGATCCATTGCAGAGGTGGCAAGGCTGACTTACACAGAAGCACAGACAGTGCACCCATCACGGCAGGAAGAAAGGCAGCGTCTATGTGCACAGATGCCAGAGGCGGGTAGACGTGGTGGTAAGAGCTTGTGGAAGTTCTATTCTGGCTGCTTCTATTTTCTTAGTGAAATGATGGACTGCAGGTATTAGTGATATGGAGGACTACAGGGAATCAGATGTTCAGAGGAATGTACTGAGTAGAGGTGATTGAGTGGGATGTTTGAAATTGTAGGATTCTTGGTGAGGAGTGCAAGTGTTGAATTGCCTCATGTGAGGCTCTGGCCATAGGAGCAAAAATTAGGGCAGGAATAGAGGTAAGACTACATATGTGACTGACCAGGATATCGGGTGAATGGTCTTTCCTGATGTAACCTGGGGCTGACACGTGTGTGAGTAACCACACCGGCTACTCTTACCTGAGCAACTCTGGTGCTCCAGACACTGTATGCAATTCTCTCCTTTAATCCTCATAATAACCGTACAACAACCACAAAAATCAAAGATTATTACCCTCCAATTGTTTCATCTGTGTCCCAGATGAAAAAAGTAAGGCTCACAAAGGTTCCTTAAACAGCTCAGGGTAACACAGCAATATGGCTACAGGATTCAGACTCAGGTCTTCTAACCCCAAAGCCAGGTTCTTTCCCCTTGGCCTGTGCCACACCTCTCCAACTGCATCACCTACAAGCTTTAGTCCATGACCACCAGTTACAATTGAGTCCCAAGTGGCTCAGACAGTAAAGAATCTACCTGCAGTGCCAGAGACCCAGGTTCAATTCCTGGGTTGGGAAGATGCCACGGAGAAGGGAATGGCTATCCACTCCAGTATTCTTGCCTGGACAAGAGGAGCCTGGTGGGCTAGACATGACTGAAGTGATTTAACATGCAGGCACATATACGCTCTGGCCCCAAAGTCTTTTTTAAAAAATAACTTTTTTCAAAGTCTTTATTGAACTTGTTATAATATCAGCTTTTGTTATTTATATTTTGATTATTGGACTGCAAACATGTGGGATCTTAGCTGCCCAACCAGGGCTCAAACCCAAACCCCCTGCACTGGAAGGTGTAGTCTTAACCATTAGACCACCAGGTAAGTCCTGGCCACTAAGTCTTATGTCTCAACTTTTGTTGTTTAAGCCTAAGGCAAAAGATGCTTCAGTCTCCTGGGAGAATAAGCCTCTTTTCCTCTTTAGTTAGTGCCACTTTGGGGCATTGGAAACCAACATAAGGAGTCCAGTCTAACTATAGCAATAGCCTTTGGGGGTTTGTTTGCTTCAGGGGGTGATCTTATTGATCTGCCCTAGTAGCAACCTTGTCTTACTGTAGAAGAGACGCTTAAAAAATCCTGCAGTTAAAGTCAGGGGCCTTATGGCCATACATCACATGGTAACCCTTCGTTCATCTGGAAAAAAATGAGCCCTGATTCCCTGTCACTGGTATTTCTAGAGTATTCTACTGCAAATTCAGGGCTTTCTATCTCCAAGAGAAAATTTATGCAAGTGATAAGGAAAGAAAGTAGAGACATGAAAGTTTTCACAAACTTCAAACCTCTTCTTGCTGCAGTTGAGAGAAATTTGCCTGCATTCTGCTCTGTAATAATTCTATGAGACACTACAGGAATCCTATCTCTCTGTGCCCCAAATGAGAAAAACCACAGTTGTCACTGGATGTTATCACTGTTAATCATCTAGACCAGAACTGCCCAACAGAACTTTCTGTAATGAAGGAAATGTTTTGTATTTGTGCCTTCCAGTTCAATGGCCCTTAGCCACATAGTGTTGTTGAACACTTAAAACATAGCTGATACAGCAGAGGAAAAAAACTTTAAAATTTTATTTAATTTCAATTCATTTAAATTTCAGCTTAAACCATACATGGCTTGCGACTACTGTATTGGACTGCACAGATCCAGATTAGAAAACAAGAGGCCCAGCCACCTCACTCCCTTGAGCACAGTGACCAATCTGGAACTTTGCCGTGAAGATCCGTACTTAGCTGCTCCTAAGCAAGAAGGGTCGCCACTGCTCACAACTTTTGAACAAAAAAAATAAATAAATAAACCCTTTGTAATCATTTTTGTATTTCACAAACTTTGAAGGTTAAACCAACACGTATTTGTCTCACAGTTTCTGTAGGTCAGAAGTCCGCACATGGCAGAAGTCAACTGAATTCTCTGCTTAGGGTCTCACAAGGCTCAAGTCAAGGTGTCAGCCAGGCTGCATTCCTTTCTGCAGGCTCTGGGGAATATCCATTTCCACGCTCATTCAGGTTGTTGGCTGAATTCAGTCCCTTGCTGTTGCAGGACTAAGGTCTCTGTTTCTGCTGACTATCGGCTGCCTTTAGCTCCAAAAGGCCTCTTCTTGGCCCGTGCACATGGCCCCTCTATCTCAGAGCCAGCAACAACACATTAAATCCTCATGCTTGAAATCTGCTCTGCCTTCAGCTTTTAAGGGCTCACATAATTACACCGAACCCACTCAGATAATATCCTTATTTTAGAGTGAATTGATTAGTAACCTTAATTATATCTGCAAAATCTCCTTTGCCAATTAATATAGCATAATCAGCATTAATATAGCATTAATATCAGGGATTAATAATTTAATCAGGGATTAAAATCACATAATCACAACCACTGAGGCAATAGCTGGCAATTACCTAGTACTTTCTTGAGGAGAAGATAAAAAGAGATTTGTTTGGGAAAAATACTTTTAAAAAACCTCTTTTGACTGTTTTCTGTCTTCTTAGAAACTTGAGGCATTTGTTTTACTTTGTCTTGACAAGCAGCTGGCAAAGTGGTGGCCATCCCCAACCCCTGTCAAGGATCCCCAAACATTAGAGGTTAGTCCTTGGAGGGTCTTCATCTTCAAAATAACTTCCAACCCAGAAAAAGAGTTGCTACCACTGTGGAGGTCCTTTTCCAGCAGAGCAGTAGCTACCAGCAATTTCCAGCACTCTTTCTGGTTTAGCAATGGTTTAGCCAGTGCTGAGTTAGATATTAAGTCCTGATAAGGACAACCTGGCCTGGAGGCTGTTAATTAATGAACAACCTTGTGTGCAAACTAAGCTCCTCGGATCCAGTTAGCAAAATTTCCAGTAAGAAAATGAAGTGAATGGAAAAATACTTCCTTCCAGTTAGGTAAAAAGAGACACTGAGTTTTCAAGCCCTAAACAAAGAGCTGCTTTGTGTCTGTTCTACTGGAGAGAAAGGAGGAAAGTATCTCTGAGCTAAGAGTACAGAGAAAAAGAGAGAGAGAGAAAACTGAGGGAGGACCAGTCTGTCACCTGAAATAGAGTGAATAAGAGACAGGCTGATGCATTTTCCAATAAAAACACACAGGTGGTCTGGGAGTTGCCACAAGAGAAGTCACTCAGGGGGCCACAAAGTTGAGAATGTGTGAGAACTAAGCCCTAGTTAAGAAGGTCATGGCAACAGCCCAAGGCTGTCTACTGAGCCCTCCTCCAACCCATCAAATCAGGAACCACTTAAAATGTACCTGTAGGTTAAGCCCCATGGCAGATTTTGGGAGTCAGCTGTCTTCCAATTGGGGCAATAAAAATAGAGAAGTAAGGATAAACCTTCTAGCCAGCTTGCTCCAGAATTCCTACTAGAGAAGCAACTACCCTGCATAGGAAAATATCTTAAAAAGTCAGGTGGCAATAAAGGGTGAGCTCTGGGACAGGGATTGGCAGGAGTTAACAAGGAAGCAGATAGATGCCTCTGCTCAAGAAAATGAAAAGGGAGTGGAGAGAGTGAAAGAGGAAGAAGATGGCAGAGAGAGGAGAGGAGAAAGAGACTTAGGCAATGTGGTGGGAATCTGGAATCTGGGAGTTGGGAGAAATGGCATAAGGGGTTTTTCAAACAGGTTTATCTGATGTTAACACTTGTCACCCACTGTCTAGTGCGTATCTGGAACACCAACAGCAGAAATTCTCCAACGCTCTGCTACCGTCTATGAGTGGTGCTTCAGGAAGAAACCAAGGAGAAAGAACTAGATCCTGTAACCATTACCACTTGGGGGTGGAGAAGAACTCAGACACACAGCAGGAGGGGCAGTGCAGAAACTCCAGGAGGGCACAGAACTTCCCCAGAATGTGCTTAGTCACTTGGCTGTGTCCAACTCTTTGCAATCCCATGGACTATAGCCCACCAGGCTCCTCTGTCCATGAGGATTCTCCAGGCAAGACTACTGGAGTGGGTAGCCATGCCCTCCTCCAGGGGATCTTCCCAACCCAGGGATCAAACCCAGGTCTCCCACATTACAGGCAGACTCTTTACCAGCTGAGCCACCATGATTGGCTAACAGATACTAAGGGCAGGGTGACTGCAGCTGAATCTGAGTTACATAAAAATTAGATCAGCCACTAGCTGATTCAGCACAGTGTTTATCTTCCTGCTCTTCCTGTCTTAATTTAATATCAATTTTCCCCAAACTTGAATTTATCGTTTTTCCCTCTTGGACCAAATTCTCAGCTTCATATCTAAATCTCTAGCAACTGACCCCCTGTCCAGTAGAGGGATGAGTGAGGGTGGTCACCCCAGCAAAGGGAAGCAGTGCTGGGGAGACTCACTGTCACCATGATGAAGACTCTTGGGAGCAGTTTTATTTCCTGGTTACTTGCTGGGAAGGCCAAGGAGGTTAGGTGTTGATTTCTTCTGTCTCCTAAATTTGAGGACTCTGTGGCTGAGGCCCAAATGGTTCTGAGGGAATGCCAGGGATGAGGGTGTGTCAGCAACATGAGGGTGGCTTAGCTAATTTGTCAGGATCCACGATTAGATACACTTCCCCAGGAGGCCTGGGAGCATATATAGTTCTGTTCCTTTGATTCAGGTCTGACACTTCTACATTCTTTTTATTTCATTTTTTAAAATATTTATTTTTTAAAAATATTTTATTTGAATATTTATTTATTTAAATATTTGTTTGTTTATTTATTTATTGGGCTGTGCCAGGTCTTAGCTGTGGCATGCAGAATCTTTCATCTTCATTGTAGCTTGTGGGATCTTTAGCTGTGGCATGTGGGATCTTGGAGAAGGAAATGGCAACCCACTCCAGTATTCTTGCCTGGAGAATCCCATGGACAGAGGAGCCTGGAGGGCTACAGTCCATGGGTTCCCAAAGAGCCTGACACAACTGAAGCAACTTAGCACACAGACGTGTGGGATCTAGTTCCCTGACCAGAGATCAAACCTGGGCCCCCTGCATTTGGAGCACAGAGTTTTAGCCACTGGACCGCCAGGGAAGTCCCTACCCTCCTTTTTTGAGGTTGGTTCATGCTGAAACACAACCAACCATACAGCCATGTTGCAAACCTTTGGTGCCCTGGGCAGAGGGCTCTTGTTGCTGACAAGACCATGAGGGTGGGCAGCACCTAGCCTCAGGTACCACCTGGCATCCTCTAATGCCCCTAATGCCAGAGGCCTAAACAGATCATCCACACTAGTTAATTCAGCTTTACCTGTCTCTCCGCTACTGGCAAGCTTTGTTTCCACCCTGAAGACTAGCTCCTCTGATGACCTTTTCCTGTTACTATGACCTCCATGCTCCTCTGGCTCATCCTCTTACTTTTGCCTCCCCACAAACTTACTCTTGCTACTGTCCCACTGGACCGCTCATTCATTCACAAACTCCCTTCTCTATAATGTAAGACTTTCCTTGGGCTCCTTTGCCCTCCTGCCTTACCTGAAACATAACACTTGTTGAAGGATACTGCCATTCCTGCAGGGCCCTGGGAGTGAGGATGTTTATTCTTTCATTCTTCACACACCCCATTACTGTTTGGGGAAAGGAACATATTTATCCTTCTGGTGCCCTATGAACATATCCAAACACTTACCCTTCATTCATTTAGAAACACTCTCTGCCTTTGTTGTGGCCATCGTTGTCATCTATCCTCCTCTCAGTCACTCCCTCTACATTCCCTGGCCCTCACTCTCTCTTCCCGGTTAGGGTTACAGGTGACTTTTATCTCCTCTCCTCTTCACCAGTCACTCCTGTGGCTTCACTCTGAACATAATCATTACTGAGAGCTATTTCAGTTCTGCCAACTTGAAGTCTAATATACCACCAAACCCATTATCTGTCCATTTTCCAGTTCTCTCTTTTAAGAACAAACAAAAACAACGACTTTGACCTCCTTCAGCGTGCTAACCCCTGGGTCCCTCTATTTTATTCTAATCTCTTTCTCATCTGCTTTCACTGTCTCACCTACCTGGGCCCTATGTGCTGCCCATTAAGCTGGTATTTTACCACTGTCTTTTATGGATTCTTTTCATACTGTTCATGGGGTTCTCAAGGCAAGAATACTAAAGTGGTTTGCCATTCCCTAGCCAGTGGCAAAGGCTAACAGAGTTTTGCCAAGAAAATGCACTGGTCATAGCAAACACCCTCTTCCAACAACACAAGAAAAGACTCTACACATGGACATCACCAGATGGTCAACACCGAAATCAGATTGATTATATTCTCTGCAGCAAAAGATGGAGAAGCTCTATACATACAACAAAAACAAGACCAGGAGCTGACTGTGGCTCAGATCATGAACTCCTTATTACAAATTCAGACTGAAATTGAAGAAAACAGGGAAAACTGCTAGACCATTCAGGTATGACCTCAATCAAATCCCTTATGACTATACAGTGGAAGTGAGAAATAGATTTAAGGGCCTAGATCTGATAGAGTGCCTGATGAACTATGGACAGAGGTTCGTGACATTGTACAGGAGACAGGGATCAAGACCATCCCCATGGAAAAGAAAGGCAAAAAAGCAAAATGGCTGTCAGGGAAGCCTTACTAATAGCTGTGAAAAGAAGAGAAGCAAAAAGCCAAGGAGAAAAGGAAAGATATAAGCATCTGAATGCAGAGTTCCAAAGAATAGCAAGAAGAGATAAGAAAGCCTTCTTCAGCGATCAATGCAAAGAAATAGAGGAAAACAACAGAATGAGAAAGACTAGAGATCTCTTCAAGACAATTAGAGATACCAAGGGAACATTTCAAGCAAAGTTGGGCTCGATAAAGGACAGAAATTGCATGGACCTAACAGAAGCAGAAGATATTAAGAAGAGATGGCAAGAATACACAGAAGAACTGTACAAAAAGGATCTTCACGACCTGGATATCACTATGGTATGATCACTCATCTAGAGCCAGACATCCTGGAATGTGAAGTCAAGTGGGCCTTAGAAAGCATCACTATGAACAAAGCTAGTGGAGGTGATGGAATTCCATTGAGCTATTTCAAATCCTGAAAGATGATGCTGTGAAAGTGCTGCACTCAATATGCCAGCAAATTTGGAAAA
>SJYQ01013736.1:0-29455 GCA_006410935.1 Redunca redunca | reverse complement strand
AGAAACTGAATGAGTCTGGAGTTGAGGTGGTGAGAAAAATGGTAGCAGGTGGGTCAATGAACAGACCTGCGAAGGACAGAAAAGCACAGGGTGTGTGCGTGTGTGACAGTAATTTCTGCCCATGGTCTCTTGGAGACTTTATGAATTTCTTTGCAGCTGGGATCATGTTTTACCCCTGGATGCCACACTATGATAAAACTGGCTGCTACAAAGTAGCCCAGTTCTAAGGGGATTACAGTATAAGACATGGTCCCTGCCCTCTGGATGCTCGGAGTCCAATAGAGAAAACAGTCATTTAATGTAAAATAGCACAATAAAACTTTGCCAAGTGCTGTGTCATACCTCTCTGTAAGGCATGGGGTGGCAATTGAGGGAGAGGTCACTAGTTTACCTCTTGCTCAAGGACAGATAAGTGCTCTCTCAGCAGTAAGGTCAGTGGGGCTTTGGAGGGGACATTTTCTAGCTCCCAAATTGATGACCAAGAGCAACCTAAGCCTCAGTCCCAGACAAGAAGAAGCAGAAGATCCAAATTCCCTCCTCGAACTGCTCAAAAGCCCACCACCTCCAGGACCCATCCAGGGGGCAGGGAGCAAGCAGCCTACTTGAGTGCCTTTTTTGACTGAGAGCTCTGTGGGCAGAGTGTGTTTTCCTTTCTACTCCAGTATCACCTATGCAAAGAAAAATGTGTGTAGACTGGGATGTGAGCAAAAGAGAACACTGTACCAAACCACATAAGCATGGCAGGAGAAAATGGGTGAATGCTCAACGAAGCTTGAAATTACAAAAGTGAAACACAAAGACGGCCCCAGAGCAGCTGCAGTTTTACAGCTGTGGTCTGCACAGAGTTTGCTTCCCTCAGGCAAAGGGAGGACGTGGAGTTTCCAAGCGGGCTGAAGCAATCGCTTGACTGGTTTGTGCCAGCCAAATGACTCACTCTCAAACCTGTTTAATATGAAACAGCATTAGGAGACTGGATATAGCCTCGAGGAGATCAGCTGCTAACCAGCTCAGATTATAGCTGCAATTCCTCAAGCACAGCCACTTAAGAATATCTATCTGCTTGTCTTCAGTGGCATACAACACTGTAAAGGAAAGGGACCCTTCTTGAAGCAGAAAGATCAGGGTTCTGCTTCCCATTCAGTAGCAGTTCATCAGGTGACTTGGGTCAGCCTCACCTGAAAAATGAGACTGATACATTGTCCATAAAATAGGTCAATACCTTCCCTGCCTACACCCTGCAGTGGTTTTGAGAACTGAATGAGAAATATGACGAGAATGAAGCGAGGTGATGGAAATGGTAGAGGGCTGTAAACCAGGTATTATTATTACACACAAGTGTCATAAATCTCCTTCTACACTTGCATTGGAACTAGAGGGAATTTCCTTAAATGGCAGGAATGAGAAAATAAACAACAAAAATTTTGCTTCCTACTTAAACATCAGCAGCCGTGAGAGCCCCATTTTAGTGGATTATTGTGGACTTTTGTCATCCAGGCAGTAAATGGGAGTCTTCTCAAAATGATTAGAGCTGCTCTACTCACTGTTATCTGGGGTTATCAGATAGACCATCTCTAATAATTTCCAGCAAGAATGTTAATGAGATCTCTGAGAAATTAAGAAAACTATTCCTCCCATTTGTAATTACATGGGCAAGAAAATAAGCAAAAGAATCTTTCATTCTTTTTTTCTCTCTTTCTTCCTTTTTTCCTTTTTTTTTCTTCCCCCTGAGAGAAGTAGATGAGTGAGGCACTTGTCTATGATGAAAATTTTAATTGAGTGACAAGAAACCTCAAATGCCACGATAAATATATTTTAATGAATATTTTTCAATAATGAAGTAATGCCCAAAAAATGAAAAAAAGTCACATTTTAGATAAAGACGAGCAACAGTGCCATCCAAGATATACTGAAGCCTAAAACAAAAGGAAAAGTCAATATTTCTGATCCTGCCTATTTAAAACTTGGCATATTGTTCATTATTGATTTTTGCGTTAATATTGGGGGGTGTTTGTTATTGTTCATTTTTTCAGTGTATATTTGGCTGCAATGGGTCTCCATTGAGGCATGTAGTTCCCTGACCAGAGGTTAAACCAGCACCCCCTAAATGGGAGCACAGAGTCTTAACCACTGGATCACCAGGGAAATCCCCTTGCCTTAGTTTTGATGTATCATGGATAGAAATTTTTCTTTGTTCTAAGCGGCATCTAAAATTATATTTTCCTTAGTATCAGTGGCATCTTAGATTTCACGAAATGCTTTCCATGTGGTGTGTGGAACAAGCACGACACCTGGCAATGAAATTCAGCTTGGCTTTGTCTCTGTTTCCTTTACACATTTATTCAGTGGAAGTCACCTTCCCCATTCCTGAACAAAAACTCAATGACCCCCATGGCTTTTCTGTTCCTTCTTAAATAAGGAAAGTGAAAGTGAAATCGCTCAGTCATGTCCAACTATTTGCGACCCCACGGACTGTATGTAGCCTACCAGGCTCCTCTGTCCATGAGATTTTCCAGGCAATAGTACTGGAGTGGATTGCCATTTCCTTCTCCAGGGGATCTTCCCAACCCAGAGATCGAACCTGGGTCTTCTGCATTGTAGACAGACACTTTACCATCTGAGCCACCAGGGAAGCACTTAAATAAGGAACAATCCCACAGTTATTTTAAGTCACAAACACAGTCTCAGTTTATCATCAGAATGTAAAATCCCCTGAAATAATCAAAACTCACAACTTCACTTAGTGGCAAAGCTTCTCCCCTCCACCAACTGCAGGGTTGGCAGCCTGCAGTAGAAAAGAGGAATTGGCTCTCCTGGTCTCAGCTCTTCCTACCTGTCTTCCTCCTTCACCACTTAACACCTGCTGTCTTATTCTCCTCCCTAATGGTAGGGGCTTGACAGCAAGAGGTGGAAGGGGATAGAGCAGTATACCTGACTGAGTGGCTTCACACTCTCTGAGCCAGGAAGATGGTTAGCAGGCATCTTCTCTTGGGTCATCTTCATAGGCTCATCAGGGCTTCTCTCTCCTTTCAGGTATCTATAACACTTATCTCTTCTGGGTGGCGACAACATGGATGTTATATAATATGTATATTATAACTCTACTTTTCTGTATGCTTCATGTATTCTAAAGTTTCTTAATTTAAAAAGAAAAAGAACTGTGAGAGAGAATAAGGGGAAAGAATCCTAACTCTACATGAAAACAACCTTTATTGGATAGAAACTTGCCTTATCAGTCTCTCTCTCTTTCTTCCTCCTTCCCTCCCGCTATCCCTACCTCTCGGTTTACTACCAGCCATATCTTCTCTCCTGGTTTTCATTGGATCACCTTTATACCTCTATAGACCTATAAAAATGAAAGTTTGTCTAGATGGAGATAACTTCCTTGCCCTGTCGCATACTAGTTTATTTCTTACTCCTTCTGAATAAGCAGAGCCATATCCCACTGGTTTCTAATTTCTTCAAGAATAAATAGCTCTGGCCAGAATCCAGTCCACTCCCAGTCCTCTGGGAGCTCGTCAAAAGAGCTGGAACATGTCTTCCCTTGACCTCTACAGCAGAAATCAACAGGAGACCCACAGCAGAGAAAACACTGAAAAACAGCAGTGTCACCAAAGGCAGAAAACACATTTCGTTCTCACCACTAAGAGTTTGACTGTACTGCCGGTCTCCAGGCACTGGAATCAAAGACAGAAGAATGTTGCAGAGGCTAAACAGTTGTCCCTGCTTTAATAAAATAATTGCCTTCATTGTTTAGCTTCACAGTACTGGCAATGTATTGCTTATATACTAGAGTGCTCATTTTTCTTAGTCTTCATAGTCTTCAATATTGTGCTTTATTAAGGTGGTATTTAAATATGTGGTTCTAGTTTGCCTTCTAGCATCTATCGAGGTTGAAACTGAAAAGCAATTTGGATTCTTACACATTTCAAAGGGCCTGTCCAGATTCAGAATGTCTGAAGCAAAACATTTTTCCAACACAAGTTTTGGGAGGATAAAGAGAGAACAACTTGCTGCTGAGGGTAGGTCTCATGGTAAGTCAACAAAGCACAGAGGGAGACCAATGCAGAGTCCAAGCCTCTGTGACTAGGGCTGGTGCTTATGGTTGAGGAGTTGCTGCAACAGCCAGCTAGGTGGGGGGAAGGAAGGGGAGGTGGCAAGCATCCATTCCAGGAATCAGGTCTGCGTTCACTAACATCCCTCACTCCCTTCAATACCCTTCTAAAGCTCATTCCAGAGGGGTTAATACAAATGAGCAGAAAATGGTGGTAGATGAGTCACATAACGTAAAATACGAAAAGGGTGAAGAATCTCACAGAACAGAAATGGGATTCCATTAAGCCATGAACTCAGAGGAAGAAAAAAAAGTTGCATCTTTATTTTCACTAACCCGTAACTAAAAAATCTAGCAGTTCCTTCAATTATGAATGGAAGCAATATACCAGAGGAGTTTTGTAGCATCAATGACTGTCACCAATAGACTTCACAGATGTCTTTGATTAACTTTATGGTTGTTAAAAATATTTTGAAATATCATTTTCGGTCATCGTTACTCTGAAATTATGATGGCAATTAAATTTGTCATTAGATTTTAACATTTCACCTATTAACAAAGAAGCATATGTAAATATACTGCACATTTACTTTAATATTTTGAAAACTGTATTTTAATACTTGATTTCCTTTGTGATCCTATGTATCACGAGTCACACTGAGCTCTTACAGCTAGCGCTAGTACCAGAGGGCTTCTCTCTAGTCCATTAGCACTTCTTCAAAACTCAAAAATAAGAAAACAAACAACTCTTTACAATGCGCAAAAACCACAGTTTTTAAGGCCTCCTAGATAGCTTTTCCTCTGGCAACACCACAGAGTAATCAAGACAGTGTGTTACTGGCAGAGGGATAGCCAAATAGACCAATGGAACAGAACAGAGAACCCAGAAATAGAACCATACAAATACGCCCAACTGATTTTTTAAAACAGACTTTACTTTTTAGAACAGTTTCTATTTAGAGAAAAGCTGACTGATAGTCCAAAGAGTTCCTGTATACTTTATAACTCAGTTCCCCTTATAACTAATATCTTACCTTAGGATGGTACATTTGTTACAATGAGGAAACCCATACTGATAACTTTATCATTGACTAATAGTAATAGTGTACTCAGATTTCCTTAGTTTCTGGTTGTCATGTTTCCTTGGCTGCTCTTAGCCGTGGCAGTTTCTTAGATTTTCCTTGTTTTTCACAACCTTTGCAGGTTTGAGGAATATGGGTCATGTATTTTGTAGGATGCCACAATATTACAGTTTGTCTAATGAGTTTCTTCTAATGAGACTGTGGTAATGTTTCTTAGGATGAAGGTAACAGAAGTGAAGTATTATTTTTATCAACTCATCAAAAGTACATATTATCAACATGATTTATGACTGTTGATGTGTTGATCACCTGACTAAGCTAGTATTTGTCAGGTTTCTCCAAGTATAGTTACTTTACTCCTATTTGCAGACTGTACTCTTTGAAACAATCTATGCGTAGGTCACATCCAAATAATGAGGAGTTATATTCCCCTCCTGGAAGTCAGAATATCTGCATCAATTATTTGGAATCCTTCTGTATAGGGGATTTGTCTATTCTCTCCCATTTATTTATTATTCAATCATTTACCTCAGTAGGGAATCATGAATATTTATTTTGCATTATGAGCTTTAATCCAATACTATTTTATTTTCTTGCTCAAATTGTTTCAACTTTGGCCACTGGGAACTCTTCCAGGTGCACCTTTGGCATACCTCCACCAACGTGCTTTGTTTTTTAATCACTTCCTTAATTACTGATACTTTAAGATGCTCCAGTTATCATCTTATTTATTTCCCGCCACAGCCCTAGAATCAAAATTTTCTCTAACGAACCCTATTCCTTTTATTGGAGAGTGATATTAAAAACCACAATCTGGACACTAGGTGTAGTCCTTGTTACTGGAATGCCCAACTGATTTTTGACAAACATGCAAATCTAGTCAGTGGAGAGAGGATACCATTTCAACAAATGGTGCTGTAGCAATTGAACATCCACGGGGGAGAGGGAGCGGGTCAGGATAAAAGTCACATTGTGTGTAAAAATTAACTAAAAATGAATCATGAATGTAATGAAAAATGTAAAACCATAAAATTTCTGAAAAACAATACCAAATCTTCAGAATCTAGGACTAGGTAAATTGTTCTTAGACTTAAAATAAAAAGTATGATCCAAAATGGAAAAATTGATAAATAAGATCTCATCAAAATTAGAAAATTTTGCTTTGAAAAAAACAAAACTCTATTAAAAGAAAGAAAAAAAAAAGTTACTACAGACTAAGAGAAAATATTTGCAAACCACATACCCAGCAAAAGACTAGTGTCTACAATATACAAAGGAATCCCAAACTCAACAGTGACAAAATAAATGCTCTAATTAGAAAATGGGCAAAAGACATGAACAGACATTTCAGCAAAAAGAATATACAGATAAGCGTTTGAAGGGATGTTCAACATCATCAGCCATTGCTGCTGCTGCTGTTTAGTTGTCTGATTCTTTGCAACCCCAGGGATTGTAGCCCACCAGTCTCCTCTGTCCAAGGGATTTCCCAGGCAAAAATACTGTTGTGGGATGCCATTTCCTTCTCTAGGGGACCTTCCCCACCCAGAGATTGAACCCATGTCTCCTGCTTGGCAGGCAGATTCTTTACCACTGAGCCACCCAGGAAACCCCATTAGCCATTAGGGGTTAATTTAAATCACAAAGAGAGATCACTACACAGAGAAATGAAAATGTATGTTCGCACAAAAACCTGTACATGAATGCTCCTAGTAGCTTTCTGCGTAATAGCCCCAAACAGGAAACAACTTAGATGTGCTTCAGTAGGTAAATAGTCAAATAAATTGTAGTATATCCATTCCATGGGATACTACTCAGCAAGCAAATAGAAAAAACCAATGACCTACATAGCAATTTGGTTGACTCTACAGAGAATTACACAGACATCACTGTTATCTGGAGCTAGGGCTGGGGAACAGTGGGGGAGTGACTGACTACAAAGGAATAGCACAAGGGCATTTTGAGGGTTGGTAGCAATAGTCTGCACCTTGATCATGACAGTGGTGGTTACACAGCTGCAAGCATGTGTCAAAACTCATAGGACTATACACTCCAAAGGGTAGATTTTATTATATGTAACAGTTGTAACTCAATTTTTTAAACTGTGAAAAATGATAGAAACTTTTTAAACCAACTTAGCTCTATTACTGAATTAACCTACATTCTCCATTCTTTCCATAAAATATATCTATTGGTACCCAGGACATTTACAGTTGAGTATTTATAGCTAGTCCCTCTCTAGTATACAGTCATTGTCTGCTCCTGCCAGTTAAGCACAACACAAACCAAGAATCAGTTGCATATTTTCCCAAACTTATTGACATTATTGTGCTTGTAATTCTAATTACCTGATTTAATTAAATATGACATAAACCCATGAAACGTAAGTGTGGAAGTTTTTGTTTCTATGAAAATTAAGATGAATGCTTTGGAAAGACTAGCTAATGGCAACTTGCTAAAAAAAAATTCTTAAACTAAAAAATAGACACGACAGTGCCTTCCCTGGTAGTCCAGTGGTTAAGAATCCATGCTTCCACTTCAAGCAGCACAGGTCTGATCCCTGGTCAGGGAAGCAGGATCCCTCATTATACACAGGGCAGCCAAAATAAATGGACAAGACAGTTAATGAAAGATTGAAAGGAAATGTAAAAATCTAAACTCAACCCACAGTTACATTGTTTTTGCAAGTGGCTTAAAGGTTTTGCTCCATTTTAACACAATCCAAACTAGAAATCATACAGGATACAACTTGACAGTGGATTATGCAATGAAAATGTCAAAGGTATGGTGGATGAATGTATATTGTTCTAACCTAAACATTTACCAAAAATGTTAAACTATGTATGAACTATTATATATGATTTGTCACTTTAGCTGAATTTTTCTACTAGCCAAATTTCCACAGTCCTCAAATAAGAGTGAGGAAGTGACTGAAGCCTAAGATTTAACACTTTTGGTATTGAGTTCAAGAATAAACTATTGTTTAATTATCTTGGCAATTTAGGTGTCTCTTATTTTACANATTGATTATGATTATAAACTGTGTTTGAAGTTTTCAGAGAATCTGAGATACTAAATCTATAAATTTTGAGTCACTAAGTTTACACAGTTTAAATGCTTAGGAATGTTGGTTTTTAGATTTGTAGGATTGCTTATTGAATGTTTAAAGTACTTTGGAGATTCAAATATGTTACATTTGTAGTTGTAGTTTGAAATACCTGATAATTTAATCAATGTAATAATAAATGTTTAGGGGGCTTTTCATATTTATAAATTAATTTTAAGTTGCAACAGAATATTACATTTATCTTACTTAATATTACAATATTTAAAATTAAGCTTAAAAGCCTAAGAAAAACTAAATCTTAAAACTGGCTACCTTTAACTAATTTGACTTTAAACAAATGTAGTTCTGTTTGTTTTTGTTTTTCTTTCTGTATACCAAAGCTTGCTCTTTAAAAAACTCAGATGATGAAATAATGAAAAATTAACTTCTCCCATATCCTAGTTCTCTCTCTTTTGACTTTAACCTTCAAGCAAAGAAAATCAAACACTTAAACACAGAGTTACCACTATATGGTAACTGATCCAGCAATTCTACCAATAAATACATAGTTAAGAGAAATGAAGGCATATGTCCATACAAAGACTTAGACATGAATCTTATTTGTAATAGCAAAAAGTTGAAATCAACCCAACACTGATCATTAGCAAACAAATGGATAAATGAACTTCACCTTACCTTACCTTATACCCATACTAAGAATATTGCTTAGGGAAAAAAAAAGAATTAAAATACTGACACATGGGTCAGTATAACACAGATGAACCTTGAAAACATGCTACAGATATGCAATAAACAAGATGTAAAAGCCACATGTTAGATGGTTCTATTTACATTAAATCTTCAGAATAGTTATTAAAACAGAAAGTAGACCAGTGGTTGCTGGAAGGTAGGATGGATAAAAACAGGGTGGCTTAATGGGTGTGGCATTCCTCTTTGGGTTGATGAAAATGTTCTAATATTGATTTTGATGATGATTGCACATATCTGTGAATATACAAAAAACACTGAATTTTACATTTTAAATAGGTGAATTGTATGGTATGTGAATTATGTCTCAGTAAAGATGTTACAGAAAGGAAGGAAAAAAGAAGTGGATGGGAAGAAGGAAGAAAACAAAAACAAGAAAGAAAACTAAACACAAACTTCAAACTTTTCAGATTTCCCAAAGTAACCACATTCCCCATGTAAGGAAACAATGTCTCTAGAAACATATCTTCCCATAGCTGCAAAAAAAGTGGAGAAATTGAATTCTAGTTTCAACCTAGGAATCAGAACTACCTGAAAGTGAAAGAGGAGAGTGAAAAAGTTAGCTTAAAGCTCAACATTCAGAAAACAAAGATCATGGCATCCGGTCCTATCACTCCATGGGAAATACATGGAGAAACAGTGGGAACAGTGTCAGACTTTATTTTTGGGGGCTCCAAAATCACTGCAGATGGTGACTGCAGCCATGAAATTAAAAGATGCTTACTCCTTGGAAGAAAAGTTATGACCAACCTAGATAGCATATTCAAAAGCAGAGACATTACTTTGCCGACTAAGGTCAGTCTAGCCAAGGCTATGGTTTTTCCTGTGGTCATGTATGGAGGTGAAAGTTGGACTGCGAAGAAAGCTGAGCGCCAAAGAATTGATGCGTTTGAACTGTGGTGTTGGAGAAGAGTCTTGAGAGTCCCATGGACTGCAAGGAGATCCAACCAGTCCATTCTGAAGGAGATCAACCCTGGGATTTCTTTGGAAGGAATGATGCTAAAGCTGAAGCTCCAGTACTTTGGCCACCTCATGTGAAGAGTTGACTCACTGGAAAAGACTCTGATGCTGGGAGGGATTGGCAGCAGGAGGAGAAGGGGATGACCCAAGATGAGATGGCTGGATGGCATCATGGACTCGATGGACATGAGTCTGAGTGAACTCCGGGAGTTGGTGATGGACAGGGAGGCCTGGCGTGCTGCGATTCATGGGGTCGCAAAGAGTCGGACACGACTGAGCGACTGAAATGAACTGAACTGAACTGAACTGAACAGTAGTTGTTCACTCTTTCAGTCGTGTCCAACTCTTCACAACCCCATGGACTGCAGCATGCCAGGCTTCCCTGTCCTTCACCTTCTCCAGAAGCTTGCTCAAACTCGTGTCCATTGAGTTGGTGATGCCTAACAGTAGAGATTTTCTAAATAAAGGAAAAATATTCACAGATACTAAGAAACTGTAATGTAAGAATATGATAGATTGTTCACTATACTCAGCCACATTGGAAAGTGTGTGAATTATGTTAAAGGGGGGCAAGATGGGAGCCAGAAGGACCAGTTAGATGCCTGGTGCAGGCCCACAAAGAAGGATGGTTATGATCTGAACTTTTGATGACTAAGGCTGCAGTAATAGAAGCAGAGAGGAGCAAATTTGAGAAACAATTTGAAAGAAAAGTCAGCAGAATTTGGAGATTTGTTTCACAATAGAGATGAGGAAGAAGGAGGAATTAAGAATTTTTGGGTTTAGGCTTCTCTGGTGGCTCAGAAGTAAAGAATCTGCCTGCCAGTGCAGGAGATGAGTTCGATCCCTGATCCAGGAAGATCCCACAAGCTGCAGAGCAACTAAGCCCGTGTGCCACAACTACTGAGTCTGTGTTCTACAGCCAGGGAGCCACAAGTACTGCGCCTATGTGCCACAGCTACTGAAACCCACAAGCCCGAGAGCCCGTGCTAAGCAACAAGAGAAGTCACCACAATGAGAAGCCCGTGCACCACAGCTAGAGAGCAGCCCCTGCTCTCCACAACTAGAGGAAAGCCCACGCAGTCATGATGACCCAGAAGAGTCAGAGATAGTTCATTTCTTTTCAAGAAAAAGAAAAGTTTTCAAAAAGAAGAAAAAAGTTCCTGGCTTATGTAACTGAGTGAGTAATGGGATCTTGGAGGAGAAAGGACGAACATGGGAGGAAGAGGAATTTTGAGACTTAGGGGAAGGAGGAGGGAGTACCCTACATTCTAGGTGTATTACTGACTTCTAATTTAATTCCATTGTGGTCAGAGAGGATAATGTGTATGACTTAAATTCTTTTAAATGCATTGAACTTTATTTTATAGCACAAAATCTGGTCTACCTTGGTTAAGTATTCCATGTGTGTCTACAAAGTATATGAATTATTTTATTGGATGGAGTGTCCTACAAATGTCAGGTAGGTGAAGCTGCTTGATGGTGTTACCAAGTCTTCTACATCCTTGCTAATTTTCTGTCTACTTATTCTATCAATTACTAGGAGAAGGGTTTGAAATAAACAAGTATGATTGTGAATTTGTCTACTTCTATGTTTGTTTCATGTATTTCAAAGCTCTGCTATACTAAATAAACATTAGAATTGTTATGTCCTCTTGATGAATTGATCCCTTTATCCTTGTGATCTTCTTTACTTCTTGTAATATTCTTTGCTCTGAAATCTTTTCTTTTAATTTCCTCTTGTTTGCATAGTAATCTTTTTCTATCCTTTCAGTGTTAACCTATTTGTGTCTGCAGATTTAAAATGCATTCTTTGTAAGCAGCATACTGTGTGCCTTCTTGTTAATCCAGTCTCTACCTTTTAATTAGAGGTGTTCAATCCATTTATATTTAGTATGATTATTGATATGGTTTGGTTAAAGTCTATCATCTTGTTGTCTTCTACCTTTCCAATTGATTCTTTGTTGCTTTCTCCTGTTTTTGTACATGCTTTGGGGTTAATTAAAATTTTTAATGTTTACATTTTAACTCATTTATGGCTTATTTAGCTTTTACTATCTTGTTATTTTAGTAGTTACTTTANAAAAATGTTTAGATGAGAATAGAATTCTATTTTTTTTCTAATTTGTTGAAGCTTCTTTTTTTGAGAATAGAATTCCAGATTGATAGGGTTTTTTTTTTTAGTATTTTAAAGATGTTATTTCAGTATGTTCTTGCTTGCATTGTTCCTAACAAGAGATCTGCTGTCATCCTTTCTTTGTTCCTCTATATGTAACATGTCTCTCCTCTCTCTACTTTAAAATTTTTTCTCTTTATTACAGATTTTGAGCAAGTTGATAGTTTTCATTTATTACTTTTATTTTTTAATTTGAAGTGTAATTGCTTTACAATGTTGTGTTAATGAGCAATCTGATTTTGATGTGCCTTCATATAGCTTTCTTTACTTTTTTGTGTGTTTTTGGTGTTGAAATTCTTAGATCTGTGAGTATATAGTTATCATCAATGTTGAATATTTTAGGCCATTATTTATCTAAATATTTTTTGGCTCCAACTCTCTTTTGGAGATTTCATTTACATATGTTAGGCCACTTGAAATTGTCCCAGAACTCACTGATTCTCTACATTTTCAAAATCTTTTTTTCCCCTATGTATGTTTCATTTTGGAAATTTCGATTGGTGTGACTTCAAGTTCACTAATCTTTTCTTTGGCAATGTCCAATTTGTCACTAACCTATCCAATATATCTTTATTCAAACATTGTCATCTTCTTTAGAAGTACAATTTGGGTCTTTTTATTTATCTCATTTCTCTGCTTAGCTTTTTGAACATTTAGAATACAATTACAGTAACTGTTTTAATGTCTTTATCTATTACCTGTTTATGGGAAACATAGAGATAGAGGAACACATTAAATAATACCTCAGGGTATAATCAGTAAAGTGCAGAATGTAGGAAAATCCAGGACCAACTATTAATTTCTTTACCCTATAAAGTGCATGGAAAAAAAATGTTTTAAGATTTTTCACCAAATATAATGTGATGGGAATTCCCTGGCAGTACAATGGTTAGGACTCCACACTTTCACTGCCAAAAGTACAGGTTCAATCCCTCATCAGGGAACTAAGATATCCTGCAAGCTGCATGGCACAGTCAAAATAAAAATTTGTTCTTGTTATTCAGTCGCTCAGTTGTATCTGACTCTTTGCAACACCATGGACTACAGCACACCAGACTTCCCTGTCCTTCACTAACTCCCAGAGTTTGCTCAAACTCATGTCCATTGAATCCATGATGCCATCCAACCATCTCATCCTCTCATCCCTTCTCCTCCTCCCCTCAATCCTTCCCAGCACCAGGGTCTTTTTCAATGTATCTACTCTTTACATCAGGTGGCCAAAGTATTGGCGCTTCAGCATCAGTTCTTTCAATGAATATTCAGAGTTGATTTCCTTTAGGATTGACTGGTTTGATCTCCTTGCAGTCCAAGGGACTCTCAAGAGTCTTCTCCAGTACCACAGTTCAAAAGCATCAGTTCTTTGGTGACAATATACAGCCTTAATATATTCCCTTCTTAGTTTTGAACCAGTGAGTTGTTCCATGTCTGGTTCTAACTACTGCTTCTTGATTTGCATAGAGGTTTCTCAGGCGGCAGGTAAGGTGGTCTGGTTAGGTAGTCCAATTCTTACATCCATACATGACTACTGGAAAAACCATAGCTTTGACTGTACAGACCTTTGTCAGCAAAAATTCTCTGCTTTTTAATACACTGTCTAGGTTTGTCATAGCTATGACAAGGAACAGGCGTCTTTTAACTTCATGGCTGCAGTCACCATACACAGTGATTTTGGAGCCCAAGAAAATATAAAGTCTGTCACTGTTCCCATTCCGCGCCCCCTGCCCCCCATCTATTTGCCATGAAGTTATGGGACCAGATGCTGTGATCTTTGTTTTTGAATGTTGAGTTTTAAGCCAGCTTTTTCACTCTCCTCTTTCACCTTCATCAAGAGATTCTTTAGCTCTTATTTGCTTTCTGCCATTAGGGTAGTATCATCTGCATATCTGAGGTTATTGATATTTCTCCCAGCAATCTTGATTCCATCTTGTGCTTCATCCAACCTGGCATTTCACACGATGTACTCTGCATAGAAGTTAAATAAGCAAGGTGACAATATACAGCCTTGACATACTCCTTTCCCAACTTTGAACTAGTGAGTTATTCCGTGTCTGGTTTTAACTGTTGCTTCTTGATTTGCACAGAGGTTTCTCAGAAGGCAAGTGAGGTGGTCTGGTATCCCATCTCTTTTAAGAATTTTCTACAGTTTGCTGTGATCCACACAGTCAAAGGCAATGAAACAGAAGTAGATGATTTTCTGGAATTCTCTTGCTTTTTCTATGATCCAGCAGATGTTGGAAATTTGATCTCTGGTTCTTCTGCCTTCTCTAAATCCAGCTTGTACATCTGGAAGTTCTCAGTTCATGTACTGTTGAAGCCTAGCTTGAAGGATTTTGAGCTAGCATGTGAAATGAGCAAAATTGTGCGGTAGTTTGAACTTTCTGTGGCATTGCCTTTCTTTAAGATTGGAATGAAACTGAACTTTTCCTGTCCTGTGGCCACTGCTGAATTTTCCAAATTTGCTGGCATATTGAGTGCAGCACTCTAACAACATCATCTTTTAGGATTTGGAATAGCTCAGCTGGAATTCCATCACCTGCACTAGCTTTATTCATAGTAATGCTTCCTAAATAAACTTAAAAAATAAAAAAGAATCATTAAAAAATACAATGTGAGGACTTTGTCTGAATCCTGACTTGAAGATATAAACTATATAAAACACTTGTGAGCAAATTGGGGAAATTTGAATACTGACCAGATGTTAGTGAAACTGTTACTCAGTTGTATTCCGACTCTTTGTGACCCCATGGACTGTAGCCCACCAGGCTCCTCTGTCTATGGAATTCTCCAGGCAAAAATACTGGAATGGATAGCCATTCCCTTCTCTAGGAGATCTTCCTGACCCAAGGATGAAACCACATCTCCTGCTTTGCAGGGAAATTCTTTATTGCCTGAGCCAAAAAAAATCATTAATTTTTTAAGATGAATGATTTTGTTCTTCTTAAAAACAGAACTTACATTTTAGAGATACATAGTAAAATATTTATGATCGAAATAATATGCTACTGTGATTTGCTTCAGAATAATCCAGGGCAGGAAAGAGAAGGTGAGGACACAGAGGGAACACATGGGCCGTGGGATGGTAACTGTTAAAGCTGAGTGATGAGAGCACAGTAGTTCATTATACTATTCTCTCTGCTTTTGCAGTGTCGTTGTGTTGTGTTCAGTTGCTCAGTCATGCCCGACTCTGTGCCCTATGGACTGTAGCCCTCCAGGCTCCTGTCCATGAAATTTCCCAAACAGGAATATTGGAGTGGGCTCCCATTTCCTCCTTTGGGGAATCTTCCCAACCCAGGGATTGAATCTGAGTCTCCTGAGTCTCCTGCATTACCGGTGAATTCTTTACTGCTGAGCCACTGAGGAAGCTCCACTTTTGCAAAAGTTGATTTTTTTTTCCATAATTAAAAATAATCAGGTATTCTCCTCTCTGAAAAGACTTATCATATTCTCTCCCTACACCTAATAGAATTAATTATGCTCAAGATTGTTCTCCTACCATCCAAACAAATTAAACACTTGTTTATTTTTAAATTGTTCTCCCTAATTCGGCTATAAAGTCCTTTAGAGCAAAGATTATGTCTTACACATTTTCTATTCTTTGTATTCCTATCACCAACCCAGAGTTGGGATGCTCAATAAATGGTGGTGAATTGGCAGCTCTCTACCCTAACTCGCCAAGGTGCTTATGACAGATATGCTGACTCTGTCGTGCTGAATCAAATTTCAAGTTAGATCTTGTGTGCTTTATAAATTCAAATCATACTGCATATGGCAAAGGAGCCCAAAAAGTTCTAATGTAAAAACTCAAATAATGAAACTGTCAAAACAAACCTGGAATCCAGCAGGGATTGGCAGGGTCAGAAGTACTGAAATTGTCGTAGCATTCATTGTGTAGTTCCCTTCCTCACAAGTATGCATTACACTGACCTTTGCAAAGTCCTTCTGTCCTGCCCTGCCTTTCTCACAGGACTGCTCTAAGTCTCAAGTAAGACAGGCTAATCCACTTGAAAGAGCTTTTTTTAAAAACAAACAAACAAACAAACAAACTGGAAAGCAGCATAAAGTTTAAAGCTCCAAGGCATGAAGGCATCTTAGGGAGCACATCATTTTAACTATTGGAAGATGTGACCCTGGATGAAACTGTTCAGTAGGCAAAGCATGTTTGGGGTGATTATACATTTGACCCTAGAACAACAAAAGTTCGGCCACTACAGATCCACTTAGATGCAGATATTTTTCAATAAATACGGTACTTGTATTTTCACATTTCAGATCTGCAAATGCAGGGGAAAATCTGTGCTTGATTAGAGACTACAATATGTGGAATCAAAAGAACTAGGAATTGAGTCCTGATTCTATCCAAACTTTTTCAGCCCTCGAGTGAGTCATTTATCAATTCTTTGTTTTTGAGTCAGAGATAGCATGACAGAGGATTTTCCACTGCAAGGGAAGTGGGTGGGTGATAGACACACGCCCCTTACCCACCCAACCTTGTTCAGGGGTCAACTGTATATATATGAATATCTTTTTTCCTTTCTTGAATTATAAATACACACACAGCATCTATTATACCCTTGGTTTTGTGCTAGGTGCTAGTGACACAGTGAGGACAGGTAGGTGTCCAAGACCTACCCTTGCAGGCCACCTAATCCTTGACCATTTTTAAGTCTTCACATACCCACATACTTCCCACCCCTAGGTGCTCCTTATTCATGCTGTTCACTCTCCTGATTGACTTATTTATTAAGTTATTTACATGTTTGTATATTTATTGATTTATCTTTTTAATGAAGAATTTCACTTTTTCAAGTTTTCTATATGGGCTTTTAGCACACGACTGTGGGCAAGTGGCCTGTGAATTCCTATGTCATTTACAAGGAAGGCAATTTTGGGAGGACCTTCCCGAGCTGACNGGTTACTCTGTGGGACCTGTTTTGAGGACTGAGAAACAGGCAAATCAAGAGGTCTGGAGACGTTTAGAAGCTTAAAACCAACAATAACAAAATATTGTTGGTTAAAACCAACAATAACAACAACAACAACAAAACACAAAAAAATATAACCGGAATCAACTGGGAAGTGATTACTCTCAAAAAGAAGAGGATATAGAAACCAGAACATGCTGGGAAATCCCAGTGAACACCCCCCAAGACCTGCTGTCCAGCCACCCCCACCGCTCCACCTGGCCCCTTGACCACAGAGGCCTGCGGCAGCCTAGGCGTCCCAGTCTGCCCCTGCTGGAATCCACCAGCCCTTTGAAGGCGTCTGCCTCTTCAGCCCTGGCTGCCTCCTTCCCCTCAGGGACAAACACAGCAGACCTGTTTTGTGAAGAACTTTTTAGTAGCTAAATATGGCACCATGTGTCCCGAGGGCAATATAAATTACAGTATGCAAAACATACCACCTGCTGAGGTAAAACACACTGTTCCTGCCTCATGTCATCATGAGGGGAAACACACAGATACTTTTAAAAACTTCTTGCTTATAAAAAAAAAAAAACATCCCCTAGAAAGGCCTCCTAACGGGCTAAGAGGCTCACCCTCCGCCGCGGGGCGTGTCGGTCGGGGGGGCAGGGGGAGCCCTGGCTGCCCGCTCGCCTCCGGCCCGGCCAGCTCGGCAGCTGGCAGCAACCTTGGCCCGCTACTACTGGCCCAGAGCTTTGTCCAGGTTGCTCTTGATGGTGTCCAGGAAGTCCGAGGTGTTCAGGAAGTGTTCATTCAGCTTCACGCTGTCAAGAGAGCACGTGCATTGAGGGTGGTTCTGGCAGACACCCTCACCCCCGCAGCTGCCCAGTCCAGCACAGCATCCAGACAGTAGGCCTCTCGTGCAGTTGTGCGGAGGACTACAGGCCAGAGGCTACCTGTCAAGAGGCCACAACGGGACTTCCCTGGTGGTGCAGTGGTTAAGAATCCGCACTTCCACTGCAGGGGGTGCAGGTTTGATCCCTGGTCGGAAGCTAAGATCCTACATACTGCATGGTGTGGGCAAAAAAAAGGGGGGAGGGGGCCACAGCAAACTCAGCAGGAACCCAGCGAGGCCTGGCTTTGCTTTTCCAGATTACAACAGGCAGCTCAGTAAAGCTCTTCTGAGAGAAGCCAGGAGGTGGCTGTGGCAGGGGTTGGAAGGTTCTGAGCAGCTGGCCTAGGGATAGGGACCCATTCCCTGGGCCTGGTGTGGGGAGGCTAGCCCCAGCCATCACTCAGGGCCATGGACCTGTCCTGTCCCCTGGCAGCCAAGCTGACTTAGGAAGAAGCCTCTACAAGGGACCCTGAGCTACAATCCACCTGACCCTGAGCCCCCAGAAGCCCAAACCTGCCTTGACCCCAGACCACTCACTTGCTGAGGCCGTGGATGCAGCCCGCCAGGTCCTTGGTCATGGCTCCGCTCTCCACTGTCTCGACACACACCTTCTCCAGGGTCTGGGCGAACCTGCAGGGCACAGGGCAGAGTGAGACCCCAGCTGTATGGAGCCAGGGCCCAGAACCTGCCCAGAACCAACTCACCTGATGAGGTCCTGGTTCCCATCCAACTTGCCCCGGTGTTCCAGGCCACGCGTCCAGGCAAAGATGCTGGCGATGGGGTTGGTGCTGGTCGGCCGGCCCTGGGGGAAGAGGTCGCAGGGATGAAGAGCCAAGCAGCCAATGAAAAGGCCCCTTGGACACAGCTGCCCCCTCTAGACTGACAGGACCAGGCCCATGCTCCCAGCCCTCAGGGCCAGTGGGCTCGGGCTCCCGGGAGAGAAGGGCACACGGCCACCACCCTGGCACTCACCTTCTGGTGCTCCCGATAGTGGCGGGTGACTGTGCCATGAGCAGCCTCAGCTTCAATGGTCTTCCCATCCGGGCAGACCAGCACGGACGTCATCAGGCCAAGGGAGCCAAAGCCTGGAGAGCAGGAAGACCCCCTCAGTGCCAGCACCTCTCCTCAGGCACTTGTGTTGGGTCCCCAGGGCCCAGCACAGGGCAGGTAGCACTCAGAGGTGGTTCTCATCCGCCTGCTGGCATACATCCACGTCCCCTACCTCCAGGTGCCCCAGAATCTATGGCCCCCCAGGGCACAAGACCGCCCCCCAAGTTCTACCCGCCCACCCTGGCAGGTGACCGAGAGGCTCCTTCAAGCAGGAAGAATGAAGCCTGTGGCCAGCTATTTTACAGTCACCACTATCTGCTCTTTTGAGTATGCGTGTGTTAGCCGCTCAGTTGTGTCTGACTCTTCGCAACCCCACAGACTGGAGCCCGCCAGGCTCCTCTCTCCATGGAATTCTCCAGGCAAGAATACTGGAGTGGGTTGCCATGCCCTCCTCCAGGAGATCTTGCCAACCCAGGGATAAAACCCAGGTCTTCCAAATTGCAGGCAGATTCTTTACTGTTTGAGCTACCCAGGAAGCTCTCTCCTCTTTTAGGCCACTTGAAAGTTTTACGATTTGGGACATCCCTGGTGGTCCAGTGGATAAAACTCATCACTCCCAAAGCAGGGGGCATAGGTTCGATCTCCAGTCAGGGACCTAGATCCCACATGATGAAACTAAAGATCCCAAAGGGCGGCAACAAAGATCAAAGATCCTGTATGCCACAACAAAGACCTGGCACAGTCAAATAAACAATAAATATTTAAAAATTTAAAAAGAGCTTTGTGATCTACTTCCAAATTTTTTCAAATCCAGATGCCAGCGTTTACTATGGTCAAAGGTCTCCTGGGCTTCAAAAGCACCCCACAGCATCATAATAAGAACTGTAAATCCCCAAAAAAGAAAAAGTGGGCAACTTCTAGAGGGAAACTATTTGCCTGAGAATTTTTGCTGTTGGGGCAGAGAAAGGGAGATCCCTTCTCCATGTTCACCTGGGACCTTCACACTCACTAGTCCTTACACACTTCATGCCTTTCTCTTGTGTGCTAGGGCTTGTCATCGTTCCATCCTAGATAGGAATTGTTCTAGTGAGAGGATCACACTGAACTTTTCAAAATAAAGGCAAAGGTTTTTATGAAGCACGGAGACCCTCTGCCTTTTCACTGCAGCCTTGCATGGGCTTCACTTTTTCTTTATGGGAGCTAGACCTCGCCCTGCTCTCTCATAGAGCCTGGTTTCTCTTCCACTCCCTATGCATACATGTTGCCTCTTCCCAATATCTTTCTTGCTGTCAGTCCCAATAAGATGAATGTATCTGTGCATGCTCAATTGTATCTGACTGTCTGTGATCCCATGAACTGGAGCCTAGGCTCCTCTGCCATGGGATTCTCAGGCAAGAATATTGAAGTGAGTTGCCATTTCCTTCTCCAGAGGATCTTCTTGGACCAGGGATCGAACCCAGGTCTCCTGCATTGGCAGGCAGATTCTTTACCACTGAATCACCTGGGAAGCCCCTCATTCCCATTACAACTGAGTTATTTCTCTCTGTTCCTCCCTAATGGCTTTCTGCTGCAACTCAGCTTGTCTTTTAGGATGCTCTAGGGCTGGGGAGTTTGCCATCATCCCCCAATATTCCCCTATATCCGAAAGGTTTACTGTGCAAAACAAATTCTTTGCAATTTAAAGAGCATCTGGTTGCACTGGGTTGGCTAAAAACTTGGCCAAAGATGTTACAGAAAAACCTGAACAAACTTTTCAGTCAACCAAACACTTACTCCCGTTTTTCTGCTAGAGCCAAACCTCATCCAAATCTGGAGCCAAGCAGAGTCACCTGGCCCTTCCATGTGCTGTGCTGTGCTAAGTCACGTCAGCTGTGTCTGACTCCTTGTGACCCCATGGACTGTAGCCCACCAGGCTCCTCTCTCCATGGGATTCTCCAGGAAAGAACACAGGAGTGGGCTGCCATGCCCTCCTCCAGGGGATCTTCCCAACCCAGGGATTGAACCCGTGTCTCTTGAGTCTCCTGCATGGACAGGAACATCTCCTGCATGGATAGGCCCTTTCACAGATGGGAACAACCTCAGGGCTAACAAGCCTGGCCTTTAGGACCTAAATGGCTGTGTACTACTTCCTCTGAAACAGCAGCCTTAGCAATACCCCAGTCCAAACATAACAGATGACCCTTCCTCACCCAGACACCAGAGAGCCCCTGGTGCATGTGTCTACAGCAGACCCTGCGATGAGCAGGCAAGCCCCAGTCCTGCTGCTCCATTGGAGCAGCTTCCTCCCAAAAGGATGTGCAAACCAGTGCCCCCACTCCCAGCCCACCCTCTCTCCCAGCAAGGGAAAACCGACGGTCCACGCCCTATCCCCGCGGGGAGCGCACCCTGGGCCAGGATGTCCGACTGCACGTCTCCGTCGTAGTTCTTGCAGGCCCACACAAAGCCGCCCGAAGACTTGAGGACCTGAGCCACCATGTCATCAATGAGCCGGTGCTCATACCAGATCTTCTGTCTGTCGAATTCGGTCTTGTAGTGCCTGGGAGCAAAGGGGCCTGCAGGTGAGGAGAGGGCAGGAGGCTGACAGGCTGGGGAATCCCGCCCTGAGCCTCAGGGCCAAGACAGACACACTAGGACATCCTCCCCTGGGGGGCAGGGCGGAGGGGACCAGGAAGGAGGGTCATGGACTCCCTGGGAAACAGTAAAGGGAGAAGCCATTACTTCTCAAAGATGGCCTGGAAGATGTCCTTGAAGCGCCCGTCATAGGCTTTCAGGATGGTGTTCTTGGTGCTCATGTAGAGCGGCCACTTCTTCTGGATGGCATACTGGAAGCAGCTGTGTGCAAATCCTGAGATGGACTGCAGGGAGAGAGAGGCCCCTGGAGCGGTCCCCCAGGGCAGGCCCAGCCCTGGGAACAGCATTCCCCGCCCCGCACTCGACCCAGGCAGTCAGGGTTTACCCAGCCCCTCTGGAGTGAGGATTCCATGGACAGAGGAGCCTGGAGGGCTACAGACACGGAGAGTTAGACACGACTGAGCGACGAACACTTTTTCTTTTCCTGGAGTGAGCATCTGCTGTTGCTGCTGGCCCAGCACCCTACTCCCAATTTCTGGGAGAAAGCAGACGCCCAGCTTTACCTGGGAAAGCTATCCCCTTCCCCATTTCTTAAACCATATGGCTAGGGTGGGGCCATGCCCTCAGCCCACCTGCTTGTCTCTCCTACTCCTGGGTTTATCCAATCAGACCCCTTCCTCCCCTGGGCCTTCATGATTGGCTGGGAGATAGCCATGTGACCCAAGCCATCTACTTTGCTGGAACCAGGAGCCAAAAAGGCTCTTTTCTGCTAGGATAGCCAGGCTGGCAGGGATAAGCCCGGAGCCAGTGTTGGCCATTTCTTCATGGCCTAAGAATGAGGCCAACCACAGAGGAAAGGAAAGCCAAGAAACGGGGGTAGGGAGGGAAAGAAGTGCTTACCCAGTTTGCTGTAAACCAAGAGCTGACAACCAATATGCCCCAAGATGCACCCGAGAATGAGCACAGGATGTTAGGCATACCATAGGACCCCCTGCTGCTGCTGCTAAGTCGCTTCAGCCATGTCCAACGCTGTGTGACCCCATAGACGGCAGCCCACCAGGCTCCCCCGTCCCTGGGACTCTCCAGGCAAGAACACTGGAGTGGGCTGCCATTTCCTTCTCCAATGCGTGAAAGTGAAAAGTGAAAGTGAAGTCGCTCAGTCGTGTCCGACCCTCAGCGACCCCATGGACTGCAGCCTACCAGGCTCCTCCGTCCATGGGATTTTCCAGGCAAGAGTACTGGAGTGGGGTGCCATTGCCTTCTCCTGAACACATTTAAAGGTGCATTTGCTCTCAGGCCTCAGACCTTCAGGCACCGACATAGGAAGAGTCAGAACCACCAACCCAATGGGGCCGTAGACAGAGCCATGGTTGGGGGAGGGAGCCCAGGAGCCGCTGCTCACCTCATCCGTGTTGTACATGCCCATGCCCACGCCACCAGCAGGAAAGTTGTACACCTCCCATTCCTTAGGGCCACTGCCATCCTTTGGGGTGAAGACCACCTTGAATGTGCCAGCCCGGTCAACCACAAAGTCTGTGGCCTTGTACTGCAGAGACGAGAAGATGGCTCAGGCCCAGGGTTCCAGCTAGGGGCGGGGTGTCCCAGGCCCTCAGAGCCCTACTCCCACCGGGGCCAACCTGGTCACCGTGGGCATGCCTGCCAATGGTGATGGGCTTGGTCCAGCCAGGGACGAGACGCGGGATGTTCTTACAGATGATGGGCTCCCGGAAGACAGTTCCCCCGAGGATGTTCCGGATGGTTCCATTGGGGCTCTTCCACATCTTCTTCAGCTTGAACTCTATGAGGACAAAGATGAAGTGGCCCCACTGCAGTCCAAACCTTCAGACCAGGATGTGAACCCTAAGCAAGAATGTAGCTAGAAGGGGGGCTCCTAAAAACCACCCTGGGGAAGAAGCAGAGTCGAGAGTGGCGCTCCTGAATCAGATTCCTTAGCTTCAGGATCCAGCTGTGCCCCCTCAGGCAAGTGCCTGTAAAACGAAACTGCTGATAAAACACCTGGCCTTTTGGGTTGCTGTGAGACTTAAATGCACGTTGTGTGTTAAGTGCCCAGAACAGTGGCTGGCACATGGTAAGCACTCTGTCAGCCGTTACACTGCCGCTTCACGCTGGGCGGAGCTCAGTCTGATGAACCTGGCAACACCCAGCCTCAGTCCAGATGCTGTCCTTCCAGCCCCACCCGGCAGGCTCAGCCGAAACTACTGAGATGGCGACCCTCTAACTCCTTGTCCCCACCCCCACCCCCTCGCACCTTCCACACGGGCCTCGTCAGGGGTGATGGTAGCACACTTCACAGCCACACTGTACTTCTGGGTGGCCAATGCGGAGTCGATGGTGACCTGATCATTGGTCTGGTCACGGTTCGGGAGCCCCAGGTCGAAATACTTGAGCTGGACGTCCACGTGGGGCAGGATGAGCTAGAAACAGACGGCCGGGGCCAGACATCAGCCCAGATTGCCTGGGATTCAGGGGCACCTAGGCTCACCCCGTCTGGGAGGGGAAGAGGAAAGACCTCTGGAGGGCTGGCCAAAGCTGGCAGGAATCTGGGGCTCTGGAGAGAGGCTGGCAGATCAGGCTGCAGCTCCTTGGAGGGCTCTTCCCCAGCGTGGACCACGTAAAACACCATGATCCCCTGTGGTGGCCCATCAACTCAGCCAAACCCCACTGCAAACACATCTAGAGTTCTCCGAACAGCGGGTTCCCTCTCCTCCCCCATTCAGAAGTGGTGATTCTCAACCTTGTTCTTGGGGACAGACACACAAGGCAGGGGTCTTCACATGGACCGTGTGTTCCCCTGGGCAGACCCAGCCCACAGAGACTCTGGAGAAGTCAAGCAGCCAGCCTGCAGTGGTGGCTCAAACACAACACTGTCCACAGCAGACACCACCACCACCACAACTCATGATGACATCCCTGGGCCGCTAAGGAAAGGTTCATGATCCCTGTTCATCTTTCACTCCCTCAAGGTGGATCAAGACAATACACTCAACTGTACTTCATAGAAAAAAATTTTAAAAAAAAAAGGAAATTCCTGAAGGATAAGTCAACCTGTGCCAGCTCTCTGAAAGGAGACAAATATTCAATCTGCAACACAGATTGAATTCCTCCACTGTTTCTTGTATTTCCTGTACCTGTATATATGTGTTAATTAATCTGAAGAATAAAACGAAAGCTTCAGTTCAGTTCAGTTCCGTCGCTCAGTCCTGTCTGACTCTTTGCGACCCCATGAATCGCAGCACACCAGGCCGCCCTGTCCATCACCAACTCCCAGAGTTCACTCAGACTCACGTCCATCGAGTCAGTGATGCCATCCAGCCATCTCATCCTTGGTCGTCCCCTTCTCCTCCTGCCCCCAATCTCTCCCAGCATCAGAGTCTTTTCCAATGAATCAACTCTTGCGCATGAGGTGGCCAAAGTACTGGAGTTTCAGCTTTAGCATCATTCCTTCCAAAGAAATCCCAGGATTGATCTCCTTCAGAATGGACTGGTTGGATCTCCTTGCAGTCCAAGGGACTCTCAAGAGTCTTCTCCAACACCACAGTTCAAAAGCATCAATTCTTCGGTGCTCAGCTTTCTTCACAGTCCAACTCTCACATCCATACATGACCACTGGAAAAACCATAGCCTTGACTAGCCGGACCTTTGTTGGCAAAGGAATGTCTCTGCTTTTCAATATGCTATCTAGGTTGGTCATAACTTTTCTTCCAAGGAGTAAGCGTCTTTTAATTTCATGACTGCAGTCACCATCTGCAGTGATTTTGGAGCCCCCAAAAAATAAAGTCTGACACTGTTTCCACTATTTCCCCATCTATTTCCCATGAAGTGATGGGACTGGATGCCATGATCTTCGTTTTCTGAATTTGAGCTTTAAGCCAGCTTCTTCATTCTCCACTTTCACTTTCATCAAGAGACTTTTTAGTTCTTCTTCACTTTCTGCCATCAGGGTGGTGTCATCTGCGTATCTGAGGTTATTGATATTTCTCCCAGCAATCTTGATGCCAGCTTGTGCTTCTTCCAGCCCAGCGTTTCTCATGATGTACTCTGCATATAAGTTAAATAAGCAGGGTGACAATATACAGTCTTGATGTGCTCCTTTCCCTATTTGGAACCAGTCTGTTGTTCCATGTCCAGTTCTAACTGTTGCTTCCTGACCTGCATATGGGTTTCTCAAGAGGCAGGTCAGGTGGTCTGGTATTCCCAACTCTTTCAGAATTTTCCACAGTTTATTGTGATCCACACAGTCAAAGGCTTTGGCATAGTCCATAAAGCAGAATTAGAAAGGTGTCCTTTTCATTATAGGGAACTGGAATGGAAAAGTAGGAAGTCAAGAAACACCTGGAGTAACAAAAGCTTAATTCAGCCAAAAAAAAAGACATGGTATGTGATTATGTTTAATCACATTCTTTAAAATCCTTTAAACTTGGTACAAGACAAAGATGGCTGAGGACAGTCCCGTGCCTGACCTAAGTCCACACACCACAACTATTGAACCTGCAACACAGCTCAAGTCCATAGGCCGAAAGGAAAAACTCCCCCATGATACAACAAAGACCTGACACAGCCAAATAAATATTTAAAAAAATAATAAGAGCAGGGACTCCCCCAGTGATCCAGTGGTTGAGAACCTGCCTTCCAATTCAGAGGATGTGGGTTCAGTCCCTGGTCTGGGAAATAAGATCCCACATGCTGTGGGACTGAGCCCAAGGGCCACAGCTGAGACCCAATGCAGCCAAATAAATAAATGTTTAAAAAATAAATAAAATAACAAGGCCCATGAGTGGTCTGGACACGACAGAAGGGTGGGCAGAAGGAGACAAACAGGGTTGCTCCTGCCCACCAGGGTGATGGGTGAATCCCGGGGACCTGAAGCAGGGCTCAGGAGATGGGAACTGGGACTGATCACTGAGCCCAGCCGGCCATGTGCAAGGCCGCCCACTTTGGGAGGGAACTACCTTCTCCTTGATGAACTGCCAGATAATGCGGGTCATCTCGTCACCGTCCATCTCCACCACCGGCTTCGCCACCTTGATCCTCTTGTTGGCATCTAGAACCAGACACACGCACAGCATATCACAGCCGTGAGACAGGTTGGAGGGAGAGCCCTTCTCCTCCTGGCCAGACCCACCCTTCACCACACAGGGAGGAGTGTCAGCCAGGTCCCACTGCCCAGCGTTCACTCCCCCTCCTGCAGAAGCAGCAAGTGAATTATGTGCAGCTGGATGACTCACTCTCCAAAGACGTGCAAACAGACTTTTTTTTTGTTAATCTAAAAAGGAAGAAAAATGAGACCCAGGGAGCATGGCTTGTGTCAGGGTCAGGATAGATCCCAGGGCCTTGGCTCAAGCATAGCCTCTGGATGCCCCTGTGGGCCAGATGGAGAGAAGCAGAAAGCAAACACAGGCTCCAAATATTTCTTCCCCCAGGGAACAAGATGGAACACGGCTGGCAATGCTCCAGCTCCTCCCAAGGTGCAGTGGGTACTTTGGACCTTCACCAAGTCTGGTCTAAAGCAGGAGTGGCCCTGTAGAAACCTGTTGGACCTGTTGGGCTGTTGTAGAGCTAGCTCGCTTAATTTTCAGATGCATCTTCTATGAGTTAATGTGATGAGAGCCAATCAATTTCTTTTAACGTACTTGTTGTTCAGTCGCTCAGTCATGTCCAACACTTTGGGACCCCATGGACTGTTGCCTGCCAGGCTCCTTTGTCCATGCATGGAATTCTCCAGGCAAGAATACTGGAACAGGTTGCCATTTCCTTCTCCAGAGGATCTTCCTGACCCAGGGATCGAACCCATGTCTCTTTCTTGGCAGGTAGAACCTTCACTGCTGAGCTACCAGGGGAAGACCTTTAAATGTACTAAAGCTACCATAATCTGAATCCCTAAGGAGAGGTCCATTTGGGGCCAGTCCTAAAGGTTTTGGCCTCAGCCTGGGCTCCACTCAAGCTCTGAGCTTCAGGCACAGCAGCCTGTGGACAGCACACCTCAGAGGCGGAGTTCAGTGTCAAGACCACAGCAGGCAGCCCTCCCAGCTGTGTATGCAAATGTCAAACCCTCAGAGACCACAGGGCCCACTTATTTACAACCAGGTGTCAAGGGTAAATGGCCTTTCCTGAAACACCTCAGCACACAGTGCCTATCCTTAAAGAATGAGGATGGAAAGGAAAACCGACTCAGATAGTAAAGAATCCACCTGTCATGCAAGAGACCCAGTTTCAATCCCTGGGTTGGGAAGATCCCCTGGAGAAGGGAAAGGCAACCCACTCCAGTATCCTTGCCTGGAGAATCCCATGGACAGAGGAGTCTGGTGGGCTACAGTCCATGGGGTCACAAAGAGTCAGACACGACTGAGCGACTAACCCTATCACTATCACCATTGATAATAGAGAGAGCAAGAGGCATTATTATCCAAGTTAAGTTTCAGCCTTCCTCAAAGCAACTGCCCAAGGGAGCTGGGAACAGGGATCGGAGGTGTGAGCCACAGCAGGAGAGGCTCATTTTGTTTGTGGGGTGGGTCTTCTTGTTTGTTTGTGGCTTATTTTGTTTGTGGGGTGGGTCATTTTGTAGTGGGTCTTTTTTTTTTTTTTTAAATGCTGTTTGGTGACCAAGGCTTAAAAAACAGGCCCTTTCAACAACAACAACAAACCCGATTAATAAAGGGGCAAAGGACTTGAATAGCTATTTCTCAAAAAAACATCAATAAGCTCATAAAAATATGTTCAACATCACTAATCATTAGGAAAATGCAAACCAAAACCACAATGAGATACCACCTCACACCCCTTAAGATAGCTACTATCAAAACAAAAACAAAAGCCATAAAGTAACAAGTGTTGTTGAGGAGGTAAAGAAATTGGAACCCCTGTACATTGCTAGTGAGAACGTAAAATGGTGGGGACACTATGGGAAAACAGTATGACGCGTCCTCAAAAAATGTTTTAGAATAACTAAAAGCCGGGTCTCAAAAAGTTATCTGTATAACCATGTTCACAACAGAATTATTCACAATAGCCAAGAGGTGGAAGCAACCCAAGTGTCCCTCAACAGATGAATGGAGGATTAAAGTGTGATATGAACTTTCAAGAGGAGAAAAGAACCCTTTGGAAACTAATCCAGGATGTTTAAGAAACAACTTTCCACCAAAAAGTTAAACTATGTTCATGATTCTGAGCTTTTTCCAAAACTGGGCCCCACACCACTTAAACATGGATGTACTTGCTTTTAAACTAAAAAAGGAAGCGATTCCAAGGTTCAGGGATGGAATCTGGCCCTACCTCAAGAGCCTTTGCCACTTGTTCTTTTGTTTCAAATTCCACAATGGTAACTTCCCTTTGGATCAAACTTATAATGTGGTGTTCTTATATAAACAACATCACCACCTTTCCCAAATACTTATTTGTTTTTGAGAAGATCTTTAATTTTAAAAGCTTCTCTGTTGGAATGGATAAAGAAGATGTGGTACATATATACAATGGAATATTACTCGGCCATTAAAAAGAATGAAATAATGCCATTTGCAGCAACATGGATGTGCCTAGACAGTGTCATACTGGGTGAAGCAAGTCAGGCAGAGAAAGAAAAACATCATTCGACATCCCTTATATGTGGAATCTAAACAACACTGTATTGGGATATTGGCTATATCCCAATTCAAAATAAAAAGTTTTTATTTTATTTCTAATTACATGCATTATTACTTTTGGCAATTACAATGCAGCTAGTAACAGAGACTTATTTAACCCATTAAGTCAAACTGGGAACCTCATAAACTGTAATACCTACGACGATTCTCCGTAAGTATATGGCAGAGCCTTATACGCCTGCTCCTATGGAAACTTTATGTATTACTCAAAGACTTTTTCAGTCCAGCCGTGACTAACATTTTTGGGAAGGAAATGGCAACCCACTCCAGGGTTCTTGCCTGGAGAATCCCAGGGATGGGGGA
>SJYQ01013735.1:0-70451 GCA_006410935.1 Redunca redunca | reverse complement strand
GGCCTGGACTCTGATCTTGGCCTTTCCCAGAGCTTGGTCCAGTCCTCCCCAGTCTGTCCCAGGTGCTCAAAGCCTAGGGCAGCCTCTTGAGGGTGCTCTGCACAGTCCTGGGGGTGCTCAACAGATCCAGGCTGGGTCCAATCCCAGCTGCAGCTGCAGCGGCCCTCAAAGGCACACGTTCCAAACCCTGGGCCTCCCCTGGGGGAGCAGCTCTCAAGCCTGGCTCTGAAGCTGTCACAGGCCAGTGGACTGGCTTCCATGGAAAAATTTTGACATCTAACCATTTACAGGGCTTCTCTGGTGGCTCAGTGGTAAAGAACCTGCCTGCCAATGCAAGAGATTTGGGTTTGATTCCTGGTCCAGAAAGATGCCCTGGAGAAGGAAATGGCAACCCACTCCAGTATTCTTGCCTGGAGAATCCCCATGGAGAGAGGAGCCTGGTGGGCTGCAGTTCACAGAGTCGCAAGGAGTCAGCAACGACTTAGCAACTGAACAACAACGAATGTACAATTTTAGAGTATTTAACAAGGAGGCCCCCATTTTAACCTCCACTCGAGAGCTAGTGGTATGGTAGCCAATGATGATTATGCCTGGGCTCTCTATGGTGGATGAGGGAGCCCCCACGTGGAGTATTTGCCAATTTCTGTGGTGTAAATACTCCCACTTTTGGCTGATTTAATGGCACCCCACTCCAGTACTCTTGCCTGGAGAATCCCACGGACGGAGGAGCCTGGTGGGCTGCAGTCCATGGGGTCGCCAGGAGTCGGACACGACTGAGCGACTTCACTTTCACTTTTCACTTTCATGCACTGGAGAAGGAAATGGCACCCCACTCCAGTGTTCTTGCCTGGAGACTCCCAGGGACAGGGGAGCCTGGTGGGCTGCCGTCTATGGGGTCGCGCAGAGTCGGACACGACTGAAGTGACTTGGCAAACCCACTCAATGTGACACAGAGCTGGGAAGAAATGAGCCCCCTGGGCTCTTGTGAGCCAGGACAAATAGGCTCCCGCACAGCACTGGACAGAGGCATCTCACAGTCACACAGATGGGACACCCAGATACACACAGAGGCAAATGTGCATATACACACAAAGACACATATAGACACACACTGGCCCAGATATCCACACATGCTCAGAAACAGACGTACTCACATAGATGTACACGCGCGCACAGATACCGACACATACACATATGCAGACACACACAGAGATACAAATCCAGGGGCTTCCCTGGTGGCTCTGTGGTAGAGAATCCACCTGCCAATACAGGAGACATGGGTTCGATCCCTGATCCGGGAAGATCCCACATGCCAAGGAGCAGCTAAGCCTGTGCACCGCAACTCCTGAGTCTGTGCTCCAGAGCCCGTGAGCTACAACTACTGAAGTCCGTGTACCCTAGAGCCCGGGCTCTGCAACAAGAGAAGCCGTGAGAAGCCCGAGCACTCCAACAAGAGAGTAGGCCTGCTCGCCACAACAAGAGAAACGCTTTTGAAGCAATGCAGACCCAGCCCAGCCAAAAATAAATAAATTAAAAAATTTAAGTTATTTTTAAAAGGTACAAGTCCAGAGACACACACAAGCACACACAGCATAGAAACACATTTGTAGACATACAAGTACACCCACACAAAGATAAGGACACTCAGATCCACATGCTCACAGACATATAGGTACACAACCATGAATACAGACACTGGTGCACGCACAGGAAGAGCATACACACAGCTACAGATGTACACTACACTTTTCTGAGGCCTCACAAAACCATAGGCACCCTGAGTGATGTACTCAGCTATTTCCTAGTCTGTTGGGTTCTTTTGTTTATTTTTGGCTGCACCACATGGCCTGTGGGATCTTAGTTCCCCGACTAGGGACTGAACTTTGGACCTTTAGCCGTGAAAGTGCTGAATCCTAACCACTGGACAGCCAGGGAATTCCCTGTCTTCTTTTAAATGCAGAGAAACTGGAAGGATTCATAAGAAACTGGTAACAGGGGGATATCAGGTCCAGAGAGGAAGACTTCAGCTGTGAAGAGCAGGGATTTGAGACCTGGACTCCAGCCATCTCTGCTCACAGACCCTGGCAAGTGACTGAACCTCAGTTTCCTCATCTGTGAAATGAGGCTCATAAGTGTACCTCCCCAGCCCAGGCTTTCATAAGGGCTTTTGGGTGAGCACCTATGCGTCCACACTAAAAACAACAGCCACTCACAGCCCACACTAGGTAAATGGAGACTTGACACTGACCCCCCCCTTTTTTATTTAATACTTTAAAATTTGGGAACCACATGAATTTATTACCTGTCATAAAAATAAAAGCAATAAGGGACTTCCCTGGTGGTCCAGTGACTAAGACTCCACCCTCCCAATGCACAGAGGTTCAATCCCTGGTCAGGGAACTAGATCCTACCCCCCGCCTGCCACAACTAAGACCCAGTGCAGCCAAATAAGTAAATACAAAAAAAAAGAAAAAGTAGGGACTTGGTAGTCCAGTGGTTAAGAATCTGCCTTGCAATTCAGGGGACACGAGGTCAATCCCTGGTTGGGGAGCTAAAATTCCCTATGCCACAGAGCAACAAAGCCCGAGAGCCACATGCTCTGCAGAGCCCGCACGTCACAACTACTGAAGCCCACGTACCACAGCTAGAGTCTATGCCCCACGAAGGGAGATCCTGTGGGCTGCAACTAAGACCTAACGCAGCCAAGCAAGATAAATAAATAACTATATTAAAAGAAATTTTAAAAACTGAGTAAAAGACATGTCCTCTTTTTTGGCCATACCGAGAGCGTTCCACGGTTTTAGTTCCTTGACTAGAGATTGAACCCAGCCCCGTGGCAGTGAAAGCTTGGAGTCCTAAGCACTGGACCACCAAGGAATTCCTGAAATATCATTTTTAAAATGCTTATTGGGCTTCCCAGGTGGCACTAGTGGTAAAGAACCCACCTGCCAATGCAAGAGACTCAAGAAATGCAGGTTGGATCCCTGGGTCAGGAAGATTCCCCTGGAGGAGAGCACAGCAACCCACTCCGGTACTCTTGTCTAGAGAATCCCATGGACAGAGGAGACTGGCGGGCTACAGTCCATGGGATCGCAAAGAGTTGGACACGACTGAGGCAACTTAGCACGCATGCACACACACAAAATGCTTATTGAGAACCAAATAAGTTGATTTCACAGCTGCTGCTTTGGCATGCAGTTGAGATGTACCCCTCTATCTCTGACTTTGTCTCTCTCTCTCTCTCTCACACACACACACACACACACACACACCCAGGTCTGAGCTCTGACTGAGTGCCCTGCTCCATTTGTGCAAATTCAGGGCCCCAGCCCCACCTTGCTCCTCTGCACCACTGGTCATCTACCCCCACCACTGCCCAAGGCCATCCCACCTCCAGCCACGGCTACTTACCATACACTGTGATGTTAGAGAAACCCACCACCTGGGACTTATTGCAGAGGCCAGAGCAGAGAAGCTCCATGTCACCAGTCACATTGGTGAGACGGAAGGCTGCCCAGCCCAGGCCCCTGCTGTGGTGCTGCTTGGAGAGGGCTGTCTCCAGGGAGATTAATCCAGGGCTGGGGCAATCTAAGCTGCAATTTACCACGAGGGGCTTTCCAAAAGGCACTACTGGGTCCTTCGGCTCCACTCGTAACTGGTACGTCTGTCCCTGGGCACCTGCATGAACAGAGTCTCTGCTAGGGGCCCCGGTGCCCCCCAGCCCACCCAGTTGCAGGTTCCATCTTTCAACACTTCCCCACTGCCAACCCCCCCNNCTCTGCCTGCGGCGGTGTTTCAGTTTAATGGGAAAGAGAGATGATGGATCAGGAACCAAGGAGAGTTGAGAAGGAGGAAGTGAGTCAGGAAAGGGTTCCTGGAGGGAACCACTACGGTCAGTTTTAAAGGGTCAAGGAAGATTTAGCCAAGTGAAAGGCAAGAGTGATCCTGCTAGAAATATCATAGGCAGAGATCAAGAGTCTGGATGGAGCAGAGAGTGAATATGTGCAGGCATGAGTGTTTGGGTGGGTAAGTGTCTATGCTGTGAAGGGGGCAGGGAACAAGTGAAAGGCAGGGACCTGGCCTCAGGGAGCCCTGAAGGCCGAGTTAAGGAGCCACCATTTCTCCCCAAGGATGCTGGGAAGCCCCCTAAAGATCTGAGTCAAAGAAGTGTTGCCGCAGCCCTGGGCAGCAGGGTGTGAGGTTGCACTGTTCTCCTTCCTTCCCCAGCAACCTCCCATCTCCAGCCCTCCCCAGCTCACTGGGCCTCACCTGTGGGCAACTGACAGCAGGCAAGAAGCAGAAAGATGAGCGAAGTCCAGTAGACCCTGGGCGGTGGCCCTGAGGGCATCATGGTGGCCAGCCTGGAGGAGGAAGTTCCCTTAATGAAGCACTGGGCACTGGCAAACAGGCAGGACCTCCAGGGGAAGGAAGAACTGTCACTGCAGCTAAGAATGCAGAAATCCAGGGGCCACATCTTGCCCAGGATGAGGGAGGGGCAGGGGAATATTTTATGCCACCCCTTGGGAGTCCACAGTGAAGGTCTCAAGAAAATGGAGAGTGCTGGCGAGTCTCCGAGGAGTCTCAGAGAGGGCAAACCTCAGTTACACTCCTTGTCCCCAGATCAACCCACAGGAAGCGCTAGTGCAATCAGCTTCCTTTTTTCTCAGTACTGGAAAGCCTGGAGGGGGGCAGGGGTGAAGGTGGTAAGACATCTCCTTCCTGTTGAACTTAGGTAAAGAAGGCTGTTTTGTTCCCAGAGAGGAAGTTAATGGGGATATCTGGACACTGGCCTTGAAGGAAAAGGGGTGGGATTTCGAGGTGACGTTTCATGGAGGGAACAATGGGCAGACTTCTGGGCAGGGCCTCAAAGAGTTAGCAAGAGATCGCAACGTTCCTGGGAGGCAAATAAAAGATTTGGGGGGTGACAATGAAGGATCCCCTATGATGAGTAAAACTGTGACAATGATCAGAGCCCACATTTACTGGGGACTTGTGCCAGGCTCTATGTTGGCTGCCGGGGTGAGTTCTATAGGCTCCTTATCTTTCCAGTCGTCATGTACAGTGAGGATTGGACCATAAAGGAGGCTGAGTGCAGAAGAATTGATGCTTTCAAATTGCGGTGTTGGAGAAGACTCTTGAGAGTCCCGTGGACTGCAAGGAGATCGAATCAGTCAATCTAAAGGAAATCAACCCTGAATATTCACTGGAAGGAATGATGCTGAAACACCAATACTTTGGCCACCTAATGTGAAAAGCCAACTCATTGGAAAAGACTTTGGTGCTGGGCAAGATTGAAGGCAGGAGAAGGGGGCGGCAGAGGATGAGGTGGTTAGATAGCATCACCAACTCAACGAACATGAATTTGAGCAAACTCTGGGAGACAGGGAAGGACAGAGGAGCCTGGAGGCTGCAGTCCGAGGAGTCACAGAGTCGGACACGACAGAGCGACTGAACAGCAAGATCTCCGGGTGCTCTCCCACTGCCTGTGTGCAGTGCTGAGGGACAGCTAAATCCTGAGCCACCGTCTGCCAAGGGTGATACTTTTAACTGAGTTCTTATCCCTGTCTTCATCCCTCTTGCCCTTTTGCTCCAGGTAGCTGGTCTCCTCATCCCAAGGGAAGGGACACGTGTGTGTGTGTGTGTGAGTGTGAGAGAGAGAGAGAGAGAGGTGGGCACTCCTACTCCATCAGCTCCAGGCCTGTGACCTGCCTCCCGTGCCTCTGATCTGAGCTCCAGAGAGGGACCTTCTTGAGGACCTTGATAGCACAACCTTGATAGCACTCAGGGTTCATCCACTTGCCCCATCCTTGAGGCCATGCCCTCTTCTCACCTGGAGTTCCTGGCCCAGTTAAATCTCTCCTCGCTTGCCCCGCCTCTGCAAAAGTCCACTTCCCAACATGGTGCCAAGAGAGAAACTAAAACCCAAATCAAAAGTATTTGCAAATCCTATATCTGATAAGGGATTAATATCTAAGATTGCAAGGAATTCCTACAACTCAACCATGACAAACTCAATTCAAAAATGGGCAAAGGGGACTTCCCTGGTGGTCCAGTAGTTGAGACGCCACGCTCCCAATGCAGGGGCCCAGGTTCTATCGCTGGTCAGGGTACTAGATCCCACAGGCTGCAATGCAAAGACCCTGCATGTCACAGCTAAAATCCGGTGCAGCCAAATAAATATTTTTTAAAAAATGAAAAATGGGCAAAGGACTCAAGTAGCTATACAAATGGCCAATAGACATGAAAAAAGATGCTTGACAACACGAGCCACTAGGGAAATGCAAATCAACACCACAGTGAGATAGCACTTCCACTTATCTCGATGGCAACCGTCAAAAACACAAAACAAAACAGGAAGTAGCCAGCGTTGGTGAGGATGTGGAGAAATGGAGCCATTGTATTCTGTTGGCAGGAATATCAAATGGTGCGACCACTGTAGGAAAGAGTTTGGTGGTTTCTCAAAAAGTTAAGCATAGAATTGAATGATTTTGCACTTCCACTCCTAGACCTATAGACCTTCAAAGAATTGCAAGGGCTTCTCTGATAGCTCAGTCGGTAAAGAATCTGCCTGAAATGCAGGATACTCGGGGTCGATTCTTGGGTCAGGAAGATCCCCTGGAGAAGGGAATGGCAACCCACTCCAGTAATCTTGCCTGGAGAATCCCATGAACAGAGGAGCCCAGAGGGCTACAGTCCATGTAGTTGCAAGAGTTCGACACTACACCAACAATGAATTGAAAACAAGGATTCTAACAGATACTTGCCCACCAATGTTTATAGCAGCATGATTCAGACTAACCAAAAGGTGGAAGAAACCCAAATTCTGCCCATCAACAGAAGAATAGATAAATAAATTGAAGCATAGCCATAAACTTATGCAGCCTTAAAAACAAATGTCGAAAAGAGTCAGACACAACTGAGCGACTAACACACACAAAAACAAGTGAAATTCTGACACATGCTACATGGATGAACCTCAAAACATTATGTTAAGTGAAATAAGCCAGACACAAAAGAAGAAATATTCCACTTATACGAGGTCCATAGAATAGGCAAATTCATAGAGAAATGAGAAGGAGGGCTAGAGGGAGAAGGAAATGGGAAGTTAGTATTTAATGAGGACAGTTTCTTTTGGGGGAAGATGAAAAAGTGCTGTAAACAGATTGTGGTGATGACTATAGAATATCATGAATGTATTTAATGCCACAGAATTATATACTTAAACCATTTGTGTGTGCTTAGTTGCTCAGTCAGAGAAGGCAATGGCAACCCACTCCAGCACTCTTGCCTGGAAAATCCCATGGATGGAGGAGCCTGGCAGGCTGCAGTCCATGGGGTCGCTAAGAGTCAGACACGGCTGAAGCGACTTAGCAGCAGCAGTTGCTCAGTCACGTTCGACTCTTTGTGACCCCATGGACTGTAGCCCACCAGGGTCCTCTGTCCATGGGATTCTCCAGGCAAGAATACTGGAGTGGGTTGCCATTCCCTTCTCCAGGGGACCTTCCCAACCCATGTATCAAACCCGCATCTCCTGTGTCTCTTGCAAGGCAGGTGCATTCTTCACCCACTGAGCCATCAAGAAAGCCCCTTAAATCATTTTAAAATGGCTAAAATTATAACATCCATAATAAAATAAAGTGACATCCACCTATTTAGATTTGTGTCCAAAACACGAGATGAATTGACAGATGGAATGGATAGATAGCTGGAGAGACACAGTATGATAAAGGAAATTTAGCACCATGTTAATTGTGGAACCTATATGGACTTCCCTGGTGGCTCAGTTGGTAAAGAATCCACCTGCAATGCGGAGACCTGGGTTCAATCCCTGGCCTTGGAAGATGCCCTGGAGGAGGGCATGGTAACCTACTTTAGTATTCTTGCCAGGAGAATCCGCATGGACAGAGGAGCCTGGCAGGCTACAGCACATGGGGTCACAGAGTGGGACACAACTGAGCGACTAAGCACAGCACATGAATATTCACTATACTCTTCTTCCAACTTTTCTGAATGTTTGTAATTGTTCAGATAAAATGTTGGCAAAGAAAGCCTGCCTCTTGATTGATCAGGTGGCGGCTTGCGTCACAAAAGGAGGGACAAACATTCCCTGAGTGTCACCTGCTGAGAGGACTCACTGCCCTCTGTGAGAGAGACTTGCCCCCAAACTGGACACGGAACCTGACGCTTGGTTGGTCAAACTGAGAACAAAGGAATGTGTTAAACTACACCACCAGGACACCATCAGACTGGTGAAGTCTTCAGTACAAACAGCTTAGTTTCTTCACCAAGTATGTTGCAAGGGGGGAAAGGGAAGAAGAGGAACCCAGAACTTACAGGAACTTGCCTCCAACCAGAAGCGGTGCGTGAACCTTGTTTGGATTGTTAATAAACATTTATTGATTGATTTTACTTACCTATTGGCTGTGCCGAGACTTAGTCATGACATGTTGGCTCTAGTTCCCTGACCAAGGACAGAATGTGAGGCCCCATGCATTGGGAGCACAGAGTCTTAGTCACTGAACCACCAGGGAAGTCCTCTGCTTGGATTTTTATTTGAATGAACTGTAAACAACCATTCATCAAATATTGAAGAGACAATTGGGAAAATCAAAACACTCTAAACTATATAATGATATTGAGGGATGACTGTTTAAACTTCTCAATTGTGATAATGACATTGTAGTTATTGCTTGTGTTAACATCTCTCAAGATGTATACCAGTTTTAACAGATGAAATGCCATGATTTCTGGGATTTGCTTCCAAATGATCCAGCGGCAGGGGTCAAGTTGAAACAAGACTGGCCATGGGGAAACTTCCCTGGTGGTCCAGTGGCCAAGACTCTGGGCTCCAAATGCAGGGGGCCCAGGTTTGATCCCAGGTCAGGGAACTAGATCTCACATGCTGCAACGAAGCTCCTGAGTGCTGCAAGTAAGACCTAGTACAGCCAAAAAGGAAAAAAAAGCCAAAGGAAAAAAAAAAGATGGGCCACGAGTATTAGAAGCTGTTGATGCTGGCTGTTGGTTAAGTGTGCGTGTGTGCCAAGTCGCTTCAGCCCTGTCAGACTCTCTGTGCCCTATGGATCATAGCCCTCCAGGACTGAACCCACATCTCTTGGGTCTCTTGCACTGGCAGGTGGGTTCTTTACCACTAGCGCCACCTGGGAAGCCCTTCTTGGTTAAGTGTAGGTTCATTATATTATTCTTCCTGGTTTTGAATATGCTTTAAGTTGTCCAAAATAAAAGTTTAAAAAAGGTAGCTGCCCAATGCAAACTACTAAATATAGAATGGATAAGCAACAAGGTCCTGAGATCTGACCAAGGAGCTCACCTTCTCCCACACATACATCAAAAGTACACAACCTAGAAGGATGGGATGGAGTGGGAGAGGCAAGTGAGGTTCAACAGGGAGGAGACACATGTATACTTATGGCTGATTCATGCTGATGTATGGCAGACACCAACACAATATTGCAAAGCAATTATCTTTCAATTAAATATAAATAAATTAAGAAAAAAATACATCTACAAGGAATTCCCTGGCAGTCCAGTGGTTAGGACTCTGTGGTTCCACAGCAGGAGACATGGGTTTAATCCCTGTGCTTAGTCGCTCAGTCCTCTCTGACTCTTTGCAATCCCTATGGACTGTAGCCCACCAGGCTCCTCTGGCCATGCAGATTCTCCAGACAAGAATACAGGAGTGGGTTGCCATGCTCTCCTCAATCCCTGGGGGAACTAAAAACTCACCTCCTGCCTGGCTGGAAAAAAAAAAAAACAGTCTACAGAACACTGGCAGATGTCAGACTTCTAAAAGGGCAAGAAAATCTCCATGTCACCACCTTTCTTTTGTTCGTAGGACAAAAGAAAAAAAAGAGAGAGAGACAACAAGGTCCTACTGTATAGCACAGGGAACGCTACTCAACATCCTGTGATAAACCATAAGGGAAAGTAATTTTTTAAAAAAAGAATGCCAAAAAAAAAAAAAAAACTGCCCAAGAAAAAGCCAAGATAATATTGAAAAAATAGTGAAGAGAGACCTGCCTTATCAACCATCGAAATATTTTCTGGTGGCAACGACTTTCTCAATTACTGGCTTAGATCGTGCAGCTGTTCCTGCTGGGAACCTATCTTATAGGTGCCCTTGAACGCGGGGGAAGCCGTGTGAGCACACAGGCACTCACTGTAACGGCAGCATGTGTGCAGCAAAGGATTAGGAATGACTACATGAACCTCGGCAGGGAACAAACGCTGATGTAATTTTTTTTCTTAAGCGCTTTCTTTTTTTAAGATTTATTCATTTTTGGCTGCACTGGGTCTTCGTTGCAGCGCGGGGCTTTTCTCCAATTGTGGTGAGCGGGGGCTACTCTTTGTTGTGGTACCTGGGCTTCTCATTGTTGCAGAGTATGGGCTCAGTAGTTTCAGTCCCCAGGCTCTAAAACACAGGCTCAGTAGTTGTTTTGTAGCATGTGGAATCTTCCCGGACCAGGGATCGAACCTGCGTCTCCTGCACTGGCAGGCAGATTCTGTATCACTGAGCCATCAGGAAAGCCCACTGATGCCTTTTGAATGATGAGTTACAACACAATCATTAAATAGAAAGCTTGCCTCCGAGACCTGTTATGTGGGGGCTGAGGGTGGGGGAATAGGTTAGAGCTCTAGATAGCAGTGCATATTATTCTTTTTGTGAATGATGGGAAAACATGTGTACAGATTGCCTTATATCTGGATAAAATGTGTCTGGAAGCCAGAACAGGAAACCAGATGACATTAGTTGTCTCCCAGGGAGGTGACAACGGTGGCCGAAGGACAGAGGAGGGAAACACTTCAGTACTTATGTCAATATTACCCATCCAAAAAAAGAAGGGGGGATGATTTAGAATTATACTGAATATTTTATTTAATTATTTTAAAATTAACCTAATCAACCTTTTTCTTTTTAAGTATTTTAAAAATATTTATTTGGCTGCAGCAATTCTTAGTTGCTGGCTCACAGGAGCTTCGATCTTCATTGCAGCACATGAGATCTCTAGTCGCTGCCTGTGAACTCTTAGCATGGTATGTAGGATCTAGTTTCCAGACCAGGGAATAGAACCTAGGCTCCCCTGCATTGGGATTGTGGAGGATTAGCCATTGGACCACCAGGGAATTCCCTGATTATTTAATTTTAAAAGCCATTATACAAACTTCCCTGGCGGACCAGTGGTTAGGACTCTGTGCTTTCACCACTGTGGGCATGGGTTTGATCCCTGCTCGGAGATCTAAGATCCTGCAAGTTGCACATATGGCAAAAAAAAAAAAAAACTGTTGAATAAAGAAAATATCACTAGATCCCTGTGAAGCTGTCCAGCCAGGAAAGCTGCAATGCAGAGGGTCTTGAGAAATCCCTGGGGAAAGAAACTTAACTGTCTTCCACAATGTAGCTTCCCAGGTAGCTCAGCTGGTAAAGAATCCACCTGCAATGTGGGAGACCTGGGTTCAATCCCTGGGTTGGGACGATCCCCTAGAGAAGGGAAAGGCTACTCAGTCCAGTATTCTGGCCTGGAGAATTCCATGGACTATATAGTCCATAGGGTCACAAAGAGTCAGACATGAGTGAGAGACTTTCACTTCACAATGTAACTGACCCATCTCAAAAACACCCATTAAGTAGAAACAGGTTGGCAAACACCAGATTAATATCAAATGTTTATTAAGCACTTGTTTGCATATCTCTCTGCAAAGCATTTGAAGACCCTACTAGCCCTTTACGTTAGTCCTACAAGGCAGCATGATCTCCATACTGCCCAAGGGACTCTCAAGAGTCTTTTCCAGCACAATTTAAAAGCATCAATTCTTCGGCATTCAGCTTTCTTTATGGTCCAGCTCTCACACGGACATCATGCTCCTTAAAGGAAATCAACCCTGAATATTCATTGGAAGAACTGATGCTGAAGCTCCAATACTTTGGCCACCTGATGCAAAGAACTGACTCACTGGAAAAGACCCTGATGCTGGGAAAGACTGAAGGCAGGAGGAGAAGGAGGTGACAGAGGATGACATGGTTGGATGGCATCACCGACTCAATGGACATGAGTTTGAGCAACCTCCGGAATATGGTAAAAGACAGGGAAGCCTGGCATGCTGCAGTCCATGGGGTTGCAAAGAGTTGAACTGAACAACAGAAACTGAACAACAATGAGGCAGCAAGCAGGAACATCCCAAATTCACAGTTGAGAGCTCAGGCTCAAAAAGGGGAAGCCATGTGCCTGAGGTCACACAGTGAGAAAAGGGTGAACTAGCAATCTTATCTACATGGCATGTGGTCCCCCAGTCCTTCGTTGATATATTTAACATATATCTTGAGGGCCTTCTGTGTTCTAGGCACTGGTCTAATTGCTGGCTGGTTATTTAGAGGTGAGCAAAGGCTGAAGATTTGAATCCCGCTTCTTCTGCTGTGAGTGTCTGGCCCTAGCTGCATTCCTCAGGGGAGCAGATCCTTGCTGAAAAAGGGCCCAGGGACCACACCTCTAGCAGAGGAAATACCAGTTTATACCCTGTTAGGGGAGATAGTGGGCTCAAAGGGCAGGAGCTAGGGGAGGACAGAAAGATCAGCTTCAGGACCTCCACGGTGGTCCAGTGGCTGAGACTCCACACTTCCACTGCAGGAGGCATGGGTTTGATCCCTGGTTGGGGAACTAAAGTCCCACATGCTTTGAGTGGCACAGCCGAAAAAGAATCAAATTCAAGGGGCTGGTTAGCTCCTTGCTCGTCTTGGGTCCCTCAGGAGTCTGTGTCAAGCTCATGACTTTGGAAGGGTCCATGATTTGAATGTTTGTGTCCCTTTAAAATTCCTATGTGGAAATTCTAAATTCCAAAAATGGGGCTTCCCAGGTGGCTCAGTGGTAAAGAATCCGCCTGCCAATGCAGGAGACACAGGAGATGCAGGCTTGATTCCTGGGTCAGGAAGATATCATGGCATAGGAAATGGCAACCCATTCAGTACCCTTGCCTGGAAAATTCCATTGACAGAAAAGTCTGGTGGACTACAGTCTATAGGACTGCAGAGAGTTGGACATGACTGAGCATACACATCACGCGTGTGCGCGTGCACACACACAAAGTGATGGTATTAGGAAGTGCATAGGTCATGAGGGTGGTGCCTTCACGACTGTGATTAGTGCCCTTATAAAAGAGGCTCCAGAAAGATGCCTTGCCCCCTTCCACCTTGCGAGGACACAGTGAGAATGCATAGGCTATGAACCAGGAAGAGGGCCTTTACCAAAATTCAACCATGTTGGTGCCTTGATCTTGGACTTCCTAGCCTCCAGAACCATGAGAAATAAATTTCTGTTGTTTATAAACCACTCTGTCTGCAGTATTTTGTTATAGCAGTCCAAACGGAGTAAGTCTAGGAAAGTCAGTTCACTGGGGTGGGATCTCCCGATAGTGGTAAGGCACAGGGTGAGGCTGGCCTCCCTTCTTGAGCTGCTCTTAGGTTAAGGACCAGGAGTTGCTCTCAGTGGGTACTGTCTGCTCCAATCCCCTCAAACAGAGCTGCTGGTGGGCTTCAGCAGACACTGAACACCGAGGGGGCCTGGCCTTGGTATTTCTCGTGGTATGAGCTGAGGATGGGTACGAGGTTCTGGAAGGTCGGGCGGAATGAGGCCTCTGCCTTCCAGCAGTCCTTCATGAGGCAATAGATCTGGGGAAAGGAAAAAGTTTGTTATAGCAGTGCAAACAGAGTAAGTCTAGTAAAGTCAGTTCACTGGGGTGGGGTCTCAGGATAGTGGTAGGGCACAGGGAGTTGGGGAGGCTGGCTTCGCCAGCTTGTGAACTCCATTCTCTTCCTGGTCCCATAGCGGGAAAGGGGAAAGGGAGGATCTCACCTCAGAGGGGCACCTCTCTGGTTGTGGCAGCCTCTCCCCTCGTTCCAGCAGCTCCATGAGCCTCAGCACAGTCATCTGCCCTTGGGTGAGGCCTATGAGCTCAATGAATTTCTACAGAAGAAACAAGAGCAGCTGTTTTTTAAGAGATAGAGCTGCCTCAATAAAGGTTAGGAGCCGGGAGCTGGATGGCAGGGATTCTAAGGGACCCTCATGGGCTGACAGAGGATGAGATGGTTGGCTGGTATCACCGATTCAATGGACATGAACTTGGGCAAACTTCAGGATATGATAAGGGACAGGGAAGCTTGGCGTGCTTCAGTTCATGGAGTTGCAAGAAGTCAGACATGTCTTGGCAACTGAACAACCACCATTTCTCAGCTGTATAACTTTAGACTTATGACTTCACCTCTCTGGGCCTTGGTTCTCTCATCTGTAAAATGGGTGATAAAATCTCCCACCTGGGGTTATTGTGAAGTTGGATAAAACTTTTTTTTTCTTTTTTGGCCACACCATGTGGCATCTGGGATCTTAGTTCCCCTACCAGGGATTGAACCTGTACCCCCTACATTGAAAGCAAGGAAGTCCCTAGATAAACTAATATTCATAGTGTAAGTCTGGATTGGATTAGATGTTTGGTGTTATTACTAAGCCTGCCTGCTAGTTGTTTTTGCCTGTCCAGAATCTCATTTCCTCTTCTCCTATATAGGCACTCTGATTGGCTTTGGGCATAAAGCCCTCACATACTACAGGCTCCGCCTCTCGGTCCAGAACTACACAGTGATTGGCTTCCTTGAGGGCACGTGAACCAAGCTGGACCAGTCAGAAAGTCCTGAATCATGCAGGAAAGAGAAAAATCCTCCTCCTCTCAGCTAGGTCCACCGCGGCCAAAGCTGAGGGCGGGCTTGCTTTGCCTTTTTTTATTTTTTAAAGGGAAGGTCCACTTGAGAAATGCTGTGCTGAGTCGCCCAGTCGTTTCCGACTCTTTGTGACCCCATAGGCTGTAGCCTGCCAGACTCCTCTGTCCATGGAATCCTCCAGGTAAGAATATTGGAGTGGGTTGCCAAGCTCTCCTTCAGGGGATCTTCCCAACCCAGGGATCAAACCCAGGTCTGCCGCATTGCAGGCAGATTCTTTACCATCTGAGCCACCAGGGAAGCCCATGAATACTCGAGTGGGTAGCCTATTTCCAGGAATCGAACTGGAATCTCCTGCATTGCAGGCAGATTCTTTACCAGCTGAGCTACCTGGAAAGCCCCGAGAAATGCTAACAGTGGTTACGACTCCACGTCCCACTGCATGGGGCACAGGTTCAATCCCTGTCAGGGAACCAAGATCCCTCATGCTGCATGGTGTGGAAGGGGGAAAAAAAAGCTACTACAGAGAACAGCAGAGTCTAGAGACGGAGAAAACTGGGTTCCTAATGACATCTGACGATCCAGATCAAGCCATGTTCCCACTGTCCCCCTGGGGTTTGCAAATGGCAGAATTAACTGTTCCTATTTGAGTGGAGTTTCTGTCACAGTTAAAGCCCTCTGCAATGTAAGTGGCCAACTTTACAGAATAGGACTGTGAGGCACATCCATGGGGTTGGTGTGCAGGCCTGGCTCTCACCGAGGGAGGGCTCTGGCTGGAGTCACAGTAGGTCAGCAGCTCATACATGAGGACCCCAAAGGACCAGACGTCTGATGCATAGTAGAACTTACACTCCTTCAGGCACTCCGGGGCATACCTGGGGAGAAAGAGCACTCAAGCCATGGGCCAGGCCAGATTGGAGTCCTTATCTGAGGCTTAGGAGCCCTGTGGCCCCAGTTAGGGCCCCCCACTTAAGCCCTGTTGTCTGGGGCCCCAGCATCTACTCCACCCTGTCTGTTCCAGGTGACTGTGGCACCGCCAACCCACCCCTTCCGCTGGGTCCCACCTGCTTACCAGAACACAGGACTGTCCCCATCCTCACGCACGCAGTAATACTCGTGGCCTTCGGGCACAGCCTTGGTGAGGCCGAAGTCCCCGATCTTGACCAGCCTGTTGTTGTCCAGCAGCACATTGCGCGCGGCCAGGTCTCGATGCACGTAGTGCTGTGTGTGCAGGTAGGCCATACCCTGGGGGCGGGGCGAGTGTGGATCAGTGGGGGCGGGGCCCGGCCTGAGGAGGCGTGACCAGGATGGCGGACCCAGCGTGAGAAGCGGGCAGGACCGCAGATGGGGCGGGAGCAGAGCCGGACAGCACAGGAGGGGCCGCAAGGGGGCGCTCCCGGGCTGGGGGCGAGAGAATTAGGAGGAGCCAGGCGCTAGGCGGGACCACGTCAGCGATGGGAATTACGTGGGTTGGGGATCTGGGCCGGCGGGGGTGTGGCCGGATGATGGATGATCGGCAGGATGGACAAGGATGGAGGAGAGCCCGCCCAGGGATTGCGCGTCGAGGCCAGCAGAGGGGATCGGAAGCTCAGGCCAGGCCAAAGAGGGGGCAGGTTCTAGGAGTAGGGGCGGGCCGGCCCACCTCGCAGATCTGCAGGGAGAAGAGCAGCAGCTGGACCAGCCCGACATTGTGCCGGGGCAAGTAGTCTCGGAGGCTGCCCAGGGGCATGTATTCCATGACCAGCTGTACCGACTTCTCGCCTGACACCAGAGAGGGGCAGCCCATAAGCGCGGTGGAGGCTAGGACCGCTGTCCACCCTCCACCCCCTAATCCCAAGCTGGGGAGGGAAAGCCAAGACCCATCCACACTTGGACCTGTCCTCAAGGGGCGGGCCATCAAATCTCGACTCCTTCCCTGGCAAGGGAGCTGACACGGCTCCCACCCATCCTGATCTCAGAAAAGTATCTCAGAATGGAAAGAAGGCAGCCCCGCCTCACCCACCTTGGTGTCCACAAACTGCCTTCTCCGCCTAGGACTAAGAGGCCCAGGTCATGACCAGGTCATGTTGGCCCCGCCCACAAAGCCCCACCCAAGCGCTAGTCCCGCCTCAGTATATTTGTGGGCCCCGCCCACCTTGGTCCTCGCAGCAACCCTTGTATTTGACGATGTGCTTGTGGTAGAGCGTGCGTAGGATGTCGATTTCTCGCCTCCAGCCCGTCCGGAGCTGGGGGCTGCAGCCTGCCTTGAGAGCCTTCACGGCTACCATCTCACCAGTGCCGTCGTTGGTGGGGTCGTAGCAATACAGACTGACCTTTCCGAAGTGACCCTGACCGGAGTGTGCAGGAGGGTCAGCCCCACCCCAGCTCCCCAAGCCCACTCTCCAGGCAGGTCTATTTGGAAAATCTAGGCCCCGCCTGCTCCTTGTTGATGGGGGCCCCTGGGAGCCGAGGCCTCCCTTTCAATTTCCCAGGGCCTCCCTTGAAGCTGAGGGTCTTTAAGGCCAGAGCTTTCTTACAGCCTAGCCCCTGCCCGGGGTCTTCCAGGCCCTACCCCGGGCATCCAGGCCCCGCCCCCAGCCCCCAAGGCCCCGCCCTCACCTCACCCAGATCCCGGATCTTTTTCAAGTATCGCTTGTGGAAAACCGTGGGATCTGAAACCAGTGAATCCGGGCTCACAGACAAGACATCATCGAGATCTGGAAGAGCCACAGTGGGTGAGTCCAGACGACCGCTCTCTGCCCAAACAGCCCATACTTGCGGGCACAGAAAGCCGATGACTGCTACCCCCGCAGCTCTGATCCTCCAGACAAGGAAACTTTTTTTGCAAGGGCTGAAAAATTCCATTTGTCTAAAATGCATAGTTGACTGGACCAAAACCGACACCTGGGATGTTCTGAGGTTGGGTTAAGGGCACAAACTTTTCATTAACAACCAAAACATTTGCCAGGGTCTAATTCATCCAAAGAAGTTGTGGCTCTCCCCAAGCAAAACACTGAGAGCGGGGGCGGGACAGGGAGGGGCTTTCCTGATGGTCCAGAGGTTAAGAATCTGCCTTGCAATGTAAGGGACACTGGCTTGATCCCTGGTCCAGGAAGATCTTATGTGCTGCGGGTCAGTTAAGCCCCATGTGCCACAACTACTGAGCCCACACGCTGCAACTACTGAAGCCTGTGCGCCTAGAATCAGTGTTCTGCAAGAGAAGCCACCGCAATGAGAAGCCCAAGCACCACATCTGGAGAATAGCCCCTGTTCACCACAACTAGAGAAAGCCCACACACGCAGCATCAAAAACCCACCACAGTCAGACAATTTTTTTTTAATCTTTTTTTTTAAACAGAGAGCTTGGATATCCCCTCCCCTCTGCTTAAGTGAATTAGAAACCCACACACACTCTAAGCCACTGCACCAAGACTTGGGGACACCATTCCTGTGTCAGCAGGGATCCCAGCCCCTCCCTCCCTCCCTCCTCCAGGGTCCCCGCCCTGGCGTGGTGCTTACTCTGGGGCTGTAGCTGAGTGAAGTCACGCAGGATGGTGCGGAAGGATGGCCGCTGGGCTGGCTCGTAGGTCAGGCACTGGCTGGTGAGTGTGGCCAGCTCTGGGCACGAGGGCTCGGGCAGTTTGTGCTGCTGCTGGTAGAAGCGCTCTTTCTGGTGGGGAGGAGACTACGAGTCAGTGTACGCCCTCAGTCCTGGTCCCACAGGAGGCAGAGTCAAGTCCTCAGAGGGACAGGGTAGACCAGTTGGCTCCTTGTTCTTGTCATTCCCATTTTACAGATGAAGCCACTGAGCCTCTGCAAAGGGATGCAGAGCTGGCCATCACTGCAGAGTCTGGACTGGAACCCACATCCAGCCGACTTTTCTGTACTGGAGCATCTCAACCTTGGCCTTTTCTGCTTGGATTTCCACCTGCCTCTGAGGATGGAAAGGAGGCAGCCAGGCCTCGCTTACCTTGGTGTCTACAAACAACAGCCTCCGCCTGGGACTGAGGGCCTCTAATTGGCCAGGTCCTGCTGGCCCCACCCACCAACTCCCAGGAAGTTCCTATGGTCTTCAGCTCCCTGAATGCACTAAAACCTCCCAGCCTTTGCACAAGCTGTGTCCTCCACCTAGGCTGCCCTTCCCAGCCTGGGACATTGTGGTACTTCTGCACTTGGATTAAAAGCTCCTCTGGGAAGTCTTGTCCCAACCCTCAGCTGGGTCAGGGGCATCCTCTGGGAACCCCTCCTCTCGACAGCCTGTTTGATGGCCTGGACACTGCCTAAAACTAAAGCACGTGACCTGGGACGTCCCTGGTGGTCCACTGGTTAAGAATCCGCCTTCCAGTGCAGGGTATGCAGGTTCAGTCCTTGGGGGGGTAACTAAAGATGCCACACGCCACTGGGCAACTAAGCCCTTGCGCTGCAACCAGAGAAGTCTGTGTGCTGCAACTACCGAGCCTGTGTACTCTAGAGCTCAAGTGCCACAAACAGAGAGCTGGCACATCGCAGCGAAGACCCAGAGCACCCCAAAATTAAAAAACAATAATAATAAATGAATACATTAAAAACTATTACGTTATAAAAATAAATAAAGTATGGGACTATCTGCTGTGACCATGACCTTACGCGGCTTCCCAGGTGGCGCTAGTGGCAAAGACCCAGCCTGCCAATTCAGGAGGTGTAAGAGACATGGGTTCGACCCCTGGATCGGGAAGATTCCCCTGGAAGAGGGCATTTTCCCCTGGAAAGTCCCATGGAGAGAAGAGCCTGGTGCGCTACAATCTGTAGGGTTGCACAGAGTCACACACGACTGAAGTGACTGAACACGCACAACCTTATGAGGTCAGGACTGCAGTTCACTGCAGCTGACAGATGAAACTGACGCAGCCCCAGCAAGATGAGGCTGCACAGCCAGAGGGCAGGCAGCTCTGAACCCTGAAACGCGCCCTCTGGATTCCTTGGGCACGTGGGATGGGCTCAGGGGTGCTCCGGCCATACCTCAGAGGGACTGCGGCCCTGCAGGGGGGCCTCGCCATCGAAGCAGATCTCCAGGAGGGTGGCACCAAAGCCCCACTTGTCGGCTGCGGTGCTCAGGCTGTTGGCTCCACCAGACAGGCACTCGGGGGCTGTCCAGGGGATCCGCTCCACCCGCTCTGGGGGCCAGGGTCAGAGGTCAGCAAGGTAAAGGAGTGGGGCAGCCCGTCCCGTGTCCAGCACCTCTTGGGTCCTCACCCTCCCTGGAGAGGGCACTCAGGCCCACGCCGGGGTCGCTCAGCTTGATGAAGGGGCTGGTGCCCTCCGCCAGCCCCAGCCGTGCCAGCAGGATGTTCCGGCCACACACGTTGCCATGAACCAGGCTTTTGTCTTCCTGGAGTGGGGTGGAAAGGAGGTGTGGTCACTGGGGGCTGTAGATCCTACCCCTACCCATCCCACATGGCCCATGTGAAAAAGACAATTGTGGTTATTATGGATATGGCAGTACGCTGTTACAGTGACAAGGCAGTCCAAGGTCCCCAGTTGAGTCCTTCTTGTTTTCGCAGCACTGGAGGCCAAAGCTCTCAGGGCAAAAGGCCAGAGGACCTCACTGTGGTCCTCAGCCCGTGTCAGGCCCACGCCTGCCCCAGGGCCTCTGCACTGTCTGCTCCCCCGCCTGGAATGCACTGCCCCTAGATGTCCTCACACCCCCTACCCCTGCCCACATCACCTCCAGGTGCCCTTAGTAAGACCTTCCCCGACCCACCTATTTTAAGGCTTCACCTCTTCCCCAAACTGCAGCAAATCCTCATCTCCACCTCTGCTTTTTTTTCCACAGTTCTTGCTACTTTCTGACACATCATGTAATATACTTAATTATTACTGGGCTGGGCAAAAAGTCCATTCAGTTTTTTCTGTAAGATGCTATGGAAAAGCCAGAACAGACTTTTTAACCAACCTAATGTTTCTTGTTTATCCCTCCCAAGTAAGATGCCAGCTTCCCCCAAGAACGGAGACTTCTGCCTATTTTCTTCTCTCCTAGGTCCCCAAGGCCTAGGACAGAGCCTGGCACACAGAGGGTGTTCTGGAAATGGGTGACTGGACCAAAGGGGGCTGAGGATGAATGGCAAGAAAGAGCAAACAGAAACAACTCCCTTAGGGTCTTGGATATCAAGCTGGGGAGTCAGGGGGACATGGGAGCCACAGGGGTGGGTGAGCAGAGGAAGTTCATGGAAAGATCTAGTGGGTAGAGGGATGTGTTGAGGCCTCCATACCCAATGCGGGGGCTTCCCAGGTGGCACTAGTGGTAAAGAACCCACCTTTCAATACAAGAGACATCAGGGATGTGGATTCGATCCCTGGGTCAGGAAGATCCCCTGGAGGAGGTCATGGCAACCCACTCCAGTATTCTTGCCTAGAAAATCTCATGGATGGAGGAGCCTGGCAGGCTACAGTCCACAGAGGGTTGCAAAGAGTCGGACACGACTGAAGTGACTTAGCAAGCATGCTCCCCTGAATGCGGGGGCTGCCCTGGCCCTCACCACCCACCCAGGCCCGGCCAGCAGGCCACGCACCAGGTAGCTGAGGGCGCTAGCCAGCTGCTGGGCCACTGCCAACTTCCAGGCCAGGGGCACGCGGCCCCTCTCCCGCCGCAGGCATACGTCCAGGGGCCCGTGCTCCACATACTCGGTCACCATGATGTCTGCAAAGGCCCAGTCACTTTAGATGCTGCACACCCGCACACCCTCCAGAGTGCCGGGGGCAGGACCCAGGGGCTGAGGCTCCCCTGGGGCAGGGTGCCAGGGGAGACTTGGGAGTGACTTTAGGGAGAAGAGAAACGTGGGCTGGAGTGCTGGCTGAGGTGGGGGCAGGGGGAGGCCAAGGTGCAAGGTGGCACTGGTGTCCAGGGTAGGGCTGCAGCAGAGAGGAAGCTGAGAGTAAGTGATGGAGGTCAGGAGGGGCCTGGGGGGAGGCGTAGATGATTGGAGGGAGAGGAGCTGGAGGTTGGAGCCTGAGTGACACTTGTATCCCCCAGGGCTGGGGTGCCTGGGCACTGGGAGAGGTGCCGGGTCAGCATGCGGGCCAGTACTGGGGAGAAAGCAGGAGATGGAGCTTTGGGTCTGGGGGCTGCCCGTGGCCGCCCTATACAATGAAGAACATGCAGAGGAGGCAGGGTGGAGGAGTAGGGACTGAGCTCTGGGAAGACAGAGGGGCCAGCAAGACTGGGTTTGCATGGTGCCACAGCATAGAAGGGGTCAGAAGGTACACAAGGGTGGGGCTGCAGAGGTATTTGGTGGTAAAGGGAGTTTGGGATGCAGTCTAGAGTCAGAGTGGAGGTGGAGGGTTGGGGTGTAGCCAGGGATCACGGTGCAGGTAAGGGTTAAAGTGTAGACAGGGTTCAGGGTGTAGGTGAGAGTTGAACAGGCACAGACTGGGGTGCGGTCAGGGCTTGGAGTGTAGGTCAAGGGGTCAGTGGACAGTCATGGATGAGGATGAAGGTCAAGAATCTAAGTGGGGCCGGGCTGTCAATGGGGTGGGGATGTTGGGGGTCTGTGTGTCGGGGGCAGGGGACAGGGACACTCACTCTCGGAGCCATGCACAAAGACGCCGTGCACGAAGGCCAGGTGCACGTGGGAGACCTGGCTCATGAGGCTGGCTGTCTCGTAGAAGGCCTGAGGGGACAGGGCGGGTTAGGGGGCCGCAGACCCCTCCATCTTGCCCCCTGCCCCCAGGCTGCGCTCACTCACCAGGGCGATGTCGTGGTGACTGGGGTCTAGCACCTTGAGCACCACACGCAGCTCCTGCCCACGGTCCCCAGCGGGCGTGGGGGGTTCCTCACCATCTGCTTTGTCCTCCTCGGGGTCTCCGCCCCCCACTCGCAAGAGGCCCTCATACACGTTGGTCCTTGTGCCCTGGCCCAAGTGGGACAGCTGGGGGAACGTGGAGGGGAAGCTCTCCGTGACAACGGCGTAAGGCTACCTCTCTGGTGCCCCATACCTGCAGGGTTCCTTCCCCCTCCCCCCATCCTACCCCCCATCCCCTATCCCAGTCTCATACCCCGGCCAGCCCCCACAACCCCTGCCACGCACCTGGGTGATGTCTTCCTGGCGGACTCGGTAGAAACTGAGATGACTGAGGTTGAGTGGTCTGGTGCTGGCCTGAGGCCCCCGCGTGATGATGAGGTTGGAGATCTCTGGGGGTGGGAGTGGTCCCTGAGGGTTGTCACGGATGGGAGAGGCCTCCCCCTACCCCAGTTCCCTCGAGGCGCCCCCATCTCCGTACCTCCCGGCCGGGGCAGGCAGCAGCGATGCAGGGAAAAGCAGTCATCGCCGGCCCGCAGCAAGCAGTCCTGCAGGGCGGCCCGCAGGTCCCGCACGCTGGGGAAAGACCGGCCCCAGCCCTCCAGCATAACTGTCCCAGCCCGGAGCTCGATGGGGAACTTCCGCAGGCGCAAGCCCTTGGTGCCGGGAGCCTGCAGTTGGCAGCAGCAGGGGTGGCGGCGGTGAGCAGGGGTCCAGGCAGGGAGCGCGCCCAGCCCCGGCCCAGGACCCCCCGCCCCACGCCCACCTGGTTGCGCTGGGCCACTGTGAGGATGAGGCGGTGGAGGTGGCTGGTGCTCCACTGGATAAGGTAGAGGCCAGCCTCAGGTTTCAGCTTGGCCAGCACGAATGGCTCCCTAGGTGGGTGGCGGGTAGGGAGCGGGGGACCATTAGGGCACCTGGGGGCACTGCTGGACCCACGCCTGGCAACAAAGACACATAAAACCTGCCCAGCAGGGCACACTCCCAGCTGGGAGAAATGTCAGACACTGTGTCTGAACACACACATGAAATGTCACACCGTCCCACACATGAAAACTCACACACACAGACACGGAGCAGACACACACTCATGCTTAATAATTGTCAGACACCGTGGCAAACAAGGCGACACACACAAGCAGAGGAAAGAGCTGTCAGATGGCAGCTGGACACACGCCCAGCCATAGACCCCACCACTCCCCGTTCAGTTCAATTCAGTTCAGTCACTCAGTCCTGTTTGACTCTTTGCGACTCCATGGACTGCAGCACACCAAGCCTCCCTGTCCATCACCAACTCCCAGAATTTACCCAAACTCACGTCCACTGAGTCGGTGATGCCATCCAGCCATCTCATCCTCTGTCGTCCCCTTCTCCTCCCGCCTTCAATCTTTCCCAGCATCAGGGCCCTTTCAAATGAGTCAGTTCTTCGCATTAGGTGGCCAAAGTATTGGAGTTTCAGCTTCAGCATCAGTCCAATGAATATTCAGGACCGATCTCCTTTAGGATGGACCGGTTGGATCTCCTTTCAGTCCAAGGGACTCTCAAGAGTCTTTAACACCATAGTTCAAAAGCATCAATTCTTCAGCGCTCAGCTTTCTTTATGGTCCAACTCTGACATCCATACATGACTACTGGAAAAACCATAGTTTTGACTAGATGGACCCTTTGTTGGCAAAGTAATGTTTCTGCTTTTTAATATGTTGTCTAGGTTGGTTATAACTTTTATTCCAAGGAGTAAGTGTCTTTTAATTTCATGGTTGCAGTCACCATCTGCAGTGATTTTGGAGCCCCCCAAAATAAAGTCTGTCACTATTTCCACTGTTTCCCCATCTACTTGCCATGAAGTGATGGGACCAGATGCCATGATCTTCGTTTTCTAAATGTTGAGCTTTAAGCCAACTTTTTCACTCTCCTCTTTCACTTTCATCAAGAGGTTCTTTAGTTCTTCTTTGCCTTCTGCCATAAGGGTGGTGCCATCTGCATAACTGAGGTTATTGATATTTCTCCCGGCAGTCTTGATTCCAGCTTGTGCTTCATCCAGCCCAGCATTTCTCATGATGTACTCTGCATAGAAGTTAAATAAGCAGGGTGACAATATACAGCCTTGACATACTCCTTTCCCTATTTGGAACCAGTCTGTTGTTCCATGTCCAGTTCTAACTGTTGCTTCCTGACCTGCATACAGGTTTCTCAAGAGGCAGGTCAGGTGGTCTGGTATTCCCATCTCTTTAAAAACTGTCCACAGTTTGTGGTGATCCACACAGTCAAAGGCTTTGGCATAGTCTATGTATCAGAAATAGATGTGTTTAGGGAACTCTCTTGCTTTTTCGATGGTCCAATGGGTGTTGGCAATTTGATCTCTGGTTCCTCTGCCTTTTCTAAATCCAGCTTGAACATCTGGAAGTTCATGGTTCACGTACTACTGTTGAAGCCTCATTTGGAGAATTTTGAGCATTACTTTACTAGCATGTGAGATGAGTGCAATTGTGCGGCAGTTTGAGCATTCTTTGGCATTGCCTTTCTTTGGGATCGGAATGAAAAATGACCTTTTCCAGTCCCGTGGCCACTGCTGAGTTTTCCAAATTTGCTGGCATATTGAGTGCAGCCAGCACTTTCACAGCATCATCTTTCAGGATTTGAAATAGCTCAATAGGAATTCCATCACCTCCTTTGTTCTTAGTGATGCTTTCTAGGCTCACCTGACTTCACATTCCAGGATGTCTGGCTCTAGGTGAGTGATCATACTATCATGATTATCTGGGTCATGATGATCTTTTATAGTTTTTCTGTGTATTTTTGCCACCTCTTCTTAATATCTTCTGCTTCTGTTAGGTCCATACCATTTCTGTCCTTTATCGAGCCCATCTTTGCATGAAATGTTTCCTTGGTATCTCTAATTTTCTTGAAGAGAACTCTCGTCTTTCCAATTCTATTGTTTTGCTCTATTTCTTTGCACTGATCACCGAGGAAGGCTTTCTTATCTCTCCTTGCTATTCTTTGGAACTCTCCATTCAAATGGGTGTATCTTTCCTTTTCTCCTTTGCTTTTCGCTTCTCTTCTTTTCACAGCTATTTGTAAGGCCTCTTCAAACAGCCATTTTGCTTTTTCGAATTTCTTTTTCCTGGGGATGGTCTTGATCCCTGTGTCCTGTACAATGTCATGAAGCTCAGTCCATAGTTCATCAGGCACTCTATCAGATCTAATCCCTTGAATCTATTTCTCACTTCCACTGTATATCATAAGGGATTTGACTTAGGTCGTACCTGAATGGCCTAGTGGTTTTCTCTACTTTCTTCAATTTAAGTCTGAATTTGGCAGTAAGGAGTTCATGATCTGAGCCACAGTCAGCTCCCGGCCTTGTTTTTGCTGACTGTATAGAGCTTCTCCATCTTTGGCTGCGAAGAATATAATCAATCTGATTTCGGTGTTGACCATCTGGTGATGTCCATGTATAGAGTCTTCTCTTGTGTTGTTGGAAGAGGGTGTGTACTATAATCAGTGTGTTCTCTTGGCAAAACTATTAGCCTTTGACCTGCTTCATTCCGTATTCCAAGGCCAAATTTGCCTGTTACTCCAGGTGTTTCCTGACTTCCTACTTCCTACTTGTGTCGCCACTCCTAGGGTGACACACTATACAGTCTAGCACACACACAAAGGTCAGAGATCACAGACACAGCTGCTCCCCCAGTGTAACATGACAGTCCAGAGGCTGGCATCCCAGACCCAGAGGTGAGCACGGTCATAAACACAAACTGGTACCGCAAGGTGACACAGCCCCACGGGCCCCCGCAGCTACACAGACTGGATGTTTGCCTCCCCTGAAATTCCTGTGTTGGACTTCCCTGGTGGCTCAGCAGATAAGGATCCACCTGCCAACACAGGGGACACGGGTTTGATCCCTGGTCTGGGAGAATTCCACACGCTGTGGAGCAGCTAAGCCCACAAGCCCCAGCCACTGAACCCTGCTAGCCCTAGGGCCTGTGCTCCAGAACAAGAGAAGCCCCGGCTATAAGAAGCCCGCACCCCACAACTAGAGAGCAACCCCTGCTCGCTGCAAACAGAGAAAAGCCTGAGTAAAGCCACCAAGACCCAGCACAGCCAAAACTAACTAAATAAACAGAAGTTTAAAAAAGAATACAATCAGTTCCTCTGTTGAAGCTCTAACCCCCAAGGTGATGGCATTAGGAGGTGGGCCAGGGGGTAGGTGATGAGTCATGAGGGTAGAGCCCTCATGAATGGGGTTAGTGACTTACAAAAAACGGACCCCAGAGATCTCACTCACCCCTTCCACCATATGAGGACACAGCCAGAAGACTGAACTTGTGGTTATGAAACAGGAAGTGGGGCTCTCACAGACATCGGATCTGTTAACATCTTGCACTTGGACTTCAGAACTTGAGAAGTGTCTGTGGTTTCTAAGCCACTCAGCCATTGGTATTCTATTTGAATGGACTAAGATGATGCTGACATGGCCCACAGACTTCCATGAGGCCCCAGCCCCTTGAGAGGTGAGGAGGCCTCCCCCTCCTCTGGTGTACAGACTAGGCTGGGACGGGTGAGACCTCTTATAATGCACCCCCCCCGCCCCCTGCACCAGGAGTGAGTCCCAGGGTCACAGGTAGGACAAGCGAGACCCAAGGCCAGAAGAGCTGACAGTCAGAAACCCCAACCTGGCAGCAAACAGGATGGCCACACACACATCAGTGACCATATCAGCCCTGACACTCAACCTTCTCAGCCACACACGTCCAGGCAGGCATGCGCAGTGCCTCCCAGTGACCAGGGGTGAGTCACCTTACAGCTCCAGGGGCGGAAACACTCACATGCATATCTCAATGGCCACCAGCATCTGAGAAACGCACAGGCATGCAAAAGTCACCAGTCAGGTGTGAAAATATGCTTTGACAATTTAAAATGCAGTTGGGGGACTTCCCTGGTGGTCCAGCAGTTAAACTCTGTGCGTCCATTGCAGGGTGCATGGGTTCAAGGTTCAGTCCCTGGTCGGGGGGATTGAGTTCCCACAACCTCATGGCAATGTCAAAAAATACAACAGGAGAAACAAAACAAAATCAAATGCAGTCACCAGAGCAGGGACACAACTGTTAAACATCCAGACATGCATGGGGACCCAGTCCCAAAGCCAGGCACTCTCAGAATGGCACACCACCCACGCCATTACACATGTGCCTCTCTCCCTGCACACATGCATGGGTCACATGTGCACCCACGGGACCACTCACTGATAGGAACACATGTACAGTGCGGTACGAGTGAATCCTTACACAGTACATGCAGGCCCATACAGACACATGTGTACGCACTAGACACAAATGCTCCCACACACATGCATGTAGACTCAGGACATACACATTGATATGTACTCACTGAGACTTGAATGTCTGCATACCAGTGTACACTCATTCAGGCGGGTGGACACACAGGCTTTCACCCCAAGACGCACAGCCACACACTAAGACATCAATGTGCACATACTTTGTTTAAACTCCACAGTCCCTAGAGCTCACTGTCCAGCTGGCAGCTGCCCTTCCTGCCCTGTCCCCACCCCCCACCCCAACCCCCACAAGGTGCTCACAGCAGGGGGCCATGGATACCATCCTGGATACTCATCACCAGCCGTGGAGGAGCCACCTCATGGCACAGGTAGTGGTTTGAGTCGGCGGTCAGGCGAAAGTAGCCATCCACCAGCGACACCAAGGACAGGGCCGCAGCCCGGGAAGGCAGGGTCAGCTCCTGCAGGCCGGGGGTGGGGGTGGGGGATCATCAGGCAGGCATCACAGGACAGAGGCATCTCCCCTCCTCAGCCCAGCTCCACAACCCCAGGCCCCACCAGGCACTTGTTGTCTTGACAATGGATGCTGACGTGGCATTCCTTCAGCACCACGTGGGTGATGTCCTGGAAGTCACAAAAGTAGGACCAGGGGGTCTCCCGAGGCCTGTGCACTGGCTTGCCGCCCGCCTCCTTGGCCTTCGTTTTCTTCCCAGATGGGTCAGCATCAGGCATCGTACTGCTGCCACCACCGCCACCATCAGCAGGCCCCTGGAAGCACGTGGGGCAGGTGAACAGAGCAGGGTTGTGCCTGTTCAGTCCTCCTGCTCTTCCCCTCCTGGGGAGAGGCAGAAGCTGGAAGGGCCAGGTTACCTATTCGGGCACCTATCCATGAGTGCAGTGTCACGGCTGGATGGGGGACCCATCCAGAGAGATACAGTCACCAGAAGATGGAACTTTGGGGAGGGCAGAAAGGGAGCTCCCAGCCCTCTTGGCCCCAGAGGTCAAAGGTGTTCTCCAGAAGCAGAGACGCTAGCCATCAGCTCCCCAGGGCGGGCAGGCAGAGGATTTATCACCATAGGGTTGAGACAGCTGCTGTCCCTCTATTGAGGGCCGAGCTGAAGGAAATGGGCTTGGCCTGGAGCTGATCCAGGCTGACCAGGTAACCAAATATGTGGCATGGACTTTTAATTCCACGGCAGACTAGAAGAATGTCATATTGGAAGAGTTCTGGAACCAACATGCATTGGAAATGCTTAGGCAGAACATTAAGACTGAAATTAATTCTTGATTGCAGGCCTTATTAGAGCCTTTAAGACACTATCCAAGAAACAGACCCCCACGCACAGACAAACATATCCCAGAGCCATGTAGGGAAAACCACCTTTGCCATAGCCACCTTCTGAAAGTGGTGGCTGAGCAGGAGCCCACACCCTCCACTGTTAGATGGTAGAGGCACCCCACTCACCTCTGCCGTTACCAGCCGCCACCGGATGCCTTCCGTGCCTGACACCAGCACCTCGTGGGTGGGGGGTCCGGCAGCAGACTCAGACCCGGGACCTGCAGGGGCCTGCACACCGTCCCAGAGGTAGCAGGGCTCCCCGTCAGCCTGGGACAGCAACTCCAGGTGGCACACGGGCACACGCTCTGTGCCAAAGCGGGGTGCCAGTCGCTCGAGTGTGGCCAGGTACTTCATCATGATGACCTGCTGGGAGAGGCAGCCCGGCTGAAAGGCCCGCAGGAACTTGCGGAAGATGTTCCATTGGCGCAGCCGTGTCAGAGCGTTGTGTTGCCGGATCTGTCGCCGGAAGGAGCGTGGGATGCAATCCTTGAAGCTGTGGGGATGACCAAGAAGGGCAGTTCAGGGGCCCTGGCTAGGCCATGACGGGGAAGTGGTTTAACCTCTCTGAATCTCAGCTGCCTCATCTAGAAAACAGGCAACCTAAATGCCACCGACAGATGAGCTGATAAAGATGTGGTATACATATAGAATGGAATACTATGCAGCATGAAAAATAATGAAATCATGTCAGCTGCAGCAACATGGATGCAACTAGAAACTGTCATACTGAATGAAGTAAGTCAGAAGGAGAAAGACAAATACCATATAATATCACTTACACGTGGAATCTAAAACCCAACAGGGACTTCCCTGTTGGTCCAGTTGATAAGACTCTGTATTCCCAACATAGGGGGCCTGAGTTTGCTCCCTGGTTGGGGAACTAAGATCCCATATACCACAACTAAGCTTGTGTGTCATAACTACTGAGGCCCGTGCATTCTAGAGACTATGTACCACAACTAGAAAAGCATGCACAACACAAAGATGAAAACAGGGCAGCCAGAAATTTTAAAAATTAATAATTCAAAAAAAATATGACACAAATGAACTTCTCTCCCAAACAGAAGCAGAATTATGGACACAGAGAACAGGCCAGGTGGTAGCCAAGGGGGAGGGAGTTGGGGGAGAGACGGAGTGGGAGGCTGGGGTTAGCAGATGAAAGCTTTAGTATGGACAGACAAGATCCTACTGTATTGCACAGAGAACCATATTCAATATAATTGAAAATAATATTTTTAAAAATATATGACTGAATCACCTTGCTGTGCAGCAGAAATTAACACATTATAAATCAACTGTACGTCAATCAAAAAATATTAAACCTAAAAAAATATTAAAATTGAATAAAAGTACAAACAATAAAAAGCAAGCAGGCTGTCATGAAAGTGGAAAGAGAATGTGATAAAGTGCAAATATAGCAAGGACAAATGGTGTCAGGGCCAGAGCCCAGGACTCTGGAGGAAACTATGTGGCTGAAATTCCAGATATTGGGTGAATTCCCTAAGCTCTAAGGAGCTCCGTCTTTTCATCTGTAAAATGGAATCAGTACCCACATCTAGGGCTGACAAGAGAATTAGGACTATTCATTGGCACAAAATAAAAACTATGTGAGTGTTGGCTACTGTTATTACTAGAGAAGTCACTATTGTTTTGATCATTAATATGATTACTAATAAAAGGACAGCTCTGGGAAGCCCCTCTGCTCCTCACAAAGCTGTACTCTTCACCTCTTCTGCCTGCACCACCTACCAGCAAAGCCCATTTATTTTATTATGCATGTATGTATGTATTTTTTTATTTTTTGGCTGTGCTGGGGGAATACAGGCTCTAGAGAGAAGGCTCAGTAGTTCTGGCACAGGGGTGGCACGTGGGATCTTCCCAAACCAGAGATCAAACCCAAGTTCCCTGCACTGGCAGGTGGATTCCTAGACTAGCAAAGTCCCCAGCATACCCCATTCAGATTACAGGTTTCTACACTCCATCCTGGGTTTCCCCAGTGGCTCAGTGTGCCAATGCAGGAGATGCGAATTCCATCCCTGGGTTAGGAAGAGTCCCCTGGAGAAGGAAATGGCAATCCACTTCAGTATTGTTGCCTAGGAAATCCCATGGACAGAAGGGCCTGGGGGACTATAGTCCATGAGCTTGCAAAGAGTCAGACATGACTGAGCAATTAAACACACACACACACACACACACACACAAGCCTTATCTTCCATGTCCCAAGACATTTTTTCCATCCCTTGAATAGAGGGATCCTAAAACTCAAGGTTCTAGCTGTCTTCTGCCCCTATTCCCAAGCTTTCCAGGGCTCCCTAAAGACCTGGAGGGAAAAAGACCCCCAATTAGTGCCTGGCTGACTCCAACACTTGGGCAATTGCATTCTAAGTTCAATTCCCCTGGAAATAGGCCTTTGCTGCCTGCTGCCTCTGGGCCTCTGTATATGCTGTTCCCTCTGCCTCCAATGCTTTGCCAAAGCAGTCCACGTCTGGATAAAGCCAACTCAACCTTCAGGTCTTAGCAGAAATGTCACTCCAGGAGCATCATCTGATCGCCAGGCTGGATAGGGTGCTTCCTCTGTGCTCGTCAGCATCCTGGCTTCATGGTCACGGCCCTCCAGAGTGATAACACGACAGGGATTGAAAAATATGTGCTTTAAGAATTGCAGAGACATGGGTATATACCTATGGCTGATTTGTAGAACATTGTAAAGCAATTCAGTTCAGTTCAGTCGCTCAGTCGTGTCCGACTCTTTGCAACCCCATGAATCACAGCACGCCCGGCCTCCCTGTCCATCACCAACTCCCAGAGTTTACCCAAACTCATGTCCATCGAGTCGGTGATGCCATCCAGCCATCTCATCCTCTGTCGTCCTCTTCTCTTGCCCCCAATCCCTCCCAGCATCAAGGTCTTTTCCAGTAAGTCAACTCTTCACATGAGGTGGCCAAAGTATTGAAGTTTCAGCCTCAGCATCAGTCTTTCCAGTGAACACCCAGGACTGATCTCCTTTAGGATGGACTGGCTGGATCTCCTTGCAGTCCAAGGGACTCTCAAGAGTCTTCTCCAACACCACAACAGTTCAAAAGCATCAATTCTTCGGTGCTTAGCTTTCTTCACAGTCCAACTCTCACATCCATACATGACCACTGGAAAAACCACAGCCTTGACTAGACAGACCTTTGTTAGCAAAGTAATGTCTCTGCTTTTTAATATGCTATATAGGTTGGTCATTAACTTTTCTTCCAAGGAGTAAGCGTCTTTTAATTTCATGGCTGCAATCACCATCTGCAGTGATTTTGGAGCCCCCCAAAATAAAGTCTGACACTGTTTCCACTGTTTCCCCATCTATTTCCCAGGAAGTGATTATCCTCCCATTAAAAATAAACAAAAAAAAAAAGGAGTTGCGGTCCTAGGATTTCCCTGGTGGTTCAGAGGTAAAGAATTCACCTGTCAACGCAGGGGACAGGGGTTCAACCCCTGATCTGGGACGATTCCATACGCTGCAGAGCAACTAAGCCCATACGCCACAACTATTGAGCCTGTGCTTGGCAACAAATCACTGCAATGAGAAGCCCGTGCACTCCAGCTGGAGAGTAGCCTCTGCTCGCCGCAGCTAGAGAAAAGCCTACGCAGCAACAAAGACCCAGCGTAACCAAAAATAAATAAACAAATAATTTCAAAACAAATTGCAGGTCCTAGGACTTCCCTGGCGGTCTAGTCATTAAGACTATGCCTTTCAGTGCAGGGGACACAGGCTCGATCTGTGGTCGGGGAACTAAGACCCCATACGACTTGAGGCAACTTAGCCCACATGCTGCAACTAGAGAGAAGATCACGAAGATTCCATATACCTCAACTAAGACTCGATGCAGCCAAAAATAAAATAAATAATTTTTGTTTTTTTTTAAATGCAGGTCCTGGGACATTCCCTGGCTGTTTTCAGTGGTTAGGATTTGGTGCTGTCACTGCTATAGCCTTGGTTTCAAACCCTGATGGGGGAACTAAGATCCCACAAGCTACATAGCACAACCAAAAAAAGAAAAACAAAAAACTGCAGGGTTGCCTCCTCCAGGCAGTGTGCCCCAACTGCTCCAGTTCTCACCTCAGTGGAGGTGAGTAACTCCCCAGACTTCTGCCTTCTCCCTTCCCTTGAATTCTAGGGAGTCATCCAAGCTCACTCTATTCCAGCCATACTTCCTCCAACACATCAGGCACAGCCCAGGCTCAGGGCTTTCGTACTGGCTGATACCTCTAGAAAATTCTCTTCTCACAAATACCCACCTGCCTCCCTCCTTTACTTCCTTTAAATCTCTGAAAGTGAATGTCACCTTTTCAGTGAGAAACTGATGACCCAGTTTTAAACTGTACACCCCTCATTCTCTGATACCCCCTTCCTCTTTTTCAGTTTAATTTTTCCCCATTGCATTCATCACCATCAAAAACACTACATACATTTTACCATTTTACTTTTGTATTTTGTTTATTGCCTGTCTTCTCCATCAAATATGAGCTCCAGGGACTTCCCTGGTGTCCCAGTGGCTAAGACTCTGTGTTCCCAATGCAGGGGGCCCTGGGCTCGATCCCTGGTCAGGGAACTAGATCCCATGTGCCACAACTAAGAGTTTGTACGCTACAACTAAAGATCCTGCATGCTGCAACTAAGACCAAGCACAGCCAAAATAAATACACAATTTTTTTTTTAAGTGAGCTCTAAGAAGTCACAGATTTCATCTACCTGGTTTACTGTTGTGTGTCCAACACCCAAAACTAGTACCAGCACACAGTAGGTGCTTGATAAATGTTTGTTGAATGAATGAAGGCATGGCAGTATGCAAGGTCTACCTTGGCCTTCAGATACCCGGGCATGTCCACCCACCCGTGCAATGTCCCCGCCCCATTCCCAGATACCTGGTCTTCTTGGCCACCGTTTCAAGGGGGACACCATTGCGGAGAGCAAGGTGGCAGAGGTGCAAAAGGGCCATGCCCAGGCTCTCATTCTGAAAGTGGTGGATCTCCTCCTCGCTGGATAGCTCCCATAGTGACGCCACGTCATTTACAAACTCATGCTTGCCCTGGGGATGGGGAATCAGGCAGAAAGGGAGGTGTGAGAACTTGTTCACTCCTCAGCTTTCAGGAAGGGAGGGACCCCATATGTATGCCTCATCTGCCCAATGCTATGCCTGTGATAGACATCACTAATCAACCACAGTACTCTTACCCCTGCAACCCTAAGAGTCCAAAACCCTTTTGTTCAGGCAGCTGAAGGATCCCAGATGGTATGACTGAAACCCACTAGCTATAGCAAATTGGGAGGGAAGTGGGGGCTCCTCAATTGCCCAAGGTCCCTCACAAATAGTCATGCCTCCCCAGCCCTGCTCACACCTGCTCAAAGAGGTACTCAAAGGAGGCCGGGTCCAAGAGTTGCACCCCCTGCTCTGCCTGTTCTGAGGAAGTCTCAGGCCCTGGGGGTCCACAGCGGTACACAGCCGGCTCCTGAGAATTTGTGCCATGCCAGTTTCGGAAATAAAACCTGCAGGAAAGGAGGGGGTGCAGTCGAGGTTTAGCATGGATTCAGGCCAAGTCTTGGCACGTGGTGACTGGGGAGGGAGGGGAGAGGACAAAAGCCTTCTAAGGGGACTTTGCCCACCTCATGCGGAAGTACAGCGTCAGGCTGGAGTCCCTGGAGGTATCCAGGATGTGATTTGGAGGCAGCCAGACCTGGGCCTGGACATCGAAGAGGGCAAAAAGATTGAAGCAGGGTGGAGTGATGCCTGCACAGGGGAGAAATGAGTCAGGAAGTTGATGTCTGCTGCCATTAGCCTCGTGGACTCCCAGATGTGCTGTCTCCCTTCACAACCTCTCCCTGGCCTCCTCCCCTGCCGAAAGAAGACAATGTAGACCATGCTGTGGCCACACAGAAAAACTACATTTCCCAGTCTCCCTTGCAGCTAGGATGAGAGCATTGGACAGTTTTTTGGCCAATGGGATGTGGGCAGAAGGAATATACATTTTCCAGGTCAAGAAATAAACTCTCCTGTCCTCTTCCCTACCCTAGGGATGTTGGAGACCCTTCATGCCTAGTGGTGAAACTACTAGATAGAGGGGAACCATTTGACCAGCATTAAATGCTAGGGCATCAGCATTAAATGCTTACATCTGGTGGCTCAGATGGTAAAGACTCTGACCACAATGTGGAAAACCCAGGTTTGATCCCTGGCTCAGGAAGATGCCCTGGAGAAGGGAATGGCTACCCACTTCAGTACTGTTGCCTGGAGAATTCCATGGGCAGAGGGCCCTGGTGGACTACAGTCCATGGGGTTGCGAAGAGTCAGACATGTTTAAGCAACTAACACTTTCACTATCAGACTTATGGTAAATTTTCATTGTCTTAACCAAGGAGAATTTGGGGGATGCTGCTTGTTACTAGAGCAAACCTAGCATAGACTGACGAACACAGCTCTTCAGACTGCTGGCACTTTGCCTGTCTCTCTCTGAACTCCAGCCCCAGAGAAATACACAGCTACCCTTGGCTGTCACCCTGTAGAATCTCTGGCCCCTGAGATGTGCTTTGTTCCAAACAGATCTTATCTGAGGTCCCCAGACCTGCCCCCTCTCAGCATAGTTCTTTAAGCCAGGATTTCATCTTTGTCCTTAACTCATCCCACCCCCTCAAAATCAGATTGGTCACAAGTCCTATTCTTTTTGCACCCTTCATTCTCTCTAGGATCCACCCACTTCCTTCAAATACAAAACCCAGTCCCAGCTCAGCCTCCAGATTTATTGTCATTCCCCATACTGGCCACCCAAGCATCTTTTTTCATACGTACATCACTTAAAAACTGTATATAAAATAGTTCTTTTGGAATAATTTATAATCACCTAAGTACCAGCCACTAAAGAAATAAAACTTGGCAAGTCTGACTGAAACCCCCACCTACATCCACCTCCTCTCCCCTATTGCAAAGAGGTAACCATACTCCTGAACTAGAGTTTATCATTTTCATATTTTCTATGACCTAGTTTTAAATGCTATACACTTGAATGTGGTATTATATCATAGGTGTCCTACAGCAATTTGTTTTTTCAGGCCATGATAGCTTTTAAGCTTCACACGTGATACATGTAACTGGTTGAATTTCTTTTTCCTGGCTGCATAGTATTTCAGTGTTCAACCACACTGCAACTGATCTGTGCATTCTCCTCTACACAGACTTTGAGATGGCCTCTTATTTCTCAGTAAAATAAATGAGGCTGCTCTGAACATTCTCGTGTGTGTCTCCTGGAACACATGAGCTGAGTGTTTGTAGAGTACGTATCTAGGAGTGGAACTGTGTGCCTTCAGGGAATATATTCATTTGGGAATGCCAAATTGTTCTACAAAAATCACTGCATCCAGGAATTCCCCAGAAGTCCAATGGTTAGGACTTGGTACTTTCACTGCTGAGGACCCAGATTCAACCCCTGGCTGGGGAACTAAGATCCCACAAGCCACACGGCACGGCCAAAAAAAAAAAATTGTTACATCCAAGTGTACTGCTTTGGGTACTTCTTCCCCAAAGAAGGAGCACGCCTCCCTGTGAGACAGCTTCCTAAAGAACCAATCTGTGGGCCTTCCCTGGTGGTCCAGTGGTTAAGAATCCATTTTCCAATGCAGGGGATGCAGGTTCAATCTCTGGTCTGGGAACTATGGTCCCACATGCTATAGGGCAACTAAGCCCATAAGCCACAAGTGACAAGTTCCTACACTGCAGCAAAGATCTGATGCAGCCAATAAATAAATATTTAAAATAAAAACAAAAGACAAATATTAGAGGAAGATATTCTTTGAAAAAAAAAGAACCAATCTATTTCATTCTCTGGCTTAAACCTTCCATGGCTCCCTCTTTGCCCCATAAGAAAGCTCAACCCCCTCAGCAATGAACAACCATGACCTGGACCCAGACAGTCATGCTCTGCTTTCAATTTCTAGTTTCCCTTCTAAATTCTTGAAACTGATCCTCCAGCTACTCTTAAGATCTTTTGCTTCCTCAAACAGATTAGGTTCTCGAGACCTTGACCAGGCATGATTCACACGCCTAGCAAACCTGTCTGACTTCTTTACGGTCAGAGACTTCCCTGGTAGTCCAGTGGCTAAAACTCTGCGCTCCCAATGCAGGGGGCCCACGTTCTATCCCTGGTCAGAGAACTAGATCGAACATGTCACAACTAAAGATCTCAAGTGCCACAACTAAGACCCGATGCAGTCAATAATAAACAAATAAATTAAAAAAAAAAAAAAAAGAATCAGCCATCAGTGGAAAAGTATGAAGTGTTATAGAAATCTACCAGAAAGCCCCCATTCAGTTGTGGGGCAGGGGGATTGAGAGGGTGTCCTGGAGGAAGGGGTAGGTAAGTCCCCTTGAAGATGCCCTCTCATCCTCTGGCAGAAGACATTAGACTTCTGAGCACATCCACTGCAAGCTCTCATGACCATTCCATGTTTCCCTACTGCTCCTGGGAAAAAAGTCTAAACTCTAGACTTTCCCTCTGGCGTTTAAGGCCCTTAAGCTTTAAGGTTTAAGACCTGACTCTGGCTGACCTCTCACCCATCATCTCCCTTCCTGGAGTTCCTTGCTCCTAACCTCACCCACCACACTCTGCTTCCGCCACAAGAGCCAGAGCATCTTTGACCCTTGAGTTCAACCATGTTCCTCCTTTGCTCACAGTCCTCCATGGCTCCCATCTCACTTGCAGTAAAATTCGAAGTCTTCCCTGAGGCCCAAAAGGCTCTGCACAACCGGCACCAGCACCTGTTCACCCTCACCTATCCCTGTCTCCCCTTCACTCACGTGGCTACAGGGAACACATGAGCTGAGTGTCTGTAGAGTACGTATCTAACTGTGTGGCCTCCTCACAGTTACCAGCAAGTTCCCACCTCAGGGCCTTTGCACTTGCTGTTCTCGCTGCCAGATGTCCCTGTGGCTTGCTCCCTTATCTCCTCAAGTTTTAAATCTTTTTTTTCGGCTGCACCATCCGGCTTGTGGCATCTTAGTTCCCAATCAGGGATCGAACTCTGGCTCCCATCCCCACAGTGGAAGTTCAGAGTATTAACCTTTGGACCACCAAGCAAGTCCCCAAGTATGAAATCTTATATCATCATCTCTCGCCTCCTATTCAGTTTCCTTATTTATTGCATTTCTTGCTGAGCCCTGTAAGAATTCAGCTGCAATGCAAGAGACCTAGGCTTGATCCCTGGGTTGGGATGATCCCCTGGAGAAGGGAATGGCAATCCACTGAAGTATGCTTGCCTGGGAAATCCCATGGACACAGGAGCCCGGCGGGCTACAGTCCATGGGGTTGCAAAGAGTTGGACACAATGGAGCAATTAACACTTTCACTTTCATTAGAATATCAGCTTTTTACAAGACTGATTGCAAATTACAGAGGCAGTAATTGGGGGCTGGCACACCATGCTCACTCAACGCAGGATGCATGAATGGGCAGATAACTGTATAAACAGGGCCCAGCGGCTGCTGGCACCTCCACCCCGCCATGGGGCCGATGGCCGGGACTCACCGACTTTGTGTGCAATGTGGATGCAGACATCCTCCGCGGTCAGTGTGGGCTCAGTGAAGGTGACCCAGGGCTCCCCACCACTGGGGCCAGCCCAGTGCAGAAGTACTTTCAGGCCTTCTCTGGTGGCCATGGGCTGAGCTCCGTCCCCATTGGGCTTCCTGCCCCTGGTGGTGGCCCTCCATTGGCACAGAGGCATGTTCTTGACAGCTGGCCTGCCTGTGAAGGAACATCCTATCAACGCCCCAGGCCTCAGCCTTGAGCGCCCTTTTCAGTACCTCAACCTTCCTACCTCCAGACTGAAGGGAAAGATTTGGGACCCCTCACTGTGCAAATTTAGGCACCCAATTCCCCTCCACGGGCCTCAGTTTCCACATCTGTTTGATGGAGCTGGGGTTTGAGACACCCTCCCCCCACGCTACATCAGTCACGAACAGCACCACCACCAACCTCTTTACTGGGCAAATTCACCAATACAAAAGTCTGCCCTGAACCCACCTTTCCAAAATAACCTGGGTGATCAGACAGACCTGGGGGTGAATCCTGTGTCGACCCAAGTGCAAGTCATTTAGTCATGTTGGGCCTCGGTCTCCCCATCTGGAAAACAGACATGCTGAGAGTGTTGCCATGAAGAGACAGCTGTGACCTTCTACATTCCTTTTAAAGAAACTTTTAAACTAGAGTTGTAAGGGAATTATGTGCTGCTGTTGCCATATTGTGGGCAGGTAAGGACTTACTATTGCCATTTTGTTGTTTTCTGGTTGTTTTGTAGACAGTTCCTTCCTTGTTTCTTATCCTGCTGTCTGTCTTTGTGTTTGGATGAAATCACTACAGGATTTTTCCCTCGTGGTTACCCTAAGTTTAATAAGTTTAAGATGTGTTATGAGACTTACAAAACATACCTCACATTGACAATACCCTCTTTTAAGCTAACAGCTTCCCTTTAGTAGAATTTGTAAACTTTACATTTTTAATTTTCCACCTCACATTTTGATTACTGCTGTTACACTTCACATTTTTTATAAATGGTAGTTATGGCTATTTTTTTCTATGTTTTTTTAAAAACTAGAGTTATAAATCAATTAGGTTGTGATGTTTCAACACAGTTCTGTATGTTACACATTAAGAATCTTGATACAGGCATGACCAAATAACAAATATGATAAAATCAAGCATGAAGTCATTATCATTAATTTTATAATCACAGTCGTTTCTCTCTTTCAGCCAATATTCCTGCTTCCCACATCTACCCCTACTAGTGACCCTGGTCCCTGCTGGCTCTCTGAGCGGCGGAGGGGTTCTGTTCAGCTCTTCTCCCAACAATCTGGAACTATTTGAGAGGCAGACCCAGGGTCCAGGCTTCCTGAGGTCTCCAAGTATTGCCGCAGAAGGACTGTCAGCAATTAGAGCGAAGTCACTCATTTAAGCCCGTGAAGACGGAAAAACAGAATATCGCAATTGCATAATGCCGGATTTATCAGGAATCAACTTCTCTCGGAGCCTGTTTCCTCATTTGGAAAATAGGCATAAAACAGTCTCTCTCTCAAAGGGTTGTTGGGAGGATTCAATGAGCTTGAAGCAGAGAAAAGGCTCCGCGAGGAGCCTGACAAACGCTTGGTAAGTGTTCGCAAAGTCGGACACGACTGACCGACTGAACACCACCAAACGATTTTCTTTGAGAGAAGACCCTAGGGATCGGGCTTTTGTAGTGGCCATCTCCTCCTTCCTCATCCCCTCTGGGCACAGATCTAGCTTTGAAATGAGGTCGAAGATGAGGTCTAAGCGAGGTCCGCAGCCCCCAACCTCCTAAGTACCCCCACCTCCCCGCCAGAAACTTCCAAACCCTGCTGGCAGGGGCAGGAACCGTGCTGTGTACCCACCCGGCATCGATCAGTCACAAGGCAGTGTGGGGGCTTCTAACCGCCTCCTGCAAAGGGCAGTTCCGCCAGCTGCATGCTTCCTGATGATCTCCAGGGCGTGCTTCCTCGCGCCCCCTTCCAGACTCACCCTTTCTCCGGAACTCGCTACAACCCCGGACCGCGCCCCGAGGCCCGGGGCAGCGGCCTCTTGATCGCCCCTGGAACAGCACCTCCCATTGGTCGCCTGAAACGGGTACACTCATTGGTCGCTGTCCTGCTCCGCCCCCTTCACTACTACTGTGGCTCCCCTATTGGTTCAGGCTTCAAGTTTCGCTCAACCTGGGACCGGAGAGCGTGAACTCTCTGCGGCGCCGCGACTTCAATTACCCACGCAGAAGTGGATCCAAGCGAGTCAGGCTTCCAGTCCTTACCCTGGTGCAAGGTCAGATCGTCATCTCGGCGATCAAGGTTGCAACTGGCTGCCATTCAGTCCTCTAACCCCGCTGCCATGTGGCCTTACATTCCGTCCTGCCTCTCCTCCCTGTCTGCGTGGCCAGCCTTGCTTCTCAGAGCTGAGACACCCCACCAACCACCCACCACCCCCACCCGCGCCTTCTGGCGGAGGCATTCAGGGCCCACCCGCTCACATTCCTTTTCTGATCACCCATAGCCCTGACGCTGGGAAAGATTGAGAGCAAGAGGAGAAGGGGACGACAGGATGAGATGGTCGGATGGCATCACTGACTCAATAGACATGAGTTTGAGCAAACACTGCGAGATAGTCACGGACAGGGAAGCCTGGCGTGCTTCAGTTCATGGGAGTGACTGAAACAGCAAAGAGTGACTGAACAACAACAAAATCCTGTTCTCCGAGGCCTCTTTGCTCAAGGTAGCAGCTTGGGCGTCCCACCTGATCCAAGTTCTGATACCTGCAAAACAAGTCGCTGCTGTTTATATCTACAGAGAAGGCTGTGCACTCAGCGTTTCATACACATGATTTCATTTTGTTTCAGGAAAAGGGACCCCTTCCAGGGCCCGAGAGTGGGCTCTTGTCTAACACTTGGAAATGAATTACCAACGAGACACATGTACTGACAAAGCAAAAGACATTATTGGAAAGGGGCGCCCCGGGGGGAAAAGAGAGCAGCGGGATAAGGGAACCCAGGAGAACTGCTCTGCTGCATGGCTCTCAGTCTCGGGTTTGATGGTGATGGGGTTAGCTTCTGGGTTGTCTCTGGCCAATCATTCTGACTCAGAGTCCTTCCTGGTGGTGCATTCGTGGATCAGCCTAGATGAATTCCAGCAAGGATTCTGGGAGGTGGTCCAAGTATGTATTGGCATTTTCTCTCTCCTTTTGACCTTTCCCGAGTTCTTTCTGGTTGCTAGTAGTTTGTTAGTTCTGCATTCCTCCTGTTGTAAGATAACTCACTCAAGTAGTTACTATCAAGCCTGGCCAGGGCAGCAGGTTTCAGTCAGTGGGTTCCCCTAACAATCTGATGTTAGCAGGCATCTCTTATCCCCATTTCTCAGAGAAAGAAACCGTGGTACAGAGAGGTGACAAAGACTCTTTCTTTGCCCAAACTTTAGTCCTCTGAGCCTTCTTCTGTTTTAAAAAATAATTTTATTTATTTTTATTTTTGGCTCTCCTGAGTCTTCATTGCTGCATGGGCTTTTCCCTAGTTGCGGAGGGCAGGGGCTACTCTCTAGTTGTGGTGTGTGGGCTTCTCATTGCTGTGGCTTCTCTTGTTGTGGAACACGAGCTCTGGAGTGCTTAGGCTTCAGTAGTTGTGGCTCCCGGGCTCTAGAGCACAGGCTCAATAATTGTGCTGCTTGGACTTGGTTGCTCTGTGACCAGTGGGATCTTCCCAGACCAGGGATCAAACCTTAATCTCCTGCATTGGTAGGTGGATTCTTTACCCCTAAGCCACCAGGGAAGGCCTGAGCCTTCTTCTTGACTACCCCTCAACCTTGGCCCCAGTCCTGTCTTTGTCCTGCACAGTCATCCCCTGACCCCTAATATCTGATCAGGTTTTTCAGTTTCCACCATTGATGTATAAATATTCATCTTCTCTTTAGCAAGAATCCTGTGAGGTCAGTTTAACAAGAATCCCCCTATCCTTTTTTTTTTTTTAGGATTTATTTATTCATTTATTTATTTTGTTTTGGGGACCAGCTAAGGGTTGCCCTTGCTGCTTGGGCTTTCTCTCGTTGCAGTGCACGGGCTTCTCACAGCACTGGATTCTCTTATTGGGGAGCGCTGGCTCTAGGTGCTTGGACTTCAGTAGTCGCAGCACATGGGCTTTAGTAGTTGAGGCTCTTGGACTGTAAAGCACTGACTTAGTAGTTGTGGCACACTGGCTTAGTTGCTCTGCGCCATTTGGAATCTTCCCGGACCAAGGATCGAACCAGTGTCCCTTGCATTACTTGGTGGATTCCACTGGACCACCAGGGAAGCTCCCCTTCCACCCTCCCCTGTCACACCCTCATTCTGCTCTTTGCCTGGCAATCCCCAGATGTCTTTGCTGCATTCAGAGTTGAGCCCAATGCTCTCCCCTTTTGCAGTCCCCCATTGCAGTTGTCCTGAATAGTCTCCCTTACTGTTTTGTCAGTCAAAAATATTGCCTGCCGTATCTGTAAACAAAGGATATTGCAGTCATCCAGCCATCACATTGAATAGGAGCTAGATGGGCCTCAGGGTAAACGACTAGTTTCTCCCCTGTGGATGGATACTCCAAATTAGCAGGAGACAGAAGAGCTAAGCTTTGCCAAGGTAAAAGATATAGACCACACATTTCTCATTCTCCAAGTCATGGATGGTGACTGCAGCCATGAAATTAAAGGACACTCCTTGGAAGAAAAGGTACGACAGACCTAGAGAATGAATTAAAAATCAGAGACATCACTTTGCAGACAAAGTTCCTTATAGTCAAAGCTATGGTTTTTCCAGTAGTCATGTATGGATGTGAGGGTTGGACCATAAATAAGGCTGAGTGCTAAAGAACTCGTGCTTTTGAACTGAGGTGCTAGAGAAGACTCTTGAGAGTCCCTTGGACAGCAAGGAGATCAAATTAGTCAATCCTAAAGGAAATCAGTCCTGAATATTCATTGGAAGAGCTGATGCTGAAGCTGAAGCTCCAATACTTTGGCCACCTGATGTGAAGAGACAACTCGTTGGAAAAGACCCTCATGCTGGGAAAGACTGAGGGCAAGAGGAGAAGGGGTGACAGAGGATGAAATTGTTGGATGGCATCACCGACTCAATGGACATGAATTTGAGCAGACTCTTAGAGTGAAGGACAGGGAAGCATGGCATGCTGCAATTCATGGAGTCACAGAGAGTCAGACACGACCTGGTGACTGAACAACAAGTCAAGGAGACCCCAACTATACATGCACAGAAAGGCTCCTTGGAGGTCAAAAAGGAGGGGGTGTTACCTCATAGTAAGTGATGTCAGCCTACCCATAGGCCCCTTCACTGGAATCCATCTTGGCTAAGAGATGCCTGCACACATGGGAAGACACTGAGATAAACCAAATATGTACTCAGAACCAGGCAAAGAAAGATGATTGGCCAAAGGAAACCTGGAAGGCATGCACCATAAAAGTGATTCAACCTACCATAAGGGTGTGACTCTGTCTCTGAGCCTGCCTCTGTGTCTATCCACACATACTCTTTTTCCTTCCTAATAATCACTACTTGTTTCACTACTTCCTGTCTTTATGTGGAAATTAATTTCTACACACTTGACAGGCCAGGGCCTGATGGTCTTAGTGGTGAGAATTCAGCGTTCTCACTGCCACAGGCTGACTTCAGTCTCTGGCTGGAGAACCGAAACCCTGCCTCAAACCGCTGCAGGTGGAGGCTACCAGAGATCAGCGTTACAGCCGCACAGATGGTGAGCCCTGAGGGAACTCAGGATAGAAACAGGATGCCCACCATCCACCCATCAGTCACTGCAGTGCATGGGTGCATGCTAAGTCACTTCAATCATGTCCAACTCTTTGCAACCCTAAAGACTGTTCGTCCGTGGGTTTCCCCAGGCAAGAATACTGGAGTGAGTTACCATGCCCTCCTCCGGGGGATCTCCCTGACCCAGGAAGCAAACCCGAACCTCTTACGAATCCTGCACAGGCAGGTGGGTTCTTTTCCACAAGCGCCACCTAGGAAGTCACTGCAGCCACCCTTGCAGAGACGCACCATGAGGAGACTCAGGATGAGAAAGCACAGGTCAGCTGAGGTACCTGTCAAAGGAATGATTTCAGTGAGCCCAGACTCTTGCATCTTCCCATACACAGAAAAGCACTAAACTCTTCAACTTGAGATATCTGATTTTCTTTAATTAACAATAACCTTGTTGTAAAAGCTTGAATATATCCTGGCCTCCCCCCTCACCTCTTCAGAGCAATCTCTCAGCCTTATCTGAGATGCTGTGTCCCAGACTTCAGTCCTCAGTTTGTCTGCCAAATAAAATATAACTGTCAATTTTTAGGTTGTGCTTTTTTTTTTTGTCCCAGTTGACAGTTTGTGTGTTTTTTAATTGGAGTAGAGTTGCTTGTCAGTGTTGTGTTAGTTTCTGCTATACAGCAAAGTGAATGTTACGCATATACATATATTCCCTCTTTTTTAGATTTCCTTCCCATTTAGGTCACCACAGAGCATTGAGTAGAGTTATCTGTGCTCTGCAGTAGGTTCTTATTAATTATCTAGCAATAACTAATCCCAGTTTCCCAATTCATCCTACTCCCTTTACCCCCTTGGTATCATAAGTTTATTTTCTATATCTGTGTCTCTATTTCTGCTTTGAAAATAAGTTCATCTGTACCATTTATGATAAGGAAGGGCAGAGTAAAGGGACAAAGTAGGTGATTAAATAGTTAATCCCACTAGGGGATTGTAAGTAGAAAAAATATGGGAGACCCCAGCAAGTTAATGGTCACTTAAGAAAACAGGTTTGCTTAACCACAAAACCAAGCAGGCTTGCTTAACCACAAAGCATGCAGTACAAACACGAGGCCAGCTGCAAAATAATAAAACAATGGCAGTATGAGACCCACAGCCTTCCCAGGGAGCTCAGCAAGTTCTAGGACATGCTTTCTGCACACATGAAAACAATAATTTACGGGAAAGTGACATTTCAAAGTAAATATCCTCATTGTACTGAAACCTGAAATAATTTTTCCATTATGTTATGACTTTCAGCTTAACCATGTGGGGACAAGAAAACATCCCTGCCCAATCTGGAGGACGAGCTGATGATCAAAGCACAACACCTACTCAAGAATGAGGAAGTGGGACTTTGCTGGTGGTCCAGTGGTTAAGACTCTGCACTCCCAATGCATCGGGCCCAGGTTCGATCCCTGGTTGGGGAACTAGATCCCGGGTGCTGCAACTAAAAGGGCCAGTGTGTGGCAACTAAGACCAGGTGCAGCCAAATAAATACATAGATTAAAAAATAATAAATAACAAATATATGATTTTAAAAAAGAATGAGGAAGAAAGCGGTCTTTCCCCTCTCCCCATTTTTCCTTTGATTATAAAACTGTAGCCCACTAAGTTGAGGGGCTCGGCACCCTCTCACCTGCCCACTGGTAAGCCTTACAAGCATCCTATTCTAATAAATCACTTGGTATCCATCACTCTGACTTTTGCTGAATTCTTTTCTGCACTAAGACATAAAGGAGGACTGGAGATCTTCGGAACTGACCACACCCCCCAAAACGCCACCTAAAAATTATGTTTAGTTAACGACTTTTAACAAGTGTCAGTATAAATTTTTCTTTAACAGAGGCTGAGGAAAGCTGAGCACCAAAGAATTGATGCTTTTGAACTGTGGTGTTGCAGAAGACTCTTGAGAGTCCCTTGGACTGCAAGGAGATCCAACCAGTCCATTCTAAAGGAGATCAGTCCTGGGTGCTCTTTGGAAGGACTGATGCTAAGGCTGAAACTCCAGTACTTTGGCCACCTCATGCGAAGAGTTGACTCATTGGAAGACTCTGTTGCTGGGAGGGATTGGAGGCAGGAGGAGAAGGGGACGACAAAGGATGAGATGGCTGGATGGCATCACGGACTCGATGGACGTGAGTCTGAGTGAACTCCAGGAGTTGGTGATGGACAGGGAGGCCTGGCGTGCTGCAATTCTCGGGGTCGCAAAGAGTCGGACGTGACTGAGCGACTGAACTGAACTGAACTGAGGAACTTTTCCAGGTCCCAAAGCACCAAAGGGCAGAGCCAGGTTTAATTCTGAAGCTGGAGCCATAACAGCTGTGGCCAAGAGCACGCGACTACTCTTCTCAGTCTGAGAAAACAGGGGGGAAAGCAGACCCTTTTTCACAGGGCAGCTATGGAGATTCAATGTGAAGTTGTAAACAGAAACTTAGCCTAGAGCCTGGAGGATAGTGACTGCTGGGTACTTGGGGACTGGGGAATTAATAGTGATTCACCCTGACAAGAGAATCATTTGCAGCTGGGGAAAAAAAGCAGAATTCTGTACTGATATGGTAACATCCCCAGAGTGTCTGTGTATTTCATAACAGAGAATGAAATATATAGAACATATAGAATAGGACCTTCCTGGTGATCCAGTGGTTAAGGCTCCCTGCCTCCAGGGTCCTGGTTTGATCACTAGTCAGGGAACTAAGATCCCACATGCTGAGTGGCATGGCCAGAAAAAAAGTGTTAGGTAGTTAGAATAGAGAAAAGGAGTCCAGAATGGCGGTGGCTAAAAGATAAGGAAGAGAAAAGCCCGCGAAAATAGAACAAAGGAAGGTCTGAGGACCTGAGTGAGGACTTCAGGTAGAACAAACAGCACTCTGGGCTGGCCCGATTTACAGAGGGCAGGCCTGGGGTGGGGGTGGGGGGGACATAAAAAGAGGAGCCAAAGGGCAGGGGCTCTCCTCCCCGCCCCCCTGCGTGTGCCCTGAGGCGCTCTTCGCTTCTCGACTTTGGGTCGACATGCCTTCACGCCTGGAGGATGGATTTTCCTGTTATTATCCAAATAAAATAGGGCTGTAACACGGAGCTGTAACACGGATTTGTCTAAGAGCTATAACACGGTCTGTCCAAGACCCGAGAGCTGTGACTCGCGGAGGGCTTTAATGTCCGGTCACTCCAAATCTTTGGTGTGAGGAGACAAAACCGAGGAGCATACACTCGCCTGACAAAAGAAGAAGAATATATAGAATAAAAAGAATGTATTACATTTTCTTGGGTTTGCTCAGCCCACCTATGGAAGAACTCAAGAGAAATATAGAAATATTGGTTCGTTCAAGGAAAAAATTTTCAGAAAATCTCAGGAAGGACCTCCCTGGGTGTCCAGTGATGAGGACTCTGTGCTTCCATTGCTGGGGGTGCGGATCAGTCCCTGTGGAGAACTAGGATCCTACAGGACCCGTGGTGCGGCAAAAACAAAACCAAAAACATCAACAACAAAAATCAAAATGCAGAAAAGAAATCTCACATTTCTCTCTCACCCCCATCTTTGGTTCATCAGCAAAATCTCGCCCCACTTGGTCCAGTCCCACCATCACTCTCCCGAACCAATGAAGTCGCTTCTATCAGGGTCTGAGACTCCTCCCCCTGCCCCGCCCACCCCCACCTCTGTCTGGCCTCCCTGCATGGCCCACAGCATTTGTGAGCATCTGAGCACAATCTCTTATCCTTTATAGATATGAGTGATCAGGCTCAGAGCCTGATCGTATGGGTTACAGCATTGTAACACCATTTAAATGCTGGCAGCTCAGATGGTAAAAAATCTGCCTGTCATACAGGAAACCCGGGTTTGATCCCTGGGTCGGGAAGATCCCCTGGAGAAGGGGATGGCTCCCCACTCCAGTGTTCTGGCCTGGAAAATCCTGTGGACAGAGGAGCCTGGCGGGCTACAGTTCATGGGGCTGAGAAGAGTCGGACGTGACCCAGCGAGAAGAGCTGGACGTGACCCAGTGACTAACTCTTTCACTTTAAATGCTAAGGCTCTCTTATGCAAAGGTGAGAGCACTGACTGGGGAGAAGGGGGTCCCAGAGGTTTGGAAAGAGAATATTGGGCAGACACAGATGGGCCTGAGAAGGGAACTTCCCTGGCAGTCCAGTGGTTAAAACTTCAAACTCCCAGTGCAGATGGCAAAGGTTCAGTCTGGTTGGGGAACTGAGATCCTGCATGCTGCACAAGGCAGCCAAAAAATTAAAATAAAATAAAAAATAAAAGATGAGCCTGAGAACTTTGACCCATCAATACCCTTCTCTGAGGGAGTTGGCCCTTCCACGTGTGATACGGTGATATAAGAAGAAATATATATTGATCTTCATCCCTAATTCCTGGCACAGAACTTTGACAACTCTTGAAACTTCCTGAGTGAAAGAGGTGATAGCATCGTGTTTCACTGTAGCATTTGGCTTTAGTCCCTGGCTCAGAGCTCCTAAAACCTTTCCAATATCTTGACTGATAGCGGTGAAAAGACCATCTTTTGTGTTTCATAATAAACCTGTGCAACCATACCTGAGTTTATGCTAATGAGGTGACAGAGCTAAATCTGGAGATTATCATATTCAGTGAAGTAAGTCAGATAGAAAAAGACAGATATACGATATCCCTTATATGTGTGCTGTGCTTAGTCGCTCAGTCGTGTCCAACTCTTTGTGACCCCCAAGGGCTGTAGCCCGCTAGGTCCCTCTGCCCATGGAGATTCTCCAGGCAAGAATATTGGAGTAGGTTGCCATGCTCTCCTCCAGGGGATCTTCCCAACCCAGGGACTGAACCTAGGTCTCCCTCATTGCAGGGATATTCTTTACCATCTGAGCCACAGGGAAGCCCTTGGAAAATATGTGGAATATAGTTGGAATCTTAAAAAAAAAGAAGAAAGATACAAACGAACATATTTACAAAACAGAAACAGACTCACTGACTTAAGAGAAAGAATTTATGGTCCTAAGGGGAAGTGTTGAGGGGAGGGATAGAGCGGGTGTTTGGAAATGATATGTACACACTGCTATATTGAAAACAGCACAGGCTCAGTAGCTGTGGCTCATGGACTTAGTTGTTCTGCAGCACAAGGAATCTTCCCTGCCAGGGACTGAACCCTTGTCCCCTGCATTGGCAGGTGGGTTCTTAACCCCTGGACCACCAGGGAAATCCTAAAATTAAAAAAAAAAAATTTTTTTTTAAAGAAAACTTTGGGAGCTCCATGGTGGTCCAGTGGCTAAGACTCTACACTCCCAAATGCACAAGCCACAATTAAAGATTTCACATTCCTTGACAAAGATCCCGCATGCAGCAACTACGACCTGGCACAGCCAAGAAAATAAATATTTTACAAAAGAAGAAGAAGAAAGAAAATTTTCATGAGCTTCACTATAGGCCCTGGAGAAGGAAATGGCAACCCACTCCAGTATTCTTGCCTGGGAAATCAGGAGGAGGTGGACAGAGGAGCTTGGGGGCTACAGTCCACAGGGTCGAAAAGAGTCAGACACGACTGAGTGACTAAGGCAACTGTAGGCCCAGTGTTTAAATGAGAACAGCAACAAACCAAATACCCAGGCCCAGAAGCTACCTCAACCTCAACCCTCCCAGAAGCTACTCATTCTGAATCTACAAGCCTGTTTTCCTGTTTCCTTCACCAGCTACATTTGCTTAGCAGCCTTTATGATAGTCTACTTCACTGGAACTTTCTTTGAGCACTGATTTTTAAGGCCTGACTTCCATTGTAGAATGTCAGCTCCACAAAAGAGTGGGATCTGTGTGGTTCCCCATGGTGTCCTCAGGACCTGTAATGGTGCCTGGCACCCTTAGGTGCCAAGAAGCTGGTTGAGTGAATGATCTCCAGAGACCTCTAGGCCCTGGGCAACTGTCCTGCCCCACTCAGGAAGAGCTGGCCATGGCCTTCCACCTCGGCTTCCTCTTTGCCACTAGCACCGTGCAATAGCAGGAAATGGAGTGGGCCAGATTCTTCAACAGCCAGCCCCAGCATGATGAGATGGAGTGACCCCTGCTGGGCCCAGAGGCCAGACCAACAGGAATTGTCAGGTGGGGTGATTGATAACATCAGTGAAAGTAAAAATGTTAGCTCTCCAGTCAGGCCTGACTCTTTGCAACCCCATGGACTGTAGCCCGCCAGGCTCCACTGTCTATAAGATTTTCCAGGCAAGAATGCTGGAGTGGGTTGCCATTTCCTTTGCCAGGGGATCTTCCTGACCCAAGGGGTCAAACCTGGGCCTCCTGCATTGCAAGCAGACTCTTTACTATCTGAGTCACCAGGGAAGCCCAATAACAATAATAGTAATAAACCCAGTCATAACAATAAACTCTAATAATAGTTTGCATTTTCCCAGCCTGGATGCCAGTTGGGCCCAGGCCTAGGTGCTAAGAATTTTTTGAGCTCTCTGATTTTTTTTAATATTTATTTATTTAATTTAATTTATTTGGCTGTGCCCAGTCTTAGTTGCCTCATGTGGTACCTAGTCCCCCAAAGTGTTAGATGCTCATTTGTGTCCCACTCTTTGTGACCCTAGGGACTGTAGCCTGCCAGGCTACACTGTCCATGGGATTTCCCAGGCAAGAACACTGGAGTGGGTTGCCATTGCCTTCTCCAGGGTATCTTCCCAACCCAGGCAGGCAGACTCTTTAGAGTCACTAGGGAAGCTCTGTGACCAGGGACCAACCACAGGTCCCCCGCGTTGGGAGTTTGGGGTCTTAGCCACTGGACTGCCAGGGAAGTCCCTCAGGTTCTTTTAAAGTGGGACCAGTACATCGCTTGACAGCTGGAGAGAAAAGAGGCCACAGACGCCCCTGGCAAAGCTCACAGGCAGCTCCTCACGCCTGTGACCTCTTTGCTGAACTCCTACATCACAGTGGGGGTCCAGACCCAGCACAGAAGCTCTGGGCTACCCCACCAACTATGGGGGTTTGACTAGAAATGAGGGGGAGTTCCCAGACCAGGGACTTTCCAGGCTAAACTTGAGACAACTTGTCACCCTGCCCCAGTGGGTTTTTTTAGGAGGAAGCTAGAACGGGGGGGATTCCCTAGACTCAGCGGTCTTCTGGGACCTTCCTAGAGCTCCCACCAAGCCTGGGAAAAGTCAAGGGCTGATAAATTAAAAACAAAAATCCCTTTGTGTCTTTTTGATGGGAGGGTTCAGGGAACAGTCAGCCTCCTCCCCCAAATAACCTTGAGATGGGTTTAGAATCCCTCTAAGGAAACTCCACACCCTTCTCTGTGTATGTGTGAATGCACAGCCTCTTATACTTTCTCATGAGAAGCCACAGGCAAGTTCATTTTGTGCTGGTTTCCAGAAGAAACGGGGCTTCCCTGGTGACTCAGTGATAAAGAATCCACCTGCCAATGCAGGGGATGTGGGAGCCGTGGGTCGGGAAGATCCCCCTGGAGGGGGAAATGGCAACCCACTCCAGTTTTCTTGCCTGGGAAAATCCCAGGGGCAGAGGAGCCTGGTGGGCTACAGTCCATGGGGTCACAAAGAGTCAGACAGGACTGAGCATGCACCCAAACAAGCAAACAATTTAAAACAGAGCCAGGTGCAGACCAAGTGCTATTATCTCCTTTATTGCACAATATTTCTTAGAGATCTTTCTTTGGCACTATGTGCAGATTTTTACCCCTGTGCCACGCAGCTTGTGGGATCTTAGTTGTGTGTCATTGTTGTCACTTAGTTGCTGAGTCGTGTTTGACTGTTTTTTGGACCCCATGGACTATAGCACACCAGGCTCCTCTGTCCATGGAATTTCCCAGGCAAGAATACTGAAGTGCATTCCCATTGATCAGGGATCACACCTGGCCCGTGGCAGTGAAAGCACTTCCTAACCACTGGACCAGCAGGGAATTCCCCAGAACTATTTTAGTATGAAATATTTCAGGCATCCTAAAGTTCAGTTCAGTTCAGTCACTCAGTTGTGTCCGACTCTTTGCAACCCCATGAACCGCAGCACGAAAGACCTCTCTCCCCATCACCAACTCCAGGAGTCCACCCAAACTCATGTCCATTGTGTCGGTGATGCCATCCAACCATCTCATCCTCTGTCGTCCCCTTCTCCTCCTGCCCTCAATCTTTCCCAGTGTCAGGGTCTTTTCAGATAAGTCAGCTCTCCGCATCAGGTGGCCAAAGTATCGGAGTTTCAGCTTCAACATCAGTCCCTCCAATGGACACCCAAGACTAATCTCCTTTAGGATGGACTGGTTGGCTCTCCTTGCAGTCCAAGGGACTCTCAAGAATCTTCTCCAGCACCACAGCTCAAAAGCATCAATTCTTCAGCGCTCAGCTTTCTTCAGAGTCCAACTTTCACATCCATACATGACCACTGGAAAAACAATAGCCTTGACTAGACGGACCTTTGTTGGCAAAGTAGTGTCTCTGCTTTTTAATATGCTATCTAGATTGGTCATAACTTTCCTTCCAAGGAGTAAGTAAGCGTCTTTTAATTTCATAGCTGCAATCACCATCTGCCAACTTTTTCATTCTCTTCTTTCACTTTCATCAAGAGGCTCTTTAGTTCTTCTTCACTTTCTGCCATGAGGGTGGTGTCGTCTGCATATGTGGAGATAAATAAAACCATCATTAGGCACCAGATAGAAACAAACCCAACGTCCATCAACAGATGAATGAACAAACAAAATGTAATATAGGCATACAATGGAATATATGTGGCCCTTTGTATCTACCGGCTCTGAATCCTGGATTCAACCAACCATAGATGGAGAATAATCAAAAGAAAAGGAAAGGGCTTCCCAGGGAGCTCAGTGGTAAAGAATCCACCTGCCAATCCAAGAGACTCAGGTTCGAACTCCTGTCCAGGAAGATCCCATATACTGAGCAACAAAGCCTGTGCGCCACAACTATTGAGCCTGTGCTCTAGAGCCTGGGAACCCCGACTACTGGCCCATGTGCTGCAGTTATCGAAGCCCTTGTGCCTAAAGCCCATTCTTTGCAACAGGAGAAGCCACCGCAATGAGAAGTCCGTGTACCACAACTAGAGAAAAGCCCGAACAGCAATGAAGACCGAGCACAACCAAAAGTAAATAAAAAATAAATAAGTGAAATGTTTTTAAAGTTTTAAAAAAGAAAAGGAAAGGAAATTCCTGGGACTTCTCTAGTGATCTAGTGGCTAAGACTCCATGCTCCTAATGCAGGGGGCCTTAGTTCAATCCCGGTCAGGGAACTAGGTCCCCCATGCTGCCACTACAAATCCCACATGCCACAACCAAGACCAAACACAGCCAAATAAATAAATAATATTTTTTTAATCAGCAAGAAATGGTTTTGGTGAAATGGACAAAGGTGGTCAAAAGGTACAAGCTTCCAGTTATAAAATAACTAAGTCTTGTGGATGTACTGTACAGTGTGATGATTAATAATACTGTATTGTATATTTGAAAGTTGCTACCCTGAACATTCATTGGAAGGACTGATGCTGACGCTGAAACTCCAATACTTTGGTCACCTGATTCGAAGAGCTGACTCACTGGAAAAGACCCTGATGCTGGGAAAGATTGAGGGCAAGAGGAGAAGTAGGCAACAGAGGATGAGATGGTTGGATGGGATCACTGACTCAATGGACATGAGTTTGAGCAAACTCCGGGAGATGGTGAAAGACAGGGAAGCCTGGCATACTGCAATCCATGGGGTCGAAAAGAATCAGGCAGGACTGAGCTACCAAACAGCAACAAGAAGAAGATGGACGATCTTAAAAGTTCTCATCACAAGAAAAAAAAATGTGTATCTCTGTATGGTGATGGATATGAACTGGATTTATAGTGGTGATCACTTCATAAGGTATACAGACATCAAATCCTTATGTTGTTCCTGAAACTAACATAAATGTTCTGTATCGATTATATCTCAATTTTCTAAAACTTAAAAAAAAAAATTGTATTCAATCCACTCAGGTCAAAAAACAAAACAGCATCAAGCCCATGGGGGGTCTCAGAGTTGCACTCTCCATTTTCATTCCTGGAGGGAAGTGGATGTTTCCCCTTCCACCCTCTAAAGCAATGAGGAAGGGTTGCTTTTCATTTCATCAGTACATACCTCTTGAGCACCTACTGTATGCTCGGCCCAGTTCTAGGTCCTGGGAACAGAGTAGAGAGTAGATAAAATTCCCTGCACGTTTAGGTGGGACAACAGCCAGGAATGAGGATAAACAAGTAAAAATCTACAGCGTAGCAGATGGTGATATGTTATAGAAAAAGCAAAGCAAGGAAGGAGACGATGTCATTGGAGATCTGGGGGTTCTAGGTCCATCTTTCTGATCTGTGGGAGCTGAGGTGGAGCCACATGGATGTCGGGGCAGGGTGTACCAGGCAGGGGGAAGAGCTGAGGCCAAGGTCTGGAGGAGACACTGTCCTTGGACTTGATGTAATTCCTATCTATCTGTTGGGCCCCCTAACTTGCTTGCTCATTGGAGTTCCTGTTCATGAATTTCATCCGTCTAGGTGTGAATCACTCTCTTTAGCTTCACTGCTCTATCATGCAGCGTTGTACACACTGTGTGTGGAAGTACATGCGCTCACTCATGTCCAACTCTTTTGTAACCCCATGAACTGTAGCCCACTAGGCTCCTCTGTCCATGGAATTTTCCAGGCCAGAATACTGGAGTGGGTTGCCATTTCCTCCTCCAGGGGATGTTCCCAACCCAGGGATCCAACCCTCGTCTCCTGCATTGGCAGGGGGATTCTTTACCACTGAGCCACTAGGGAAGCCCCATTATACACTTTAATATGCCATGGACAGTTATATGAGTTCCAGTTTTGTGTTTTCAGTGGCTCCAGGAAACAAGCTGATCCTGCTCTTCTTTTCCTTTCAATGTCTTTTAAAAATTATTTTAGATAATTATTTTAAAATAAGTAATTCATTCACAAAGTTCTAAATCAAAAAGGCACAAAATGGGTTTGAGACAAGTCCCCGCTCTGCTTCCAGGCTCCTGACATCCAACTCATTACTGAATTCAAAACTTGCTTATGGTTTAGTGGTCCCTCAAAAATGATTAACATGTGATCCAGCAATTGCACTTCTGGGTATATATACAAAGAAAGCAGGAACTCAGAAAGATATTTGTACATCCATGTTTTTATTTATTTATTTTACTTTACAGTATTGTATTGGTTTTGCCATACATTGACATGAATCTGCCATGTTTTTTTTTAAAAAATGTTTGTTTGACTGTGTCAGGGTCTCATTTGTGGCATGGGGGACCTAGTTCCCTGGCCAAGGATTGAACCCAGGCCTCCTGTATTGGAAACTCAGAGTCTCAGTCCCTGGACCACCAGGGAAGTCCCTGCACGTCCAGAGTTCATAGCAGCATTATTCACAGTAGCCAAGAAGTGGACGCAACCCAAGGATGAATGGATGGACATACTGTGATGTATTCTACAATGGAATATTATAAAGCCTTTTAAAAAAAAGAGAGAGAGAGAAAGCTTCTGACACACACTCCTCCATGGATGAATCTTGAAAACTCTATGCTGAGTGAAATAAGCCAGGCACGAAATTACAGATATTTCAGGAGTGGGGAGTTAAATGTTTAATGGGTACAGAATTTTTCATACTTAACACCACTGAACTGTACCCCCTCAAAGTAGTTAAAATGAGGATTTCCCTGGTGGTCCAGTGGTTGAGACTCTTTGCTCCCACTGCAGGGCCTGCAGTTTCCATCCCTGAGTAGGAAACTAAGATCTCGCATGCCGCGTGGCGTGGCCAAAAAAAAGATTAGCAAGCTCACTTCAGCAGCATGTACACTAAAATTGGAAAGATAGAGAGAAGATTAGCCTGGCCCCTGCACAAAGGTGATATGCAAATGCCTGAATCATTCTATGTTGAAAAAAAGAAAAAAAAATGATAGGGAGATGAGCCTAGTGGATTCAAGGTAATCACAAAAGTCCTTAGGGACTGCTCTGTGGCTCAGTGGCAAATAACCCGCCTGCCAGTGCAGGAGACGTGGGTTCAGTCCCTGATCCAGGGTGATTCCCACATACCGTGGAGCAACTAAGCCCATGCGTGACAGTTACTGAGCTTGTGCTCTAGAGCCGGGGAGCCACATCTACTGAGCCCACATGCTACAGCTACTGAAACCTGTGTGACTAGAGCCTGTGCTCCACAAAAGAGATGCCCGGGCACCACAACTAGAGAGGAGCCCCCACTTGCCACAACTAGAAAAAAGCCTCACAGCAATGAAGACCCAGCACAACCAAAAATAAATAAGTAAATAAAAATAAAAACCATACATATTTTTTTTAAAGAAAGGTCTTACAAATGAAAGAGGAAAGCAGAAAAAGAGGTCAGAGTGACATGGTTGATGTAAACTTTGTCATTTTTTTTTGAGGGGGGTAGGAATTTGTTTACTTGGTTGCACTGGGTCTTAGTTGCAGCATATGAGATCTTTACTTGTGGCATGTGGGATCTAGCTTTCTGACCAGGAATCGAACCTGAGCCCCTCTGCATTAGCAGCTCGGAGCCTTAGCCACTGGACAGCCAGGGAAGTCCGCATCTTTGCCACTTTTGAAGATGGAAGGAGGTGGCCGTGAGCCAAGGCATGGAGGCAGCCCCTAGAAGTTGGAAACAGAGGAAATGGATCCTACCCAGAACATCCAGAAGGATCCCAGCCTTGCTAGTGCCTAGATTTCAGCACAAAGAGACCCATGTCAGATTTCTGACGTGTGCAAGTGTAAGGTAATCTGTTTGTGATGAAGCCACTAAATGTGGTGATTTGTTACAGCAGCTCCAGAAAATGAAGCCACTCTGTTGGTCCTCCTACCCCACTCACATCATTACACTTTAAAAAGTGAAAAAAATATATATATGTGAAAAAAAAATTTTATTTATTTATTTTTGGTTGCACTGGGTTTTCGTTGTTGCGAGTGGAGTTTCCCTATTTGTGGCGAGCCAGGGCTACTCGTCCATTGCAGCGGGTGGGCTTCTCATTGCAGTGGCTTCTCCTGTTGCAGAGCACGGGCCCTAGGCGCAAGGGCTCAGTAGTTGTGGTGCACAGGATTAGTTGCTCCTCTGCTTGTGGGATATTCCTGGATCAGGAATTGAACTGGTGACCCCTGCATTGGCAAGCAGATTCTTACCCACTGTTGTTGTTTAGTCGCTAAGTCATGCCCGATTCTTCGTGACCTCATGGAACGTAGCCCGCCAGGCTCCTCTGTCCATGAGATTTTCCCAGGCAAGAATACTGGAATGGGTTGCCATTTCTTTCTCCAGAGGATCTTCCTGACCCAGGGATTGAACCCAGGTCTTCTGCTTGGCAGGTGAATTCTTTACCACTGAGCCACCTGGGAAGCCTTCTTATCTGCTGTACCACCAGGGAAGTCCCCATCATTACATTTTGTTTAGTGAAACATTTGGGTGAGATTGTTTGCCACTAAGACTCAGCCAGTCCTGCTTCTGGGAGCTTACTCTTTTAGGTAGGATGCCTGCCCTTGTGAGCAATGGTGCAGGAGGGTATTGCTCTCTGCGTTGCTTGTAAAAGTAGACGAACAAACCTGCAAGCGTTAATTCAAAAAAACCGTTGGTGAAATAAATGCTGAGATGAGCACAGACTACCAGAGTAGAAAGAATGAGGAAGTGCTGATGGACTGATAAGAAAAGATCTGTGGGGTCACAGGGTTCAATGAAAAAAGGAAGATGCGTCACTGACTGCAGTGTGTTCTGCTTTGTGTAGAAAGGAACGGAAGGGATAAGATTACATTTGATCTTACAAAGAAAAACCCTGGAAGAAGTCACAAGACACCAGAGACAATGGGTTTCCGTGGCTGGGGGCAGGGAACCGGATTTTTTTTGTTTTTGCCTTGACTTGTGGCACGTGGGATTTTTTTTTTTTTTTTTTTTTTTTTGTGGCCTGCGCTGGGTCTTTGCCGCTGTGTGGGCTTTTCTCGTTTCAGCAAGTGGGGGCTGCTCTCTCGTTGCGCTGCCTGGGCTTCTCTTGCTGCAGAGCACAGGCTCTAGGTGTACTGGCTCCAGCGGTTTCAGCACAGGGGCTCAGTAGTTGCAGTTCCCAGGTTCTAGAGCACAGGCCCAATAGCTGTGGCGCATGGGCTCAGTTGCTCCACGTCGTGCCTGGTCAATCTTCCTGGATCAGGGACTGAACCCTAGTCTCCTGCATTAGCAGGCATTCTTTACCACTGAGCCACAGAGGAAATGGGGCATGTGGGATCTTGGTTCCCCAACCAGAGATGGGACCTACACCCCCTGCAGTGTAGGCCGAGTCTTAACCACTGGACTGCCAGGGAAGACCCTTTACTGTGTATCTCAATATCATTTGATGTTTTAAATGTTAAACAGTGCTAGGGTGAGGTACATGTGGCATGAAAGCAAAGAGGTCACCAACTCAGTAATCAAGATAAATATTTTAATGTAATATTTTCCAAAAACACCATTAATGTGACAAAAAAATCCATGAACAAAACATTGAAATTTTAAGTCAAGGATCAGTAACAGCAGTGGAGCTGTACTGGAGGCCTAGGTGAAAGGAAATACCAGAAATACAGATTCTACCTTTGAAAGTTTTCATGGTAAAGAATTAAAAAATTCACAATTCTGAAATGATCTCAGATAAACGAGGTTTAGGAGGGTCTCCCCAATCCTCCAATCCCCCACCTGCCATTTTAAAATACTTTAAAAATCTTTATTTTTCAGCCATGTATGTGGCGTATGGAATTTTAGTTCCCGGACCAGGGATTGAATTCATCCCGTCCGCCCCCCTACCCCCCACCCCACCGCAACTGGAAGCACTGAGTCCTAACCNGTAGAGGAAGACTGCAGGGCAGGGTGTTCAGGGTGAAGAACAGGGACATGCCAGGGCCCAGATCTTGAGCATCTACGAGGTGCTATGCACACCTGCTCATTATCTCACTCCTCATCACAACCCTGGGGAGAAGGCACGAACATTTCTATCACTATACGGAGATGAATGCTGAGGCTGATTAAACTGCTCAAGGTCACACTGACAGAGAAGCTTAAAGTGCTCAAGGAGCAGAGAGGAGGGAGCTGGCGAGAGGGGCAGTGAGAGGCCACGAGGTGACGAGGACAGGGAGGGGACCAGGCAGATGGTAACAGGTCCCGGTGAGTTGCAAGAACTTAGGCTTCTGCTCTGGGGCAGGATGTGCTGGGACTCGTGTTCACAGGCGCTCCCTGCCTGCCTATTGGGGTCCTGTGAGGGTGGAAGAGACAGAGAGGAGGCTGGTGACAGGGGTCCAGGCCAGAGGTGATGGGTCCTGGACCAGGGTGGAGAATGAAGGGCAGTGGACTGACTCAAGATCAATCTTGGAGGCAGAGCTGGTCCCCTGGAAGGTGAGACACAGTGGAGGGGGATGCTCCCAAATGGATGATGGGAGGGGCTTAGGGGAATGGGATGAGCCAGAGACGTCACAGGGGTGGGGTGAGAGCTCTGATCCAAAGGTGACCTGAGGAAGGGTTCCAGGTGATGGAAGAGCCTGGAGTGTGGATGGGGGACACAGCCCATTTGCTGGAGGGCAAAGCCAGGGGTGTCACGCGCCCAAACGCCAACACTCACAGGTCCCTTCCCACCCCCCAGAGAAGAGCTGTGCCCACAGCCCTCGTGATGCCCCACAGAGCAGATGAAATCCTTTATTGGAAGATAATTGTTGTTTACTATATAGAAGACTTGACTCGGGCAAACAGTGAAAACAGAGCCCACAGTGACTGGAGCAGGCCCCTTGGCTGGGGACCCACCCCCAGCCCATGGACCAACCTGGCAACCTCTGCCCCTCCCTGGATCCCCGGGCCTTTGGCTTAATGCTGATGGGGGGCTGCAGGCAGTGAAGCCCCTTTGACTCAAAGCAAAGACTTGGATGAGGGCTGGGGGAGAGGGGGGCAGTGGAAGGGGCATAGAGGGCCCCTCCGGGCTAGGTAGGGGAGCAGCAAAAGCGGAGGAAGCCCGGACCTGGGGAGATGGCATCTATTTTTGTTTTCTGAAAAGGGGCGCACAGGGGCCTGCGGCGGCCGGGGCAGGTCACGCGCTGACATCCTTCTCGTCGCCTGACTTGGAGGTGGCTTCCAGCAAGGGGTCCCCAGTACCCGCCTCCGCCCCCTCCTTAGCCTCGTTGGACTTGGAGTTGGGGACCCAGAGGCCCGAGTCGATGCAGCGCTGCATGTGGTACTTCGCGTCCTGTGGGGAGAAGGGTGGGTGGGTGAGGCTGGGCTGCCGCCTGGTGGTGGCACCCCGGTCCCCTGCACACCCCCAAGCCCGCTTTCTGCTCTTTCTACATCAGAGCTGTCTGGGAGGAGGGTAAACTGTAATCTTTGTCTGTAATCTGTGCTATCCAACATGGCAGCTACCAGACGTGGGTGCCTACTCAGTACTTTGAATGTGATTGGTGCAAGGCAAGGACAGAGTTTGAAATTTTACTTCATTTATTTTCTAATACATTTATTTGGCTGGGGTAAGTCTTAGTTGTGGCATGTGGGATCCAGTTCCCTTACCAGGGATCAAACCTGGGCTCCCTGCGTGGAGTCTTAGCCACTGGACCACCAGAGAAGTCCCTGAATTTTACTTAACTTTAATTCAAATTTAACTTCCCAGGTGGAACTAGTGGTAAAGAAGTGAAGTGAAAGCTGCTCAGTCATGTGTGACTCTTTGCGACCCCATGGACTATATAATCCATGGAATTCTCCAGGCCAGAATACCAGAGTGGGTAGCCGTTCCCTTCTCCAGGGGATCTTCCCAACCCAGGGATGGAACCCAGGTCTCCTGCACTGCAGTCAGATTCGTTACTGTCTGAGCCACCTGGGAATCCAAGTGGTCAAGAACCTGCCTGCCAGTGCAGAAGACATGAGAGACACCGGTTCAATTCACAGGTCGGAAAGATCTGCTGGAGGAGGAAATGGCAACCCACTCCAGTATTATTCCCTGGAGAATCCCATGAACAGAGGAGCTTAGCAGGCTACAGTCCATGGGGCCACAGAGTCAGACATGACTGAAGCAACTTAGCACAAACAACTCAAATTTTACAAGTGTAGGTCTAGAACAAGGGTCAGCAAACTTTTTTAAAAAAATAAAAAGCCAGACAGCAAATATTTTTGGCTTGAAGGCCCTACAGTCCCTGTCAAAACCTCTCATTCCATCACACCTCAATATGGCTGCAGCACAAAATCAACTACAGACAAGATGAAAATAAACCAGCCTGGTTGCTGCGGTTCCAGCAAAATTTTATTTACAGACAGGCAGTGAACCTTTGAGCCAGACTCTCTGAAGACCCTTGGTCTAGATGCTTATCCCCATAGAAGTTTCTAGAAACCCTGAGCTGGTCTAGAAACTAGATCCATTTTACAGACGAGGGAACCAGTGTGGCCAACCAGTGACCCAAGCAGCAGGAAGGGGCTTAAACAGAGGTTTATTAAGACTCGGGGTACTTATCCACCAGCGCTGTTACTGCTCCAAAGAGCTGAGGTTCACCAGCGCCAACCACATACTTGGCTGGCCCTCCTTATGGATTTTGTGAGTTAATATGTTTTTTGAGAGATACTGGTTTGATGGGGTAACTGAGACTGTGGAGCAGGCTGCTCTGGGTTGCTGGCAAAGGTAGAGTCAGCTGGGTGAGCTCATAAACAGCCCACAGGGACAGGGACACTCAATCTAGATGCTGGGCACATAGCAACTGCTCAACAAAAGTGAGAGAGCATGGGGGCATGAAGCCTGGCTGTCTTGTGTGCCGGTCACACAGTGACAAAACCTCCCTGGCTCTTTTGAGAAGCCCAGGAGGGACACTGCCAGCAGCAACGTGGTCAGCAGGGCTGGAGGAGGTGGGGGAGACACACTGCCTGACCAGGTGGGCTTGGGTGTGTGGTTACTCACGGTGGGGTCCATCTTGCTGATGGCGTCTTGGAGCATCTGCACATCCTTCGCGTCAAAGCATTTCTGAAGTTCCTGTGGGTGCAGGGGGCGGGGTCAGGGCCTGGGTCTCAGGGATCCTGCTGACAGCCCACCTGCCACGTGCCAAGGTCTGGGGAGCCTCACCTCAGGAAGGGACTCGTAGACTTCGACGGGGTCCAGGCCGCCGGGGCCAAGCCGCTTCTTGCGCTCCTCTTCCTCATATTCCTTCATGGCCTTCTCAATGCGCAGCTTGGCACGGCCCCGCACGCGGTCTTTGAAAGCCTCCAGCTCGTCATTGAAGCCCTCCATGTACTGGCGGTCGGCAGTCTGAAGGGGAGCGAGTGTTCACCAGGGGAGACTCGGGAGCCCAGGACCCTCCCAGTGCAGGTCCTCAGGGCGCCCCAGGGCTCCCCACAGCTGGTCCTAAACTAAATCACAGGTACTCTGGGGCTCAGGCCTCTCCTCTGCTCTGTCTAGCCTCTTGTCTTCTCTGAACTCAGCCTTATACCCCTGTACTTTCAATCATCTGACTGAATGTCCCCTTATACTGCAGACTCGTGGCACCCACCCCCTCCACATCCTCCTGTGGAGTCTCGAAGGCACCTCAAACTCAACACAGCTGCCCCCAATCATCCTCCGGTATGCCCTGAATCTCCCCTAGCTCTGCTCTTCAGGTGTTCAGGTAAGAAACACACAAGTGCTCATGACTCCGGCCCTCACCTAGGCTGGGATCTGTGTCTGCCTCCCCCAGTGGCCCGCAGGCTGGATCCCTGAGAAGGACCACCTCCCTACCTTGATCTTGGTGAAGAACTGCCGGAAGCAGGCACGGGGGTCCACCTTGAGGCTCTTGGCCAGCTCCAGGATGAACTGCATGACGATGGTCTGGTGAGCCACCTGCTCCATGAGGGCGCATTTCTGCCAAGGGAGGACAGCGTCACCGAGTGGCAGGCTCCTGTCCCCAGCCCCCACTGTGTGAAAACACAGCTTGCACTTAAATCTTATCCATGGCTTACTTGGACGCCGGTCTTAATATTTAACTTAAATGTAAAATTAACGCCCTTTTCCCCCTAAGAGATAATGGTATGGCTTCCTATATTAGACTCCAGACAGTGTTTAAAAATGCATTCTTTTTCCCTTCATGCCTACTGTAACATTCTGAACAAACATGAATGATGAAAAGAGAATTTTTAAAATATGAGAAAAAAAGCGCAGATCCTTTTGGGCCCCCCAACCCCCAACTCGGCAGTGTCTGCACGCACCTCCTCCACCTCCAGGTCAATGCACCAGATGACCAGGTAGTTGGCTGTCTCCTCGCACACCAGGTGGACGTTGTCTGACAGGTACTTCTGGCTGTCGTCCCAGCGGCGCAGCATGCCTGCCAGAAGGCGGAGGCGGGGTGCTCCAAGGGGCCCCTGGCGCAGAGGGCCAGCCCCCCCACGCACACCACCCACCTGGAGCCCACCCTGGGCCCAACTCACCGAAGTGTTTGATCTGTTTCTCATACTTTTCCACGAAGGTTTTGTGTTTCTGCTCCCTCACCTCTTCCGACTCCTCCTCTGCCTGCTCAGGCTTGGTGTTGACCATGCTCTGTGGTGAGGCGAGAAGGGGAGTGGGCTGGGGCGAGGCTGCGGCCGCGGGGCGCCTCGAACGTGGCCGGGCTGGCCGCGGCCGCAACGCCCATCCCATCCACAGCGGAGGCGGTGACGGCGCCGTGCACATCAGTGTGGCGTGGGCGTGCCAGGTGTGGCCTCGGACTGGGGCCTTTGGGCAGATCAGAGGGAGGGGTACTGGTGGGGTGCCTCACCGGGCGGGCCCCCCACCTGCTCTCCTCCCCGCCGGCACTACCCGCCTTTCCGCCAGCATCGGTCCATTCCCGGACCTGCGCAGTGCTCCCTGCCCCCACCCGCTGCCCGGCAGGCCCAGGCCCCGCCCACCTTGCTGAAGCCATCCTTGCTGAGCGTGTCCACGTTCCAGGGCATGCTCTTCTCCTTCTTGCGCATCTCTTCCAGCTTTTGCTCCCAGCTCCGCTCCTCCTTGCGCAGCTGCTGCGCCTCAGCCTGCAGCCGCTCCAGCTCGGCCTTGCCGCCCTCGCCCTCGGCCACCTCCAGCTCCTTCAGCTTCCGCTGGCACTCAGCCACCTTGCGCTTGCACTCGCGGCAGCCCCTGTCCAGCTCCTCTTTCTCTTTCTGGAACTGCTCCATGCGCTCCACCCGGGCCTGAGGGTTGGGCACAGCCCGTCACTCTGGGGAAGAGCCCTGTCCCCGGCCCTGGGCTCTCCAGTCGCACCTGGGATGACCCCAGAGAAGGTCCACACCGACCTCCATGCACTGGATGCCCAGCTCCCGCCCTCACCCCTAAGGTAGGCCTAAGCCAGGGCAGGTCCCTTCTCTGCACAGAAGCTTCTATGGCGGCAGTCCCCAGCGGTCCAGTGAATAAGAATTCGCCTTCCAATGCAGGGAAAGTGGTTTGACCCCTGGTTGAGAAACTAAGATCCCACATGCCTTGGGGCAACTAAGCCAGGGTCACAACTAAAGAGCCTGTGTACTGCAATACACAGAATCAAAGATCTTGTGTGCCAAAACTAAGACTCAATGCAGCCAAGTATATAAATAAATGTTAAAAAAAAGAAAAGAAAAGAAAAGAACCTTCTATGACTCCTACCTCACTCGGAGCAAAAGCCTAAGTCCTCCCCGGAGCCCATAAAGCCAAGCACAACCTGTCGGTCTCCTCCATAGCCTCATCTCCTCCTGCTCGCCCCCTCCCTCCAGCCACACTGGCTGCCTCAGCTTTTCCCGAACTCACTTCAAGCATCAGGGCCTTTGCACTGCCTGTGTGTTCCCTTGGCCTGGAATGCTCTCTCTTCAGAACCACCCCACCCCCCCAAACCCTGCATCCTCATCATCTTCAAATGTCTCTTACAGGGAATTCCCTGGTGGTCCAGTGATTAAGGCTCTGAGTCTGAGGCTCCACTGCTGGGGACCAGGGTTCAGTCCCTGGATGGGGAGCTGAGATCCTGCAAGTCATGCAGTGCACTCAAAAAAAATGTCCCTTCCAGATAAGGCCTTCCTTGATACTGCTGAGGATCACGACTGCCCCCTCGTCAGCTCTGCCTGATCTTCTTCCTCAGCACTTGTCACCTGACGACATTCTGTGACAGTTCTCTCTCCTGTTCTGGGTGCTGTCCACCTCCAAGGAGACTGACTCCACAAAGGTGGGGATCTGATCGCTCTTGTGACTCCAGAGCCAGGAACCTGGTGCACAGCAGCGACTTAAGACTTTTTGGATGTAACAATCACACGCTGGGAGAAGGCCTCCCCCATCCCCAAGGTCTCAGGCTCCCCTCCTGCCTGGAGCACCCTCGGTAACACTCAGGCACCCTACCCTGGCCACGTGGCCCTCCAGCCACTGCTGTCTCAGTGTGTTACAGGCACCACCAGCTCTGTGCCCAAGGCTGAACTCCCCAACTCAACTCCCCACCTGAGCTCCCCCAAACCTATTTTTCTGCTGTGTCCTCCCTCAGGGAAGACCCTTGCCCCTGCCTCCAGCTGAGCCCTGCTGTGAGTCATTCCCTCCCTCTCTGCCACCAAATCACCACACTTTTCCTTTCCAGTCGTCCCTCTAATGTGCTCCACCCCATGTGCTGCACCTGGATCCGCAGGGCCCGCTCAGCTATCTCCAGGCCAGCGTGCCTCTGGAGCCCAGCGTGGAGCAGACCCACAAGACTCCTGTATACCCTCATCCTACACGCTGCTCCTCAGGACTCTTCTGCTGCACCCCAAGCTCAGTGACGGCACGTCATCTCAGCTTCCTCATCCAGACCCCTCAATGGATCACAGGGCTCTGTCACTGTCCACCCCTGCCCCAGTTCCCCATCACTTCCCCCAGCTCCCTGCAATGTCTGCTCAACCCAGAACCATGGCCTAAACACTGAGAGGTGCCATGGCTTTCCATCACCTGCCCCTGGTTCCCCGCAGTGTCTGCTCAACCCAGAGCCACACACTGGACCCTGAGAGATGCCATCACCATCCCCCCAATCCAGCTCAAAAGCTGCCAGAGGAGTCCTGGAAACGCACCCATCTGACCACAGCCCTCCCTGTTCAGAGGAGACCCCCAATTCCTGCCCCAAGCTGCCCAGACAGCACCAATGTTCCTTGAGGGGCTGGGTCTCAGACCAGCGCTGGCCCTTGTGGCTCCTCAAATGGACCAGCTCTCTCCTGCCTCTTAGCCTCTGCACATGCTGTTCCTCCTTGCTTGAACTCCCCTCGCTCCATCTGCTTTGTCCACAAGTCTCAGCTTCAATAAAGCCTTCCCCAAGGGCGAGACCCTAGAATCTCAAAGGCCCCAAAAGCCCCTCAGTGATCATCAGGTGACATGATGAGATGCTGATGGAAAGCCTTGAGACCCCAAACCGGGGGTCATACCCCAGAGCCACCATATAATGGCCAGGAGTCTCTGGGCCAATTCCCAAACCTCAGTTTCCTCATCTGTCAGAGGTGGAAAACAGTGCCAACCTCACGAGCTTGCACTGGAAGACACGAAAGAGGCTGTACAGCCAGAGCCGTGCTGGACGTGCAGTCAGCCCATTACCACACTGGCTGCTGTCATCACTGTCCGTCCAACGGGATGGTCTCCCTTTCTGGGGGTGGTACTGGGGCTCAAACAAGAAAGTGCACTTCAAGTGCCTAGCTCGATACCCGGTACATGCCTAGTAACTGGGAGCAGTTGCTACAGAGCACCCAGCTCCACACCTACTGGCAGTGTGACCTTAGCAAAGTCACTTACACCTCCCCCTGCCTTGGTGTCCCCCTCTATGAAATGGGTGTGCTAAATCGCTAAGTCGTGTCCGACTTCTTGTGACCCTATAGACTGCAGCCTGCCAGGCTCCTCCAGATTGCCATTTCCTTCTCCAGGGGATTTTCCACAACCAGGGAGCGAACCCGCAACTCTGGTGTCTCCTGCACTGGCAGGCGGGTTCTTTACCACCAGTGCCACCTGGGAAGCCCTATGAAATGGGGCCTCACAGGGTTGTTGTGAGGATTAAATGAGTTACCTCAAGGAAACCGCTTGCAACATGCTGTCCTCACCATCGTCATGGCCACGGTCACCAGAATGGTTTGCTAACTTAATTCTGTGCTTTACTCGAGCTTGCATCTCCAGGCTCCAGCACAGGCCAGGCACTCATGGGTGAGAACCGGAGACCCGAGCCCTTCTCTCACACCCCACTAGACTGACATGGCCCATCATGAGCCTCACTTTTCCCATTTGGTTAAGGGGTGGACAAGACCTTTAAGGCCTTGCAGCCGCTATTGCCTCCCTTTTTTCACGATAGGCCTGTGTCCTTCTGAAACCTTCCCCCTGCCTTGAGAGGGGTTATTGGCATCACCGCTGGCCTCAGGGGACAGCAGGAACCTACCACACTGCTGGTGTCTGCTGGGTGGCCATCAAAATCCTCCAGCATCCTCTGAGCAGCCGCCAGGGAGGCCAAAGCTAAATAAAGGCCTCGTGGAGCTGCTGGGGGTGGCGGCCTGCCCGACCTGGGCTTTACACCTCCGGGAGAGGCTGTGTCAGGCTGGGCAGGGCAGAAAGCTCAGTGGCGAGAAGGGGCTACAGGCATCCCTGTTTCCTGCCTAACACAGAGAAGGGGAACCCAAGGCTCACAGAACCTGGACGCCGCCCAGCTCACTGGAAGGAGCCACAAGAAACCAGGGTTGGCAGCTGTTTCTAGCCAAGGGAGCCAGGGAGCTGGAACTGGGAAGACTCACTTGTCCCCTTCTGGAGCCTTGGGATTAGTTTTTATTTTTTACCATGAGCGTGAATTATCCAAGCAATGATGATGACAAGAGCTAAAGTTACCACAAAGCTTATTATGTTCCAGTGCTGTCCTGCAAGCAGTACACACGTTAAATTCATAAGGTAGCTCTCACAGCAAGCCTATTGGGTGGGTATATTAAGACTGCCAGCTGGGGAAACTGAGGCACACAGCAATCAAAACTCACTTCCGGGGACTTCCCTGGTGGTTCAGTGGCTAAGACTCTGTGCTCTCAAGGCAAGGGGCCCCAGTTCGATCTCCGGTCAGGGAACTATTAATAGATTCCACATGCTGCAACTAAAGATCCTAAGACTCTGTGCGGTCAAATTAATTTAAAAAAACAAACAAACAACAAAAAACCTCACTGGATCACAGCAAGTCAGTGATATGCAGAAGGAGCAGGATATGAACTCAGTCGGGCAGGCCTGCACTCACAAGGGTACCAGGCTACCTTTTGGCTGATCCCCTCTTCCACTCTTGGTATTGCTTACTCTTTCCTCCCAGGCCCCGAGCCAAGTTCTTTCCAGATCTAATCTCATTTCATTTTCACGACAGTCTCATGGAGGCAGGGGGCTCGCTCCCCCAAAGCAGTGATGGTCCTGTGGCAGGGCTGGAGCCCAGGCTGCCAGTCACTGGCAGCTGAACCTCGTGCTGGAGACACCAGGCTCCCTGCCTCCGCTCATCTCCACGACAGCCCTGGGTCCTCAGCGGTTGGACAGGAAAAGGTTTTGCGCCAGGAGGGAGTAGGGCGTGGTGAGAGGAGAACACTGTATGAGAGCGGGCATGGCCTCCCAAACCAGCAGGACCAAACCTGGTGAAAGAGATCAACTTCGTGATAAGAATAGGTGTTCCTGAGAATGGGCTTTCAAGCTTTGTGGAGAGCTTCAGTATTTCATCATAAAATGTCACATGTGGCAAGAGAGAAATGCTAGAACTTTCTTTTTCCACTCCAGTGGCTTGCCCACCAGGTACACTAGCCAGGTGAAAGGGTTAGTCACTCAATTGTATCCGACTCTTTGCAACCCCATGGACTGTAGTCTGCCAGGCTTCTCTGTCCATGGGATTCTCCCTCCAGGCAAGAATACTGGAGTGGTCACTATTCCCTACTCCAGGAGATATTCCCCACCCAGGGATCGAATTTGGGTCTCCTGCACTGCAGGCAGATTCTTTACCATCTGAACCACCAGGGAAGCCCTAGCCAGGAGGCTGCTGCTTTAATAAATGGGTTGGACCCAGAACCGGGAGTAGATGTAGGCATGGATACTGTGTCTCAGCAGGATGAGGAAGGGCACTTCTAGGAGTTTCTGGATAAACAACTGCGAGCTGATACATGGGAAGACAGAATGAGGCCTTCCTAACTGGAAAGTTCTAGAAGGTATATTCCATAAGTGTGAGAGCAGAGCAGCCCCTGGAATGTGGGTGTAGGAGCTCTGAGTTGGTGGAGCAAGAAGCTAGCACACAAGGTCTCAGGAGAGTCATTCTGTTGGCCTGTGAGCACAGCTGGGCGGCTGGGGGGCGGGGGTGGGGTTGCAGTTTGTCCAAAGAACATACAGACTTGGGATTCTGGGGGTCTGTATTTGGGGGAAAATAGATAAAAGAAGGAGCAGTGAATCTGGAATCAGGATGGGCGGGTTCCTTGTAACAGCAGGGTCATTGTGGGTGTCTGAGAATAGCACACCAAGTTTGGGTCAGAAGGGAGATGGGGTGGATTTGGGTCCTGGACTTGGGTTTGAATGAGACATTCTGAAGCTGGCAAAGGTTCCTACTGGAAGTCTGTCTTGGGGGTGGGCGGGGACTGGGTGTGAGGTACCAAGGAGGGGCAGGGGTTCTGGCTGGGCAGGAAGCCACGTGGGTAGGGTTTCCTGATGTAATGGGAAATTGGGTCTAACAGTACTGGAGGCTAAAGGAGAGCCTCCGGAATTGGAGGCTCCATCAGGGTGGAGGTGGTGGTTCATTCTGAACAGGACCCAGGTTTCAAAATTCCAGGCCTAGATGAGACTGAGGGCCCTGGGGGGAGGGGGTACCAATCTTTGTTCTAGGGGAGGGGTCCTGGGTGTGGGTTGGAGTCCCAAGCCAGGAATAGAAATCTCAGGGGAAGACAGAATTGTTTTATTCAGTGGAGTAAGACTTCTGGATCTGAACCATAACGATCCAGAAAAGCAGGTCGTAGAACAGACTTAAACTATTGGGAACTCTAGGGTTTTGGAGGACTTCCAGACGGGGCCAGTGGTAAAGAACCTGCCTGCCAATGCAGGAGACAGAAAAGACGCGGGTTCGATCCCTGGATCGAGAAGATCCCCTGGAG